>CM044005.1:15227763-15827763 GCA_024085815.1 Flaveria linearis | reverse complement strand
TTCATTTCGATTGAAGTACTGTGATTTGTGAGTTTGATCGTTGTTTGGTTTTGATGGTTGGAGCAATGTTTTGAGTTTATTTGGGGTTGGACGGAATAGGTCGAATGGAGTTTTTGATGATGGAGGAGATTTTTGAGTTTATTTGAAATTTTTTTGATTGAAGTATGTGGTTGTATATCCTGTATAAATAGTTGTAATATGTGGAATGGAAAATTTGTGGTGTGGTGTGAGAATCCCCCACCCCCACCCAAAAATAAATAAATAAAATAAAAATGGTGCGGTTTGATGTAATGTGACGTGACATTATATGATTGGTGGGTATGCGGTGTGGTGTGGTGTGAGTAGCATGGGTACCCCCCTCTTATGTTACAGGAGTATGAGAATACATGATATACCAACTTATTCGATCCGGTTAAGCATATATGTTTGCCCGATGATATACGTGATTTTTTTATTTTAATTATAGTACATTTCTATGTAGTTATTTTAATATATTATATTATAGTATGGTATCTTCAAATTCTGCCAGTTATGTTTTCCCTCACATTCAATCATTTTCTGATCTCCTACTCGAGCAATTTAACAATCAGAGTTTTAGTTATCCTTCAAACCCTAGGCACGATCGAAGAGAGACAACAAGATAGTGGATAGATTTGGTCAAAGTATGACAACGGCAAAAATATTTAGCCGGACTGTCAGAGAGATACCCGACGGGTGTACTCGATCATTTGTGGGGTATGCTCGATACCTGATGAGTAGAGAATGATACATACATGATGAGTATTATGCTGGATATTAGACATTTTCTAATCAGTTATAAGATTTGGATTACTGATACCAATACCAAATTTGTCCTATTGCCAACTATTTAATAAAAGGAGTAACATTTTAAAAAATTAATGAGTCTTTAAATTTGGAAAATAAGAAATAAGGGTCTGTTTTATTTAGGGTAATGGAATGAATGAAGAAATATAGATGAGGGAATAAAATGGACAAATGAATAAAATAAGTCAATACATTCCATTGTCCTATTTAGTTACCCGTGAGAATGAAATGAATTATTAGTTTGTATTGTTTATTAGGTAGGAAATAAAGAAAAAATATAATACAGAAATGGTCATGGTGGTGATGAGTAGTGGTTATCGGCGATGGTGGGTGGTGGTGGTTCCCGATAGTGGCAGGTGGTGGCGATGGTGGCTGGTGATTATCGATGGTGGTGGTCGGTGGTTTCTGATTGTGGTGGGTGGCGACCAGTGGTTGTCGGCGGTGGGTGGTGGTGGTTGTGACCAGTGGTGATTTCCATGGTGGTTGGTGGGTGGGCGTGGTTGTGGTTGCGGTGGTTGGCGGTGGTGGTTGGTAGGGATGGTGGCGGCTGGTGATGGTCGTGACCAATGATGGAAAAATGAATGGAATAAAAAAACAGGGAGGGTGAATAAAATAAATTTTATATATTTAAATAGAATAAGATTATCTTTGTAACGATCCATTTCATTTTTTACAAGTCAAACATATTTTTTTTTCACTCACGCTCAATAATTCATTTAATTATATCCTTCATTCATCATACCAACACTTTCTAAGTCTCTAACTTTAATTCTTATGTTAAAGAATGAGGTGTAGTTTAAATTTTATGTTAAAACTTTAATTTTGATCATAAATCATATGAATGGAGTTGATATAGTAAACTGGAGGTGATCATAAACTGGATGTGGATGCATAAATATTTTTTATAACATTATGTGTGTATATTTTTAAATATTATGAATGTGGTCATACGAATTTTCTTTTACTTTTTTAACCAACAAACATACACATACTGGATGTGGATGCATAAATATTATATTATAACATTATGTGTGTGTATATTTTTAAATATTATTAGTAAATATTATTTAATAAGGTTATGACTGTTATGACTGGTCATACGAATTTTCTTTTATTTTTTAACCAACAAACATACACACTTTTATTTTAAACCTACACACTTTTATTTTAAACCTACTTTATTTTAAAGTTCATTACACTTAACTGTATAGGATTATAACCTATAACATTAATATTACTTTTATGAAGCATCTAAATTTAACATCAGCATGTTAACTTATGAACGATTGATATTTATTTATTCACGACTCTAATTCTTTCTAAGAACTCCTTTAAGCAATGAACTATCGAAAAAACAGTGAACTTGTTGAGATGACATTCTCACTTCTTTAAGTCAGCGTAATTTTTATCTGATAAAACACAAATTCAACATATATAAAGAATCTCAAATAGTGTTCTGTTCTATACGAGTTTTTTTATGTAAAGATGTTCTCAAATTATCTTATGACAATGTTACATCATTTTTATTAAATAAAAGAACCAATTTAGCATTAAACTTCTCCAGCTAATTACAATTATCAGACTAGTCTATTTAAATAAGATATAAGGTCCAAATCTAGTAAAAACGTATAATATTATAACTAATATAATTAATTAATGGTCCTCAAAAGAACATTTTAATGGTAAAGTGTATACTTATAACTCACGAATCTAATTGTTATGCGTTCAAATACTGGAAATTATATGTAGGGATTTTAAGAGCATGTTAGCTATAGAGTAGAGAGTATATGCATTCAACCATCAAAATTAAAAAAAAAAACAAATGAACTAAATACATTGCTAGCTAATGGAAGTTTTAATTAAAAAGCAACCTTTATATATGCTATCCTTAGAAATATGATTTATATTAGCAATATTTGGATCCAAATTTAACCTAACTTAAAAGATACTATGAAAAAAATTCTAGTTGTAATAATATATTACAAAAAAGCAAATATGTCAAACCTAAAATCTCAAATGTTACATGTATCATATTTGAACTATTTAATTTGAACAATAAGTTTTTTTTTTGAACGGCGACTTTCTTTTTGAGTGACTCAAAGTCACATCGCCCCCCTTGGGCGACCCTAGCCAAGATCTGCTCCAGACTATGTTGTCTGAACCGGGCCCACGCTGGATTGTCAGACTTGGTTACGGCGTTCCCCCGGAAACCGTACTGCCTCCACAAGGGTTGCCCCTCTGGAGTAACAGCCGGATGAAAACCGGGGTCGAGCTCTGAGAATCGGCCTCCGCAACCACTGGCTTAAAGGAAAATTCTCTTCATTGCTCTAAATGTCCCCAAACCGTAACCAGAGAGGTTCGAACCCCTGACCTCCACATTGGGAGGGGGGATCCTTACCACTAGGCCACAAGTCTGAAGACAATTTGAACAATAAGTCATAAATTTGCGTTTATGTCGATGTGATTTCATTCAAATGACAAACGACATTGAAGTAAAATGTATGATTAAAATTAGGGCCCGAATTGAAAATATTTGACTTTGGGGGCAGATGTTCGTTTTAATAGCACTTTAGAGACTCTTTTATAACAACAATTTGTATTACACCTAACAACACCTACGTTATACTTGCACACAATTAAATCACTACTATTTTTCAAAAGATAATTACCAGTACCAGTAAACTACAAGCAATATATTGACACTTTAAAGTCTTAAGCTTTCAGATATAAACTCAAATCTAATTATATGATATTTAAGTGGATTTATGAACTTAACATTTAGTTCCTTGAAATTTGTATATTTAAAGTATTTGATAACCTTTTATTCATTCAAGAATGGCTATCTCAAAAAGTATCTAATCTTATTCATAAATGTATGCATGTTACGTTTATCATAAGACTTAAGCCCTTAACTATTTAAAAATAGAGTAAATTACACAGATGGTCCTTGGAGTTGGTTAAAATTTTGGATTTGGTTCTTAAAGTTTTAAAATTAAGAATATAGTCCCCTAATATTATAGTTATCTTTATCAGGGAGACAGGGAGTCACTACTATGTTAGTTCAGTAATGATGTTAAATTTTTTAAAAACCAGTATGCGGTTTTTTTAAACCTTTATAAAATGTCTTCTTTTATAACGACGTTTAAACTAAATTCATTTTTAAAAATATTTATAAAACTAAGAATTGGTTTAAGAAACGATATTTTAAAAATGAATGGTTTAAAAAAATAACTTTAGAAAACCAGTCAGTTTAAAAAAATTTAAAAAATCAAAAAGTTTTAGAATGACGTATAAAAAACAAACGATTTAAAAACAGAACATTCTACAAAACTTGTTTTCAAAAATTGTTTTATTTGGTATTTAAAACGTAATTTATTAAAATAATAATCTTATTAAAAATGAAATAATAAAAATAATATAAAATAAAAATTTTAAAAACAAAAATATAAAATTTTCTTAGATAAAAATAATATTATAGTTTAAAAGGTAAATTAAATAGATGGCTAGTACAAATAAAATGATAATTTTTATAATATTTAACATCACTAACGGTTAACTAACAGATGTAGGGATCATATAAAAGAGAAATAAATGTTAGGGACTATATTCAAAGATTTTAAACTTTAATGATCAAATCTAAAATTTCAACATTGTGACATTCGTCACCATCAGGTCCGTCAATTGACTTGAAGCTCGTTAACCCTTCTCGTGCATTTATTATTCCTGCGAAATTAATTTAATTTCGAATCGAATCTCTTCGTATCCCCGTTGCGTGTCAACTCTAATATTATAATAATATTAAATTAGGCAAATACGTAAATAATAACGAATAAAACTAATCATGATTAGCATAATTAACATTATTATTATTACTATTATCATTTATATTATTATTAGCATTATTATTATTATTATTATTATTATTATTATTATTATTATTATTATTAATAGTTTAGGATTTAAAATGTAATTTAAAGAAACTCAAGGGAATAATTATTTCAAAGTTCAGGGACCATTTTGTAAATATGAATTATATATACGTTTTTGTAACCATTCGGCCGAAACACCAAATCGCGAACCCTAAAACGCCGTGACCTTCCTTCTCCGCCGTTCTTCCACCGTTCCGCCACCGTAGCCGCCGTCGGTTGCCGTCGCACCACCGTTTAGTCATTTCGCAGGTAACCGGTCGTTCGAACCTCGTTTTATTTCGTTTCGTTACGTTTCATTTTGGTTTTCGTCTCGATTTGAATCGGTTCGTTTAGGGTTGTTTCGTAAGCCTTCGTGTGTGCGTATGTATGTATTTTGTGCGTATGTATATGTATATGTTGCAAATCGTATGTATATATGTGTATATATTGCAAGTCGTATGTATATATGTGTGTATTGCTTCTGCGATTGTTTGGTGTTGTGTGTGTTTGTATGTATATACATATGCGGATGTGTGTGCTTGTGTGCTTGTATGTATGTATATATGCGGCTGCGTACGTTTGTATGTATGTATATATGCGGCTGCGTGTGTTTCTATGTATATACATATGCGAATGTGTGTGTTTGTATGTATGTATACATGCGGCTGCGTGCGTTGTATGTATGTATATATGCGGCTGCGTGTGTTTGTAAGTATGTATATATGCGGCTGCGTGATCAATATATATTTGTATATCAATGTATATAAGTAACCGTGCGTGCGTGATTACATGTATATGTTTTGGCGTGTGTCCTTTGGAGTGCAAATATTGCATGATATTAATGAAATTTTAGGTAACTTTATATATATATATATATATATATATATATATATATACATATATATATTATATACATATACATATGTTATAGTATGTTATTTTTTTTATATATATTTATTCATGAAGTATGAGTGTGTTTGTTGTGTATCTGAGTGTGTAGTTTGTGGGTGCTTGATTGTGTGTGTGTCGACTTTTGTGTGTGTGTCAAAGAGTATGGTGTGTATGTAAATATGCATGAGGTGAGTGTTTGTGTGTGTATATTTATATGAATCAATGTGCGTGTGTGTTTATATATTTATATACACATATGGTTTAAGTGAATTTGTGCTTATATGTTTTATATTTATACATATATTTAGAGATTTAGATATAAGTGTGTGTTTTCATATTATATATATATACATACATATATATATATATATATATATAATCTAACTATGTATAACATAAAAATATATTGGATGGAGTAAGTATAAAAATATTATTTGTCGTAAAGTGGATGTGACACGTGTTGATTATGCGAGTAATCGAGTTATTTATTTATATAAATATGAACATATATATTTTAGGCGTGAGTCGTGCGAGAAACCCGAACCGACCCGAGGTAGACCGGATGTATTATGATGGTTAATATAAGTGTTTATAAAATCAGTTATCTTTTATCATAGGTGTTGAATTGTTTGGTTCGCTCTCATTTTTAGAAGCTTGACGTGCTTGTTGTTGCTTGAACCAAATCAATGTGAGTTTCGCGGCCCCGTTTTATTATAATTATTTACAAACATCAAGGAGGAAAAGTATGCCCAACCCTTTTTATGCTGTGAACTTATTCAATCTTTGGGACTGCTGTGTTTACTGTTTTAGAAGTATTTATCTGGTACATGCATGAGTTATCTGTGTGGTTCTTTATTCACAACTATTTAACTCCGGTGTTGGAGCCGACTATCACACCCTCGCTTAGAGCGGAAACATGAGAATGTGACGGACGGGATCGTCATAACACTTGATATAATTACAGAGAAATAATATATGCAAAATCCTCGTGTCATGACGTCGCCCGACACAATGGTGACTTGTGTCGTGGTTAGTCAGTTCCACGACTATCATAGTCCTATTGATTCTATAATCCAAGATACACAATGTTCAAATATGAATACAAATGACAAACAATACTAATGCAAATCTATTGAAATCCTGAGGGTCTCTGCTAAGGCATCAGCTCTAGCTATCCTCTTTGATTATATTCACCTGAAAAGATATGCTCAAAAATGTCAACACATAATATTGGTGAGTTTCGTAGGTTTAAATTTAAAACATGTAATTGATGCTGTATAGAATTTGATGTGGAATCATACTGCAAGCACAAACCACATAACATGTGTTTAAAGACAACCAAACCTAATGACGTTATGCATATAAATTAGACGGAATATATTCACCCTTGGCCTGATTGCTGGCAGCTGTGTTGGCAACTCGCAAGTTAACCAATCGTCGAAGGGTGGGGGTGTCAACCCAGTAGTACTACCAATACCTAACCGTTAGTTCCCAAACCTGGGAATTAATGGTTGTAAGAATCATAGAATAACACCATGTATGCATGCAAAACAGTATCACATTGATTCCAAGTATAGAATATAGAATGTACAGCATTAAAAACGGGTGAGCATACTTTTCCCCCATCGATTGAAAACATTGAAAACTTGTATAAGCATAAAAAAGGGGCCACGAAACTCACCTTGAATTGATGTAATGCACAAAGACTTCACAGAATCAAGCAATGCACGATCAAACACGATCAATACCTATTATTGATTATAACTAAGCCTTTAAAACATATTCAGTGCGAATAGATATGTTTGATTGAATTCGAGTCGGTTCGACGCCCACGATTAGTTATATATACATTTGAGTTTGATTATAAACTTAGTGATACTAAGGTTTAACATTTGCTAATGTTTTAAATATATTTCGTATATATTTTCTTTGTAATCTTTTGAAATAAATACTATTTACTGTATAATTCAATAATAATTTATTAATTTGAGTATATAAAAATATAACATGTAATTACATTCGTAATTAATTTTTATATAATTTCTATGATTTTAGCGATTATTTCATAATTACACGCTATATAGTGTCCATTTTTATTAAAAATGATTATTTATAATATTTACAAATAATATTTTATAAATATTCTTAAGGTTTTTAAACAAAATAAATTTACAGAAAATAATTTTGTGAATTTTAAAATAAAGGTAGTTTATAAAATTTATTTTATAATTTTTAGGAATTTTTGTATAATTTTTGGAAGCTTAAAAAGGGTTTAAAAAAAAATGGCAGAGACTCGGGTTCGAACCCGGGACCTCTAACTCAATATCCCACGCACCAACCAGTGAACCAAGGCACAAGGCCGCGACAGAATCCGGTTCCAACAGCTTTTAAACCGTGTTCCCCTATTTCCCCCAAACCCCCTTAGAACCCTAATTCGATCTGGGTTAAATTGGACACGGATTCGATCTTGATAACAGTTACATTCATGGGGCTTTTGATCCCCATGTATAAACGAGTGTAGTGATGCATTTAATTACCTGATTTGGAATTAAATTGATGATAAATCAGATATGAACAAGCCGCGGTTGTCCTAAGTTCGAATGATGATCAAACGATGATGAAACCCAATTAATTGTACAGACAGCTTCGAATGAGGCTAATGATTGAAAACCCTCTGTTAATTTCAGTGTAGAAGGCTCGGAGATTAGTGTTCGATTAGTTGCAGGTTCGACAATGAAGATGATGATCGAATCTGCTTGTTTATGTGTTTGTGCTTAGAATTACGGATTGCATTTGATTTCTAGGCTGATAAAGTTCGAGTGGATTGAATTATTTTGATTAAAGTGATGTGTAAGTGGGTTAATTAGCCGTTGAACGTTCGGGAATTAAAGTGAAAAGTTTTTGGCCGTTAATCAACCGTTTCAACGCGTTTTGAGGTTGCTTCGAGTTCGAATCTTGTTCACAAGGCGATTTGGTATATTTTAGGCTATCGAAATTGAGTTTTTATACGGTTTGGTGGTCGCCGGAGCATTGCCGGACTTCGGCCGGAACAGTGCTGGCCAGAAACACGGGGGGCGGGGTTGGGTTTTGAAAAAATTACACAAATGGTCCCTCGGTTTTAGGTTATTGTTAATTTATGTTATTAAACTTTTTTTGAAGTTTTAAAAATGACAAAATACCCCCCTGAACTTATTTATTTTTATTACTTGTTATTATTATTATTGTTATTTCTAATATTGTTATTAGTATTATTATTATTATTATTATTATTATTATTATTATTTTTATTATTATGATTATTATTATTATTATTATTATTATGATTATTTTTATTATTATTATTACTATTATTATTATTACTAATACGAACGTTTATACGATAAATTCAACTAAAACGATATATATATATATATATAAATATAGATACGTAAGGATAGTTCACACACTCGGAACGAGTACACGAAAATGATTCGGTTAACACGATAAATAAACTATGAACATATGTGAGGATCGTTAATATACACGGTAAGTTAACAAGCTTAATGCTGATTGACGGTCTATTGGTGACAGATGCCACAGATCATCAGATTCACCACATGATCTTCAACAAGAGGAATCTTAGGTTTCCTTTCTGATTTGGGCATATATTGAATGTTTCTAAAGCTTTGTTCATTAAATCCATCTGTATCATCTGAACTGTCACACTAATGTGACAGTAACCCACCATGTTCTTTGCTTGATATTGTGAGGTGTCACACCGACGGACAGGTATTGATAGTACTATTGGGCTGACACCCCCATCCTATGGTTGGTATACTAGTTAATTACCAACTATGGCCAGGTACGGGTCTAGGATGAATATGTTCCGACAAATTCTTTGTGTACGTCATAGGTTTAGTTGTGATGCTCATGTGATATTACTTGTTTATAACTGTATGCACGCATGTCCTACTACACTATTACACAGCATCAAGTTTTTGTTTACTATTTAAACCTGCGAACTCACCATAATATGTTGACCTTTTGAGCATATCTTTTCAGGTAACAATCATTGAGGATAGCTAGGGATGTTGCCTTAGCGACGACCTTAGGATTGCACTACTTAGACTCATTGGATATCTTTGGAAATTGCTTTGACTTTTATTATTCACTTATGTTCACTTGTTTCCCGGGTTGTGGGATTTATACTTAATCTTTGTATGACTATGTTTGTCGTGGAATTGACTAACTATGACACATGTCTTCATTTGTGTCGGGTGACGTCATGACACGTTGACTTTAATCACTTATTGCATCTCTATTAATTAACAATGTGTTATGACGATCCCGTTCGTTACATCTTCGTGTTTCCGCTATAAGCGGGGGTGTGACAAACATAACCACATGGACCATCCATATAATTTATTCTAAAAAATAATAAGTTTTTTTTAACAAACCTTAGTAATACCAGACCACATACACGATGCATTCAATGAATTAGGCATTAGGGTAAATTTGTTCGTTACAAAACTAGAGTTGATTGAGGGCCATTAATCGGTCATGTGATTGATAAATTAGTCACAAGGGTGAATTCATTCTTTGCTAACAAAGTCATACCATCTGTAATTGGATTGACTTTTAGATTGTCAATTGTCTTTGAACAAAGATTAACAAATAGGAGCTTATATTGCAAATAGAGTTTTCTAATTAAAACTAAGTACACATTAAAATTGTCCACAAATCTTGTGCAAGTAGTATTTTTAAATAGCTTGAGTGCATTTTTATGCTTTTTAATAGAGTATTCCAGTGTTTGGGGAATTAAGGTCGTGTTCCCATGAATGAATGCATTTGATGAATATATTATTTACATGTTAAAATCGGAAAAACCATGATTTGTAAAATACTTTTAGTGAGGAATATATTCCTCGTCGGTTTGTTATTGAAAACAATGATTCTCACAATATATTTCGATTGGTCTGTGTGCCATTTACGTAAATAGCTAAAAAAATAACATAAAGTAAAGAAACACCGAATAATATTTACTCTTATTATTATATATTCTAAAAGATGAAATTATGGAAATCATGTCACAATAGTAAAAAAATAACATTAATACTAATACTAATATATTAAAATTAAGGCTTAATGGATTTAAATACTCCCAACTATTGGGAATTGGCTGCTGCCACCCCCAAGTATCATTTTGGCGAATATAACTCCCAAGTAAACACTTCGGTGTCTGTATCACCTAAATGACGGGTGATACAGACACTGAAGTGTTTACTTGGGAGTTATACAGACACCGAAGTGTTTACTTGAGAGTTATATTCGCCAAAATGATACTTGGGGGTGGCAGCGGCCAATTCCCAATAGTTAGGAGTATTTAAATCCATTAACCCTAAAATTAATAGTTTTTAATTTGTCACGACTTCCACCTTCATAAGATAAACAAGTGTGCTATATGCTGTATTGAGAAAAACAACCGTGTCTAAGGTTTTCGTCGGTATAAGATTACTTTATCATGTGTTTAGTCATGATACTAAACAGTGTATCCAACTAAATAACATAGATTAATCTTCAAATTAGGATTCTAAGAAAAACATTAAAATGATATTCAATAATCAATCAATAATACCTAATAACAATAAAAATTCCAATGTGAATAACAAGTCCTCTAAGAGTACCAAGTAGATATTCATACATGTAACACGTGTATGTGTAGGTCCGGCTCAATATTTTTTAAGGCCCCAATCGAACTAAAAAACGAGGCCCTTTTGAAAAACACAATCTAAATAAAAATAACCTAATCAAATTTCTTTAAACAAAAGCAACAAATCAAATAAAATTTGATATAATAACATTGAGTGCTTGATAGTTGATTTTTCTGAATAAAAAAGAGGCAAAAAAAGGTTAGTCGATGTCGAACAGATCAATCGGATAAGAAATAACTTAGGAAGTGGCTTTGTGAATTGTGTGATTCTTCAATAACCTATCAAGTCATCCAAATTTTCGCTGTGACTCAATTATCAAGTGTTATTTTCATTTCAAATTTCATTGACTCATATAATACCGAAACTCGGTATAATTTTTCTAAAATGAGAGTCTTATTTTTGGTGGCCCTCAAACCAAATGCATCACAAATTACATTATAGAACCGGTTTTGTGTTATATAATGTACGTATATTAGAGGCAAATTGAAAACATGAATCAACTGAAAAGTGAAAAAAAATAATGGTTTGGTTATGACTTTTTAGTTAACCGTTGTGTTATAATTTTGTTATGGTTTTGAGTTAACGAAATTGTACTGACATAAGACCAACGTTTTTATTTTTTATTTTCTTAAATATAGATATTGGAAAAAATTATTAATAAAATTTATAACATATTAGCACTACAACAATTTTACCGTATACCGACAAAGCCTATAGCGACGACAAAGACTATAGCGACGACAAGACAACATATAAAATTTAATTTTTTTATTCGGTAAAATCAGAAACCACGACACTTATAGGGACAATTTGTCGTTCCTACAGACAAGCTTGTGCCGACGATATCTATCCCGATGACATTTCTGCCTATTACGACTAATTTATGTGACTAAGTCTATAGCGACGACAAGTCATCGCTATAGAGAAAAATAAGCTATGGCAACGACATGTCGTCGCTATAAGGTGTCAAATTTTCGTCACCCACGTTCTTGTAGTGTAGTAATTGCTTATCGTCCTTTATAAAACAATAAGAGTACTAATATACTATCTAGATATTATTGGATTTCTTAATAGAAATTAGCTCTAATCCACCGTCTCCAAAGTCGGCGATTAACTGATGCTTAATTGAATCAAGCTAACCAACTTTTCCAATAAGTGTATTAACATTTCATAACCAAAATCGACCGATTATGAAAATTACGAATCACGAAGCATTAACTATAGGTTTAGTCCATCTCATAACTAAGTCAAACTGAATCAAATCATGCTCATCCATATCAATGTGTAAACATGTATCAAGGCAACATATTCATATTTATTGTATGCATTGCTGGGTAGGGGGATGTTTAGGGCTTTTTGGTTATGTTTTGAGCCCCCAACGAACTCGAAACTAAATTTTTTTGTCACTGGTTTGAACTAAACTATTTTCAAATATTCAATTTTGTAGCACATGTTTGATTCAATGATAATCACATGCATTGACCTTCAACCAACTGAAATAATCATACTCACTAGCTCAAAACTCATGGCTCTTGGGTCAACGATACAAAAGATCATAGTCATAATACCTAGTTCAACCTTATTGGATATGATCACATATTAATCAAAACTGAATTCAAACTATTGTTATTCCTTTCCCTAAAACATAACAATCGGTTATATTGGTTGTCGGTTATAGCATGATCATTATATATATGCATGTTAGTATGTTACATGTATATATGTGTGTATTTATGTATGCATAGAGGGCTAGAGGCAGTCCTGAGGTTTGTCTGTGGAGTTTACCCGCAACCCTATATATGAAGATTTTTATATACACATACGATATAATTCCGACTGTTCTAACTATTAAGTTGAAAGTAATTTTAAAATAATACATACCTTTTGTGCATTCAAAAAGTTACTTATACTTGATAATAATCATTAATAAAAAAACATTCTAAGAAAGCACCTAAAGTATGAATTAGATCATTCAAAAGGATAAAAAATAAATGAAATGCTATAGATGAATCATTAAAATAATCGGTCATAAAATTGCTAACCACAAATACTACAATTCTTATTGATTACCAACCTTGCTGAATGAACAAACCATAAAATCCATAATAACAATTTTAACTCCATCAATTATAAATATCTTAGCTTACTGTCGAGTCAGGTAAAAATTAAAAGTTTACATTAAAAAAAACCCTTATAAAAGTTTATATTAAAAAAACCCTTCTATATGACTATATAGTGGAGCCACTCTTTGGTGTATATACAATTTTAAATTAAAAAAATTAATAATGGGTTAGAATAACATTTTATAATAAACACCAAAATCACGATGATTTCAAGTTGATTAATTGAGTTGTTTTACTTTGAAAATTTATTTAAAAAGATTAAGATTAGTTGAGCTATCGTATTTATTTCTTTTGAAACGTATTGGGTTGGTTTGTAGAGTTGACTCGATAAAGATGATATTATTGAGTTTTATTTATAGGGAGAATTACATATTTCCCCCTATAAACTTCATCAATTACATATATATTCAACTTAAAATTTTAATTACATATATCCCCTTTTAAAACTTAGTTAATTATATATATACTCGAATTAAAAGTTTAATTACATATATCCCCTTTTAAACCTTAGTTAATTACATATATACTTAAACTAACACTTTAATTACATATATCCATTTTATTAAAAATAAATATTATATATTTATCCATTTGATTATTTTCATTAAAAATAACATATATAATCAGTATTTACTCTTATTTTTATTAAACTATAAAATTATATTTTTACTAGCTTTTTGAGTTTTGATTATTTTACTAATATTTCTATACTAACGTTTTGTATGTTCCTTTTGTTTTTTACCTTTTGATACTATTTTTTTATTCCTGTACGAGGCACTTTCAATCATGTTATGTAACATGATCCGAACACATAATTTTATGTTGCATAACAAGAATGGAAGTGTGTTGTACATGTACCAGAAAAAATTAGTATAAAAAGATTAAAACAAACAAAAGGAACATAATAATGTTAGTATAGAAATATTAATAAATAATCAAAACTCGAAAGCAAGTAAAGAAGAAAAAACATAATTTTATAATTTAATAGAATAAAAGTAAAATGCTAACTATATAAGTTATTTTTAATAAAAATAATAAAATGAGTTGTAATATTTATGTTTAATAAAGCAGATATATGTAATTAACTAAGTTTTAGGAGGGGATATATGTAATTAAACTTTTAATTTGAGTATATATGTAATGAACTAAGTTTTACAAAAGGATATACGTAATTAAAAATTTAAGTTGACTATATATGTAACTAATGAAGTTTATAAGGGAAGATATGTAATTCTTCCTTATTTATAAGATAAAATTTAGGTTAATTGTAATATATTTAATCATTTACTTGTATTAGCAAGCAAATGTCAGTGGTCTAACAATACTAAGGTGTTTGTAAAAAGTATTTCTCTTTAAGAGGTTAAGGGTTTATAAATATGTAGATTTAGTTGTAGAATTTAAGACTATATGAGTTTGTTGTTCGAAAATTTGTACGAGTGACCAGAGCGAGACTTCCAAGTGATATATTTTTTTCAAAGCAAAAATTCATTGAAAATTGTAGCTTTTACTCGGAGTTGGAACTTGGAAAATTTTATTTTTATAAATACGCTTGAAAAGATAATTACAAGTTATAAGTCATAACTAAAAAATATAAAAAGAGAATTTAAAATTGACACTTTTCTAAAGTTCTAGTTTCTATAACCAATGCTTTTTTCCCTCAATTTTGTTAATAACACTTCCATTCGTGTTATTAAGCATATTTCATTCTGTAAACTTCAATCGTCAAACTTCTACATTGGATTGTTTTTACCCGTTTTTATCATACCAATATGCATATAGAAACTTTTGATTGAGTTACCAAATAAAGCATATTAGGATGCTTTTAAAATACTCTTGTTTTGTAATTATTTGTTTCTTTCCTAGGTTAGTCATTCACCAAAAGGTTACGTTTATAATAATCTTTTCCGTTAAAATATATATATGAATAAAATTATATATATATGTGAATACTGTTTGCAACAATCCTACACTTCTAGTCCCCCGACTTGCTTTATTTCCATAGTTATAACCAGGGTTTTCTCAATCAATAATACTAATAAATCAAAATCTTTATTTAATCTATATTAATAAATCAAAATCTCTTAAGCGCACATGTTATTTTTCTACGTTGTCCACTTGGACTCCATCTAGGGTTTGGACACATGTATTCACTAAAATAAAAGTTATAAATTAGTATATACATATAGTTTCTTTAAAATAAATGACTATTTAATGTTAATCAATTAACTTTTTTCTAAAAATAAATAAAATGTTTATTAAAATATTTTAATAAGTGTTAATTTTGTTAAAATATAATTTAATTTCTAGCTTATCATTGTTGAAATTAAAATACTTTACACGTCGTATTTCTTTAAGCAAACATATTTTTAAAATATCAAGTTTCATGAAGTTAACTCAATTACAATTAAAGATTACTCACTATAAAACATCCCCGCTTCAATGTACATCACGGTTCAATTTTCTTAAATCTAGGTATGTTTTACTACTTCACAATCTCATATAAAGAATTTCATATTCATAATTTCAACCGTGAAATACACGAGTATTTAACCTAGTGATAGATAACATTTGAAAATGAATTTCTATTTGTTAACTTCTTATAATCTGAGTATTCATAAATTGCCCTTCCATTTTGTGGTGTTTCAAACTTTCGTTAATAGCATCATTCATAATTAAGCTACTTTATATGGTTTACATTTGTATATACATGTCATAAAGGGTTGTGTTTAATAAAAACTTGAATTGGTTATTTTTTTTAAACTTTTTCAGTATTAGCATTGTCCTTTATGTTATAATTTTCTTATAACTATAACAAGATTATAAAACTAACTTCAAGAGTTTAAATAGAATTGTAGAGAGAGATGAGAAGAAATGTATAACTCTTGAATTATGTTCATGATGGTGCATCTTTCTCATTGCCATGAAGGTAGTATTTATACTACAAATACATGTACTCTTTGATAGGTAACTATTTAGAAGTCAACTAGTAAATAATTTTACTTTCTAGACTTTGAAAAATCACATCCAATAATTCATGATATTTCATGACACTCCCTCTTGGATGTCACTTCTTCAAACTTTAGGGTCTTGAAGTGCTGCCTCATTAAAAACCTCGCTAAAGAAAAACCCAATGGGAAAAAAAACATTAGCTAAGGAAAAAAGAGTGCAGCTAATAACTCCCTCTCAAATTGTCTTCTGTAGATCATCACATTACATGTACGTGTCGCATGCCAATATCATAAACATGTTTTCTAAAAGTTGTTGTAGGGAGTGCCTTTGTGAAAAGATCAGCTGAATTTTTGATAGATTGAACGTATTTAATTTCAACTTGTTTATCTTTAATAAGGTCTTGAGTGTATGAAAAGAATCTTGGAGGTATATGTTTCGTTCTATCACTTTTGATATACCATTCTTTCATTTGTGAGACACAAACTGCATTATCTTCGTGTATTGATGTTGGATCTCTTTCTTTCTCTAGTCCACAAGAAGTTAATATAAGTTGTGTCATAGACCTTAACCATATATATTCTCTGGAAGCTTCATGTAGTGCAATTACATATATCCATTTTATTAAAAATAAATATTATATATTTACCCATTTGATTATTTTCATTAAAATAACATATATAATCAGTATTTACTCTTATTTTATTAAACTATAAAATTATATTTTTTACTAGCTTTTTGAGTTTTGATTATTTTACTAATATTTCTATACTAACGTTTTGTATGTTCCTTTTGCTTTTTACCTTTTGATGCTATTTTTTATTCCTGTACGAGGCACTTTCAATCATGTTATGTAACATGATCCGAACACATAATTTTATGTTGCATAACAAGAATGGAAGTGTGTTGTACATGTACCAGAAAAAATTAGTATAAAAAGATTAAAACAAACAAAAGGAACATAATAATGTTAGTATAGAAATATTAATAAATAATCAAAACTCGAAAGCAAGTAAAGAAGAAAAAACATAATTTTATAATTTAATAGAATAAAAGTAAAATGCTAACTATATAAGTTATTTTTAATAAAAATAATAAAATGAGTTGTAATATTTATGTTTAATAAAGCAGATATATGTAATTAACTAAGTTTTAGGAGGGGATATATGTAATTAAACTTTTAATTTGAGTATATATGTAATGAACTAAGTTTTACAAAAGGATATACGTAATTAAAAATTTAAGTTAAGTATATATGTAATTAATGAAGTTTATAAGGGAAGATATGTAATGCTTCCTTATTTATAAGATCACATTTAGGTTAATTGTAATATATTTAATCATTTACTTGTATTAGCAAGCAAATGTCAGTGGTCTAACAATACTAAGGTGTTTGTAAAAAGTATTTCTCTTTAAGAGGTTAAGGGTTTATAAATATGTAGATTTAGTTGTAGAATTTAAGACTATATGAGTTTGTTGTTCGAAAATTTGTATGAGTGACCAGAGCGAGACTTCCAAGTGATATATTTTTTTCAAAGCAAAAATTCATTGAAAATTATAGCTTTTACTCGGAGTTGGAACTTGGAAAATTTTATTTTTATAAATACGCTTGAAAAGATAATTACAAGTTATAAGTCATAAAAAAAAATATAAAAAGAGAATTTAAAATTGACACTTTTCTAAAGTTCTTAATTTGATTAGTTTCTATAACCAATGCTTTTTTCCCTCAATTTTGTTAATAACACTTCCATTCGTGTTATTAAGCATATTTCATTCTATAAACTTCAATCGTCAAACTTCTACATTGGATTGTTTTTACCCGTTTTTATCATACCAATATGCATATAGAAACTTTTGATTGAGTTACCAAATAAAGCATATTAGGATGCTTTTAAAATACTCTTGTTTTTGTAATTATTTGTTTCTTTCCTAGGTTAGTCATTCACCAAATGGTTACGTTTATAATAATCTTTTCCGTTAAAATATATATATAAATAAAATTATATATATATGTGAATACTGTTTGCAACAATCCTACACTTCTAGTCCCCCGACTTGCTTTATTTCCATAGTTATAACCAGGGTTTTCTCAATCAATAATACTAATAAATCAAAATCTTTATTTAATCTATATTAATAAATCAAAATCTCTTGAGTGCGCATGTTATTTTTCTACGTTGTCCACTTGGACTCCATCTAGGGTTTGGACACATGTATTCACTAAAATCTATAGACTCTAATAAAATAAGGTTTTTGGAGCCACATGTCATTCTCTTAAACCACCAATTTGACACGTGTCACACTCTTACACCATCTTATTTTTAGTTTTTGATATATTAAATGCTTATCATACTAGACATTTAATTTAAATATATTACCATAATTACATACTGATTTAAATTACAATTTATGGCTTTCATTTAACCTTTTTATATTATGTCATAAAAATTCCATTTAACCATATATTAATTCAACTTCTATGGTGTTATTCATCAAATTCCATTTAACCTTTTATATTATGTGTTAAGAATCTATAAATTTTCCTCTGTTTTTGTATTGTTTTCTAAAATAAACTCCTTTAATTTAGTAAATTTTTATTTTATGATTTTTTTATTCACTAATTTTGATTTCTTACTGTATAATTAATTGATCCAATTATAGTATATTTATCAAATTATCAAAGCCAAGGGACAATGTGTTGACACTAAAGGAATTGAACAATTTGCTACATGGCTTCTTGATATAAGAGAATGTAATGTTGGTGGTTATAACGATGGTGAGACAACTATTACTATACCTCATGAACTCTTCATCAACAAATCGATCAATCCTTTGGCAAGTTTAATTCAATCTGTTTACTCATCCATGTTAGAGAACTACAAAGACAAAAAGTCATTTCATGAGAGAGCAATTTTTACACCAAAAAATGAGGTCATTCATGAAATTAACGATCATCTGCTCCCTGGTGATAAGATAAAGTATCTACTTCGGATAACATACGTCAAATGAAACATTTTAATATCCCATTACAGGAAAATTTGTACTCTCCTTATTTTCTAAATGGTCTTAAAATATCTGGATTGCCAAATCACAAGTTAGTATTAAAAGTTGGAGTTTCTGTTATGCTTCTACGTAGCATCGACCAACAAAATGGTCTTTGCAATAGTACTCGCCTACAAATTTCTATTTGGGAAACGGGTTATTGAAGTTGAAATAATATCTGGAAGTAATATTGGATGCCTAACATTTATTGCAAGAATTAATCTCATGCCATCCGATAAATAATCCCTTTCAAATTCAAAAGATTACAGTTTCTCCAAACTGTTTATTATGCAATGACGATTAACAAGAGTTAGGGTAATTATTTTCAAAAGTTGGTAATTATTTTCAAAAGTTGGTTTGTATTAAAAAGACCAGTTTTCACTCAAGGACGGTTATATGTGGCTTTGTCAAATGTGAAGATTACAGACGGTGTAAAATTACTCATTTTAGATCAAATTGGTAACATTACCAGCGAAACACACAAAACGTTGCATACAAACAGATGTTTAGACATCTATGAGAAAGTTTTGAGAGTATGAATGCTATTTTAATTATATTTTCATACTTTAACTTTTTTATAATGTTTATTATGTAATCAATGTTTAATGAAAATCTGGTTGTTTAAATCACCCGTGTATCACACGGGCTCTAACCTAGTAAAAGTTATAAATTAGTATATACATATAGTTTCTTTAAAAATAAATGACTATTTAATGTTAATCAATTAACTTTTTTCTAAAAATAAATAAAATGTTTATTAAAAATATTTTAATAAGTGTTAATTTTGTTAAAATATAATTTAATTTCTAGCTTATCATTGTTGAAATTAAAATACTTTACACGTCGTATTTCTTTAAGCAAACATATTTTTAAAATATCAAGTTTCATGAAGTTAACTCAATTACAATTAAAGATTACTCACTATAAAACATCCCCGCTTCAATGTACATCACGGTTCAATTTTCTTAAATCTAGGTATGTTTTACTACTTCACAATCTCATATAAAGAATTTCATATTCATAATTTCAACCGTGAAATACACGAGTATTTAACCTAGTGATAGATAACATTTGAAAATGAATTTCTATTTGTTAACTTCTTATAATCTGAGTATTCATAAATTGCCCTTCCATTTTGTGGTGTTTCAAACTTTCGTTAATAGCATCATTCATAATTAAGCTACTTTATATGGTTTACATTTGTATATACATGTCATAAAGGGTTGTGTTTAATAAAAACTTGAATTGGTTTATTTTTTTTAAACTTTTTCAGTATTAGCATTGTCCTTTATGTTATAATTTTCTTATAACTATAACAAGATTATAAAACTAACTTCAAGAGTTTAAATAGAATTGTAGAGAGAGATGAGAAGAAATGTATAACTCTTGAATTATGTTCATGATGGTGCATCTTTCTCATTGCCATGAAGGTAGTATTTATACTACAAATACATGTACTCTTTGATAGGTAACTATTTAGAAGTCAACTAGTAAATAATTTTTACTTTCTAGACTTTGAAAAATCACATCCAATAATTCATGATATTTCATGACACTCCCTCTTGGATGTCACTTCTTCAAACTTTAGGGTCTTGAAGTGCTGCCTCATTAAAAACCTCGCTAAAGAAAAACCCAATGGGAAAAAAACATTAGCTAAGGAAAAAGAGTGCAGCTAATAACTCCCTCTCAAATTGTCTTCTGTAGATCATCACATTACATGTACGTGTCGCATGCCAATATCATAAACATGTTTTCTAAAAGTTGTTGTAGGGAGTGCCTTTGTGAAAAGATCAGCTGAATTTTTGATAGATTGAACGTATTTAATTTCAACTTGTTTATCTTTAATAAGGTCTTGAGTGTATGAAAAGAATCTTGGAGGTATATGTTTCGTTCTATCACTTTTGATATACCATTCTTTCATTTGTGAGACACAAACTGCATTATCTTCGTGTATTGATGTTGGATCTCTTTCTTTCTCTAGTCCACAAGAAGTTAATATAAGTTGTGTCATAGACCTTAACCATATATATTCTCTGGAAGCTTCATGTAGTGCAATTACATATATCCATTTTATTAAAATAAATATTATATATTTACCCATTTGATTATTTTCATTAAAAATAACATATATAATCAGTATTTACTCTTATTTTTATTAAACTATAAAATTATATTTTTTACTAGCTTTTTGAGTTTTGATTATTTTACTAATATTTCTATACTAACGTTTTGTATGTTCCTTTTGCTTTTTACCTTTTGATGCTATTTTTTATTCCTGTACGAGGCACTTTCAATCATGTTATGTAACATGATCCGAACACATAATTTTATGTTGCATAACAAGAATGGAAGTGTGTTGTACATGTACCAGAAAAAATTAGTATAAAAAGATTAAAACAAACAAAAGGAACATAATAATGTTAGTATAGAAATATTAATAAATAATCAAAACTCGAAAGCAAGTAAAGAAGAAAAAACATAATTTTATAATTTAATAGAATAAAAGTAAAATGCTAACTATATAAGTTATTTTTAATAAAAATAATAAAATGAGTTGTAATATTTATGTTTAATAAAGCAGATATATGTAATTAACTAAGTTTTAGGAGGGGATATATGTAATTAAACTTTTAATTTGAGTATATATGTAATGAACTAAGTTTTACAAAAGGATATACGTAATTAAAAATTTAAGTTAAGTATATATGTAATTAATGAAGTTTATAAGGGAAGATATGTAATGCTTCCTTATTTATAAGATCACATTTAGGTTAATTGTAATATATTTAATCATTTACTTGTATTAGCAAGCAAATGTCAGTGGTCTAACAATACTAAGGTGTTTGTAAAAAGTATTTCTCTTTAAGAGGTTAAGGGTTTATAAATATGTAGATTTAGTTGTAGAATTTAAGACTATATGAGTTTGTTGTTCGAAAATTTGTATGAGTGACCAGAGCGAGACTTCCAAGTGATATATTTTTTTCAAAGCAAAAATTTATTGAAAATTATAGCTTTTACTCGGAGTTGGAACTTGGAAAATTTTATTTTTATAAATACGCTTGAAAAGATAATTACAAGTTATAAGTCATAACTAAAAAATATAAAAAGAGAATTTAAAATTGACACTTTTCTAAAGTTCTTAATTCGATTAGTTTCTATAACCAATGCTTTTTTCCCTCAATTTTGTTAATAACACTTCCATTCGTGTTATTAAGCATATTTCATTCTATAAACTTCAATCGTCAAACTTCTACATTGGATTGTTTTTACCCGTTTTTATCATACCAATATGCATATAGAAACTTTTGATTGAGTTACCAAATAAAGCATATTAGGATGCTTTTAAATACTCTTGTTTTTGTAATTATTTGTTTCTTTCCTAGGTTAGTCATTCACCAAATGGTTACGTTTATAATAATCTTTTCCGTTAAAATATATATATAAATAAAATTATATATATATGTGAATACTGTTTGCAACAATCCTACACTTCTAGTCCCCCGACTTGCTTTATTTCCATAGTTATAACCAGGGTTTTCTCAATCAATAATACTAATAAATCAAATCTTTATTTAATCTATATTAATAAATCAAAATCTCTTGAGTGCGCATGTTATTTTTCTACGTTGTCCACTTGGACTCCATCTAGGGTTTGGACACATGTATTCACTAAAATCTATAGACTCTAATAAAACAAGGTTTTTGGAGCCACATGTCATTCTCTTAAACCACCAATTTGACACGTGTCACACTCTTACACCATCTTTATTTTTAGTTTTTTGATATATTAAATGCTTATCATACTAGACATTTAATTTAAATATATTACCATAATTACATACTGATTTAAATTACAATTTATGGCTTTCATTTAACCTTTTTATATTATGTCATAAAATTCCATTTAACCATATATTAATTCAACTTCTATGGTGTTATTCATCAAATTCCATTTAACCTTTTATATTATGTGTTAAGAATCTATAAATTTTCCTCTGTTTTTGTATTGTTTTCTAAAATAAACTCCTTTAATTTAGTAAATTTTTATTTTATGATTTTTTTATTCACTAATTTTGATTTCTTACTGTATAATTAATTGATCCAATTATAGTATATTTATCAAATTATCAAAGCCAAGGGACAATGTGTTGACACTAAAGGAATTGAACAATTTGCTACATGGCTTCTTGATATAAGAGAATGTAATGTTGGTGGTTATAACGATGGTGAGACAACTATTACTATACCTCATGAACTCTTCATCAACAAATCGATCAATCCTTTGGCAAGTTTAATTCAATCTGTTTACTCATCCATGTTAGAGAACTACAAAGACAAAAAGTCATTTCATGAGAGAGCAATTTTTACACCAAAAAATGAGGTCATTCATGAAATTAACGATCATCTGCTCCCTGGTGATAAGATAAAGTATCTACTTCGGATAACATACGTCAAATGAAACATTTTAATATCCCATTACAGGAAAATTTGTACTCTCCTTATTTTCTAAATGGTCTTAAAATATCTGGATTGCCAAATCACAAGTTAGTATTAAAAGTTGGAGTTTCTGTTATGCTTCTACGTAGCATCGACCAACAAAATGGTCTTTGCAATAGTACTCGCCTACAAATTTCTATTTGGGAAACGGGTTATTGAAGTTGAAATAATATCTGGAAGTAATATTGGATGCCTAACATTTATTGCAAGAATTAATCTCATGCCATCCGATAAATAATCCCTTTCAAATTCAAAGATTACAGTTTCTCCAAACTGTTTATTATGCAATGACGATTAACAAGAGTTAGGGTAATTATTTTCAAAAGTTGGTAATTATTTTCAAAAGTTGGTTTGTATTAAAAAGACCAGTTTTCACTCAAGGACGGTTATATGTGGCTTTGTCAAATGTGAAGATTACAGACGGTGTAAAATTACTCATTTTAGATCAAATTGGTAACATTACCAGCGAAACACACAAAACGTTGCATACAAACAGATGTTTAGACATCTATGAGAAAGTTTTGAGAGTATGAATGCTATTTTAATTATATTTTCATACTTTAACTTTTTTATAATGTTTATTATGTAATCAATGTTTAATGAAAATCTGGTTGTTTAAATCACCCGTGTATCACACGGGCTCTAACCTAGTAAAAGTTATAAATTAGTATATACATATAGTTTCTTTAAAAATAAATGACTATTTAATGTTAATCAATTAACTTTTTTCTAAAAATAAATAAAATGTTTATTAAAAATATTTTAATAAGTGTTAATTTTGTTAAAATATAATTTAATTTCTAGCTTATCATTGTTGAAATTAAAATACTTTACACGTCGTATTTCTTTAAGCAAACATATTTTTAAAATATCAAGTTTCATGAAGTTAACTCAATTACAATTAAAGATTACTCACTATAAAACATCCCCGCTTCAATGTACATCACGGTTCAATTTTCTTAAATCTAGGTATGTTTTACTACTTCACAATCTCATATAAAGAATTTCATATTCATAATTTCAACCGTGAAATACACGAGTATTTAACCTAGTGATAGATAACATTTGAAAATGAATTTCTATTTGTTAACTTCTTATAATCTGAGTATTCATAAATTGCCCTTCCATTTTGTGGTGTTTCAAACTTTCGTTAATAGCATCATTCATAATTAAGCTACTTTATATGGTTTACATTTGTATATACATGTCATAAAGGGTTGTGTTTAATAAAAACTTGAATTGGTTTATTTTTTTAAACTTTTTCAGTATTAGCATTGTCCTTTATGTTATAATTTTCTTATAACTATAACAAGATTATAAAACTAACTTCAAGAGTTTAAATAGAATTGTAGAGAGAGATGAGAAGAAATGTATAACTCTTGAATTATGTTCATGATGGTGCATCTTTCTCATTGCCATGAAGGTAGTATTTATACTACAAATACATGTACTCTTTGATAGGTAACTATTTAGAAGTCAACTAGTAAATAATTTTTACTTTCTAGACTTTGAAAAATCACATCCAATAATTCATGATATTTCATGACACTCCCTCTTGGATGTCACTTCTTCAAACTTTAGGGTCTTGAAGTGCTGCCTCATTAAAAACCTCGCTAAAGAAAAACCCAATGGGAAAAAAAACATTAGCTAAGGAAAAAAGAGTGCAGCTAATAACTCTCTCTCAAATTGTCTTCTATAGATCATCATATTGCATGTACGTGTCGCATGCCAATATCATAAACATGTTTTCTAAAAGTTGTTGTAGGGAGTGCCTTTGTGAAAAGATCAGCTGAATTCTTGCTAGATTGAACGTATTTAATTTTAACTTGTTTATCTTTAATAAGGTCTTGAGTGTATGAAAAGAATCTTGGAGGTATATGTTTCGTTCTATCACTTTTGATATACCCTTCTTTCATTTGTGAGACACAAGCTGCATTATCTTCGTGTATTGGTGTTGGATTTCTTTCTTTCTCTAGTCCAGAAGAAGTTAATATAAGTTGTGTCATAAACCTTAACCATATACATTCTCTGGAAGCTTCATGTAGTGCAATTACATATATCCATTTTATTAAAATAAATATTATATATTTATCCATTTGATTATTTTCATTAAAAATAACATATATAATCAGTATTTACTCTTATTTTTATTAAACTATAAAATTATATTTTTTACTAGCTTTTTGAGTTTTGATTATTTTACTAATATTTCTATACTAACGTCTTGTATGTTCCTTTTGTTTTTTACCTTTTGATGCTATTTTTTTATTCCTGTACGAGGCACTTTCAATCATGTTATGTAACATGATCCGAACACATAATTTTATGTTGCATAACAAGAATGGAAGTGTGTTATGCATGTACCAGAAAAAATTAGTATAAAAAGATTAAAACAAACAAAAGGAACATAATAATGTTAGTATAGAAATATTAATAAATAATCAAAACTCAAAAGCAAGTAAAGAAGAAAAAACATAATTTTATAATTTAATAGAATAAAAGTAAAATGCTAACTATATAAGTTATTTTTAATAAAAATAATAAAATGAGTTGTAATATTTATGTTTAATAAGCAGATATATGTAATTAACTAAGTTTTAGGAGGGGATATATGTAATTAAAATTTTAATTTGAGTATATATGTAATGAACTAAGTTTTACAAAAGGATATACGTAATTAAAAATTTAAGTTGAGTATATATGTAATTAACGAAGTTTATAAGGGAAGATATGTAATGCTTCCTTATTTATAAGATCACATTTAGGTTAATTGTAATATATTTAATCATTTACTTGTATTAGCAAGCAAATGTCAGTGGTCTAACAATACTAAGGTGTTTGTAAAAAGTATTTCTCTTTAAGAGGTTAAGGGTTTATAAATATGTAGATTTAGTTGTAGAATTTAAGACTATATGAGTTTGTTGTTCGAAAATTTGTATGAGTGACCAGAGCGAGACTTCCAAGTGATATATTTTTTTCAAAGCAAAATTCATTGAAAATTATAGCTTTTACTCGGAGTTGGAACTTGGAAAATTTTATTTTTATAAATACGCTTGAAAAGATAATTACAAGTTATAAGTCATAACTAAAAAATATAAAAAAGAGAATTTAAAATTGACACTTTTCTAAAGTTCTTAATTCGATTAGTTTCTATAACCAATGCTTTTTTCCCTCAATTTTGTTAATAACACTTCCATTCGTGTTATTAAGCATATTTCATTCTATAAACTTCAATCGTCAAACTTCTACATTGGATTGTTTTTACCCGTTTTTATCATACCAATATGCATATAGAAACTTTGATTGAGTTACCAAATAAAGCATATTAGGATGCTTTTAAAATACTCTTGTTTTTGTAATTATTTGTTTCTTTCCTAGGTTAGTCATTCACCAAAAGGTTACGTTTATAATAATCTTTTCCGTTAAAATATATATATAAATAAAATTATATATATATGTGAATACTGTTTGCAACAATCCTACACTTCTAGTCCCCCGACTTGCTTTATTTCCATAGTTATAACCAGGGTTTTCTCAATCAATAATACTAATAAATCAAAATCTTTATTTAATCTATATTAATAAATCAAAATCTCTTGAGCGCACATGTTATTTTTCTACGTTGTCCACTTGGACTCCATCTAGGGTTTGGACACATGTATTCACTAAAATAAAAGTTATAAATTAGTATATACATATAGTTTCTTTAAAAACAAATGACTATTTAATGTTAATCAATTAACTTTTTTCTAAAAATAAATAAAATGTTTATTAAAAATATTTTAATAAGTGTTAATTTTGTTAAAATATAATTTAATTTCTAGCTTATCATTGTTGAAATTAAAATACTTTACACGTCGTATTTCTTTAAGCAAACATATTTTTAAAATATCAAGTTTCATGAAGTTAACTCAATTACAATTAAAGATTACTCACTATAAAACATCCCCGCTTCAATGTACATCACGGTTCAATTTTCTTAAATCTAGGTATGTTTTACTACTTCACAATCTCATATAAAGAATTTCATATTCATAATTTCAACCGTGAAATACACGAGTATTTAACCTAGTGATAGATAACATTTGAAAATGAATTTCTATTTGTTAACTTCTTATAATCTGAGTATTCATAAATTGCCCTTCCATTTTGTGGTGTTTCAAACTTTCGTTAATAGCATCATTCATAATTAAGCTACTTTATATGGTTTACATTTGTATATACATGTCGTAAAGGGTTGTGTTTAATAAAAACTTGAATTGGTTTATTTTTTTTAAACTTTTTCAGTATTAGCATTGTCCTTTATGTTATAATTTTCTTATAACTATAACAAGATTATAAAACTAACTTCAAGAGTTTAAATAGAATTGTAGAGAGAGATGAGAAGAAATGTATAACTCTTGAATTATGTTCATGATGGTGCATCTTTCTCATTGCCATGAAGGTAGTATTTATACTACAAATACATGTACTCTTTGATAGGTAACTATTTAGAAGTCAACTAGTAAATAATTTTTACTTTCTAGACTTTGAAAAATCACATCCAATAATTCATGATATTTCATGACACTCCCTCTTGGATGTCACTTCTTCAAACTTTAGGGTCTTGAAGTGCTGCCTCATTAAAAACCTCGCTAAAGAAAAACCCAATGGGAAAAAAATTAGCTAAGGAAAAAAGAGTGCAGCTAATAACTCCCTCTCAAATTGTCTTCTGTAGATCATCACATTGCATGTACGTGTCGCATGCCAATATCATAAACATGTTTTCTAAAAGTTGTTGTAGGGAGTGCCTTTGTGAAAAGATCAGCTGAATTCTTGCTAGATTGAACGTATTTAATTTCAACTTGTTTATCTTTAATAAGGTCTTGAGTGTATGAAAAAATCTTGGAGGTATATGTTTCGTTCTATCACTTTTGATATACCCTTCTTTCATTTGTGAGACACAAGCTGCATTATCTTTGTGTATTGGTGTTGGATCTCTTTCTTTCTCTAGTCCACAAGAAGTTAATATAAGTTTTGTCATAGACCTTAACCATATACATTCTTTGGAAGCTTCATGTAGTGCAATGACTTCAGCATGATTTGAGGACGTTGCAACAAGTGTTTGTTTTTTAGACCTCCATGAAATTGTTGTTCCTCCATTCTTAAACACGTATCCGGTTTGAGATCTGGCCTTATGAGGATCAGATAAGTAACCTGCATCTGCATAACCAACTAAACCTTCTTTTGAATCATTAGGATAAAACAAGCCTAAATAAATAGTTCCTTGTAGATATCGAAAAATATGTTTGATCCCATTCCAATGTCTTTTTGTGGGAGATGAACTAAACCTTGCCAACAAATTGACTGCAAAGGAAATGTCCAGCCTTGTACAGTTAGTAAGATACATAAGAGCTCCAATCGCATTAAGGTATGGTACCTCTGGACCAAGAACTTCTTCATCTTCTTCACAAGGTCGAAACGGGTCATTATCAATATTGAGTGATCTAACGACCATTGGGGTGCTTAAGGAATTTGCCTTGTCCATATTAAAACGTTTTAGAAGCTTTTCGGTATAATTTGATTGATGCACAAGTATCCCATTATGCATATGCTCAATTTGTAAACCAAGACAATATTTGGTTTTCCCAAGGTCTTTTATTTCAAATTCATTCTTTAGAAGAATAATCGTTTCATGAGTTTCCTTTTTCGTCCCAATTATATTTAAGTCATCAACATATACGGCAATGATCACATATCCCGATACTGTTTTCTTAATAAAGACACATGGACAAATAAGGTTATTTGTGTATCCTTTACTAGTCAGATAACCACTCAAACGATTGTACCACATCCTTCCAGACTGTTTCAACCCATATAAGGACCTTTGTAATTTGATTGAATACATTTCCTTAGGTTTTGAACACACTTCAGGGATTTTAAATCCTTCAGGAATTTTCATATAAATGTCATTATCAAGTGATCCATACAAGTAAGCTGTAACGATATCCATAAGACGCATCTCTAAATTTTTAGATACTGCTAAGCTGATTAAATATCTAAACGTTATTGCATCCATAACAGGAGAATACGTTTCCTCATAGTCAATTCCCGGCCTTTAAGAAAAACCTTAAGCTACTAGTCTAGCTTTATATCTTGTAACTTTTTTCTCATTTCGTTTTCTCACAAAAACCCATTTGTACCCAACAGGCTTTACATGCGTAGGTGTTACAACAATGGGTCCAAAAACCTTTCGTTTGTTAAGTGAATTTAGTTCAGCTTGCATGGCATCTTTCCATTTATCCCAATCATGTCGATTTTGACAATCATTTACCGATTTTGGTTCAGGAGCATCATCTCCGCTCATAATATCACTTGCTACAGAATAAGAGAATACATCATCAATATTTTCCGCTTCATCTCGATTCCATAATATATGCATATGACCATAGTTGATTGACATATCTTTATTCATTTCTTTCTCAGAGAAAGTTTGGACACTTAGTGTTTTGTCACTATTGTTTTCTTTAAGATCATTTTCCTTTTCTGATATTTTCTTTTTTCAAGGATTTTTATCTTTTGATCCAATCGGTCTTCCACGTTTCATACGTTTCTGGGATTCATGAGCCATATTTTTATCTATTTCCTTATTTGGAATCTCAACTCAAGCTGGAGCATTTGTAGCTGGTATTTAAGATTTAGTTACTCTTTTTGTATCAGTAAAAGCATCAGGCAATTGATTTGCAATTTTTTGCAGATGTATTATCTTTTGAACTTCTGTATCACATTGTTTTGTCCTTGGATCAAAATGCAACAGGGAAGGCTCAGACCATGACACATCATTTTGTTCTTTTTTCTTTTCTCCCCCTAATGTTGGGAAATTTGCCTCATTAAAGTGGCAATCAGCAAAACGTACCGTAAATACATCACCCGTTAAAGGTTCAAGATATCTTATAATGGAAGCTGTTTCATTTCCAACATATATTCCCAACCTTCTTTGAGGACCCATTTTTGTGCGTTTCGGTGGTGCAATAGGGACATATACCGCACATCCAAAAATTCTAAGGTGGGAAATATTTGGCTCATGGCCAGAAACAAGTTGCAAAGGAGAGTACTTATAATTTGCACTTGGTCTCATACGAATTAATGATCCAGCATGTAAAATTGCATGACCCCAAATAGACGCTGGAAGTCTTGTTCTCATAATTAATGGTCTAGCTATTAATTGCAGGCGTTTGATTAACGACTCAGCTAAACCATTTTGTGTATGTACATGAGCAACATGGTGTTCAATAATAATACCAACAGACATGCAATAATCATTAAAAGCATTTGATGTAAATTCACCTGCATTATCAAGTCTCACTCTTTTAACGGTATAATCAGGGAAATGTGCTCGTAATTTAATAATTTGAGCAAGGAATTTAGCAAATGCTACATTACGAGTTGATAATAAAGAGACATGAGACCATCTGTTTGATGCATCTATTAAAACCATAAAGTATTTAATGGTCCACATGATGGATGGATTGGTCCACATATGTCACCTTGAATTCTTTCAAGAAACATAGGTAATTCCTTTTCAACTTTCAATAGTGAAGGTCTAGTAATTAGCTTCCTAAGAGAGCAAGATGTACACGGAGGTATTTTATTTGATTGTGAAATCTTTTGATTTTTCAATGGATGTCCATGTGTACTTTCAGTTATCCTTTTCATCATTGTAGACCCTGGATGGCCTAATCTATCATGCCATAACTTGAATATCTCAAGATCACAAAAATTCTCTTTAACTGCCATGTGTACTTGTGGCATATTAATATGTGTGTAATGTAAACCAGAATGGAGCATTGGCAGTTTTTCTAATATGTGACTTTTGCTCATGATATGCAAATATTTTTCATTTTCAACGGTCATTGACCGAGTATCATATCCATTATGATATATGTTTTTGAAACTTAGTAAGTTTCTCGTTGATCTTGGGGAAAATAAAGCATTTTCAATTAAAAGCTTTGTACCATTGGGTAATACTAATTTAGCATTTCCAATTCCTTCTATCAAGTCTGTAGGACCTGATATTGTATCAATGGTTCCCTTTGTTGGTTTCATTTCATAAAAATATTTCTTGGATCTAAGTATAGTGTGTGTAGCTCCACTATCTGCTATACATATATCTTCTTTATTTGTTTGGCCTTATGCTCCAATGAGAGTCATTTTTTCTTTTATATCTTCAAATATAAGGACAAATAATAAGCATCTAATAAATCCTTTTTTTAACAAAAAACTTTATTCATATAGTTAATACAATACATGAAAAGGAAAATAATTAAACATAACTAAAAGGTACTTAAACAAGAGAACTACATAATTGTTGCATACAATTATTATAATCTAGTAACATATCTTTCAAAGTTCCAAATCACCGATAAAATCTGAGGTATTTAGCTCAACGTTGATGTCATCAAATTTATCCACATGGTTCACTTCTTTATCTTTCCCTTTAAGGGACGCTTGATATAGTTCACATAGATGTGGAGCAGTGCGACAAGCCTTTGACCAATGGTTTATACTACCACATCTAAAACATGAACTAGCATGATTTTGAGAAGTACCAACTTCATTTTTAAACTTGTTTTGGTGGTTGAAATTGGTAGTTCGTTGTCCATGACCACGACCACGGCCACGACCACGTCCACGACCACGGCCACGAGAATTACCTCAGTAATTGTTGTTCCATTTGTAAGGATGATTATGATCATTAAAATGAATTTTATCAAAATGGTCACGACCACGGCCTCGCACACGACCTTGTTCCCATTTACGTCCAGATTTTTTATTATTATTACTATTAATAACATTGACTTCTTGAATTGCTAGTGAACCAGTAGGACGAGCTTGATGATTTTTCATTAATAGCTCGTTGTTTTTCTCCGCTACAAGGAGATATGAAGTTAAATCAGAAAATTTCTTAAAGTTTAGCAATCTGTATTGGTTTTGCAAACTCATATTCGATGCATGAAATGTCGACAGAGTTTTCTCTAGAATATCATCCTCAGTAATTATATGCCCACAAAATCAAAGAGTTGAGCAGATTTTGAATACAGCAGAGACATACTCGTTCACTTTTTTAAAGTCTTGGAACCTTAGCTTGTTCCATTCATCTCTTGCAGCAGGAAGTAAAACTTCCTTTTGATGATCAAACCTACTTTGTAAGTCTTTCCATAGATCATATGGATCATCATAATTTGAGTATTCAAATTGCAACATTTCATCAATGTGTTTGTATAAAAAAAATCAGCCTTAGCTTTATCTTGCTCTGAGCAAGTATTCCCCTCGTGTATAGTTTCCAATACACCCATGGATTTAAGGTGTCTTTTTACATGAGCCGTCCATGGCATATAATTTTCTCCACTGATATTTAGTGCCGAAAATTCAATTTTTACTATGTTGGACATTTTTGTTTTGCTAAACAAGAATTAAGCAAATAAAAGATAATTATTAGAATCCATATATATCAATAAACATTGCAATACAATAGAGCGGTAGAGCTATTAAAATATACAAAAATAAGAAAAGTTTAAATTCTTCAGGTGGGAGTTCAGCAATGAGGATAAGATTTAAAATGATCATTATAGTAGCCAACATCAAAACCGGGTGGATCATCTTTAAAAAATTACTTCGGATAAACTTGAGAAAAGAAGTAATCTGTTTATAGTAACAAAAATAGATTCGATGGTGGTCAATTTATAGTTTAAATTATAACTGTTTACAACGGATATTTAATTGTTTACAATGGTTATATAATCGTTTATAACGGCTATATACACGTCATATGTGTGTATATATAAAGCAAGAGAGAATAAGAAAGTTAAGATAAGTATAAAATGTTAGTACAAATAAACGTCAATAAACATAATTTAAAATGTTAGTTGCATAAAAGTTAGTTGACATAAATAGAAATGTTAGTTGTATAATTTAAAGAATAAATGTTGGTTGCATAATTAAAAGTTAGATGCATAAATAATAAGTTAAATACATAAGTAAAAGTTAGTAGACATAAAAGAAAATGTTAGTTGCATAATCAAAAGTTAGATGCATAAATAAAAGTTAGTTTGTTAGTAGTCCCATAGTCCATAATAAGATCTTCTTCATGTTTATTTTATTTATTTTATTTATCTTCTCCATATAATATATTATAGATTATCACTAATCAAGTGTTTACCTTGCTTGATGGATGACTTTGCGATTTATTGATCTTCTTGATGAGAGTGTAAGAGTTCTCGTACTGATAACGTGTTATAATTTTCTTATAACTATAACAAGTTTATAAAACTAACTTCAAGAGTTTAAATAGAATTGTAGAGAGAGATGAGAAGAAATGTATAACTCTTGAATTATGTTCAAGATGGTGCATCTTTCTCATTGCCATGAAGGTAGTATTTATACTACAAATACATGTACTCTTTGATAGATAACTATTTAGGAGTCAACTAGTAAATAATTTTTACTTTCTAGACTTTGAAAAATCACATCCAATAATTCATGATATTTCATGACACTTTATAATTTATTTTATTGAATTGTTTTTAAATTAGTTGTAAATAGTTGAATTGAAATTTAAAAAAGGTTGAATGGCGCATAGGGGGCAGTTATGGTACAAAGTGAGTTTTTCAAGCGAATCGTACGAAGTTCCTGCATAGTTATCTATCCTTTTTTGCGTGAAATTCCACCCTAATTTCATTATTCTTGCTTGATAATTCCATCCATTTGCGTGATGATTTCATCATTGCGTGATAATTATCACGCAAGTATAATTTTTTTTACGTGATTATTTCACCCCTACTAAAGCACTTATATTTTATGCTTTTTTAAAATTTTTATAATTAAAACATGAGGTGAAAGATGGAGAATGATGGTGATACGACACAGATAGATACAAAATTGTGAATGATGGTATGCCTATTCGGCTAAGGACATTGGATTTGGCCGATATCACTTTTTCTATGACAAAGTCACACACTCTATAAACATATTTTTAAATCTATATCATTTACCCACTATAATACCTTAGCACTTAACTTTTTGAAGAGGGGAACCGTTAGAGTGCATCTTGGTACCATTAGATCAAAAGTTCTTTGGTTAACACAAATCTAGACACACTATTATACTCCATAAACTTTATTAAATACACCACCAATGCAGTGGCGGAGCTTCAACTCTTTCGTAAGGGGGGCGGGGGCGAAATTATTTTTTTTAGGGGGGGCGGACTCGATATTTATATAAAAATTTACACTGCCGGGTCAAAAAATTACACTATCGGGCTAAAATTTAACACTACGGACGAAAAAATAGGGGGGGCGGCCCCCCCGGCCCCTATAATGCTCCGCTATTGCACCAATGACAACATAAGCTATACTACGGTTGCAATTGTGTCGAGTTAACAAGTTGATAGGTTCTAAGTTAACATATTGATAGGTTCAAACCAAACCTGCACGCACTCAAAAGTGTATAACTCGAACACGACATGTTTAAAGTTTAAATCATTCATCTACACATGTCAAATGGGTTCATGGGTTGGTTGGTATAATTAAGTTGTAAGTGTGTTAACGAGGTTTTAGAAATTCAATTAAAAAAGTCATAAACGGGTAAGTTGGTAAACCTACTTCATTCAATAGGTCGACGGGTTAACCGGGTCAACTAGAATACGACCTGTCACACCCTCAATTTCCACGAACGGGTTTTACCGTTAGGCGTGTGACATACCAGGATCTCAGACACAGTCATATCGAACGACACTATATGAATTTAAAATAAACATTTGACTTCATTCAACAGAACATAAACAAAGTTTACAATAGTGCGGAAGCATGTACAAAAGTTGTAAATCCATTACAATACTATTACAATAATCATGTTTAGACAAAATGTTCAATGCTGAAAATAAACTAGATGAATGCATGTCCTGAGTGCATTTCCTGAAGCGTGCCTCAAAAGCTTATGCGTTCCTGTGACCTGAGAAAACATGCTAAAATGTGTCAACATAAAGTTGGTGAGTTCACAGGTTTAATCAACAAAATGTATTCGTAAGCGTTTCCATATTTTGCGTTTCAATGGTTTAGTACATAAAGCATATCGTTAGGTAGCTAGCCTATGTTCTTGTTACTTAGCGTTTCGAACCGAAGCTGACTGTTTACGTCCTATTTGTGTTTCCACCACGTCTTAACCGACCGTGGCAATCGTATGTTTCGTCATGTCTCATCAGACCATGACAATGTGTTTTCCACCACGTCTTAACCGACTGTGGCAATCGTATGTTTTGTGTTTCCACCACGTCTTAACCGACCGTGGCAATCGTATGTTAGGTCAATTTGGCACCCGTTTGACCTCCAATCAAGCTAGCGCGACTAGCCCGGGCGGGGTTTGTCAGACCCAGTAGTACTACTCAAAATTACCTCGCTAATCCCATTACTAACGGTTCGAGTGTGTCAGGACATGTTGTGTGTGTTTGCACTAACGTAACAAGCGATATCAATATTACTACAACCATTTAAGTAAATGTAAATCTGTTTGCATGTTTTCTCCCCCAAAAGGAAAGAGATGTAAAGTAGGGGCCGTGAAACTCACAGATGATGTAGCAAGTGTGTAGGATGCAAGTCTCCCAAGTGTTGTTTTACGATGCGCTGTCAAACACCTATTGACAGTTGTGTTACGCGTTAATGTTGTGTTTAGCGTTAATAGACATGTTTAGTCGGGTCGGGTCGCATGGGTTCGGTCGTGGGTATCACACACACAAGCAGTCATAGACTTATTAGACTTCATGTAGATTTCAAATGGGTTGTTGATATTTGTAAACAGTTAGGTTGTTTCGAGTTGAAAAGCATATGTCTGTTGATTGCGTTGACTTTAATCTTTGTGATCAAGAAATGACATTTTTATTGATATTAACTTATCGTCCCATGATAGACACATCGCACACCAGAAAAATTTACTCAAATGACTCCAATCGCATAACAAGGCTAGACGCACGACTGGACACTTCATTCGCACGAATGGGCCTTCAATCGTACGAATCAACTTCCCTCGTACGATTGAACCCTCATTCATGCGACTCAGCCTTCAGTCGTACCACACATCACTCATTCACCCGAATCAATAACCAATCGCACGAATGAACCTTCATTCGTGCGGTTGGACCTTCAGTCGGGTGATACTCAGTCGCACACATTCATTCGGTTGACTCAATCGCACGCATTCATTCGGTTAACTCAGTCGTACGGTTTCATTCGCACGTCTCACCCCAGTCGCCCCGATCAATCGCACGATGGAACCGGTCGTATGACTCAACCGCACGATGGGACCAGTCGCATGACCCAATCGCACGGCTGGCCCAGTCGCGGACTGCAGCAGGTCGCGACTGCTGGGTGGGTCGAACAGCCTTCGGCGGTCCCGTGCTCGGTTTTCTCACAATCAAGACTTCCAGAAACACTCTCCTAACATGTCTAAGTGAAATGCACACACTGATTGACCTCATAAGCACCCCCACGACCACATGCATTCGGGTTGAACCCGAACACCCGAATCCCATACTTGCAGCAGTGAAACGGGTGATAAAACGGATGGAAATGGTCGCCTACCTGCTGGGAACGTGATTGCTCAGCTGTTGCGTGGTTTAGCCGGCGAAAACGGGCTCAATCGGGTGGAATTTGGTGCTGGAGTGAAGAATCAGAGAGGAAGAGAGCGTAAGGGAGAAAGAGCAGAGTGTGAGTGTTTGGGGCTGGTGGGTGGGTATTTATACCTAGCCCCAGTTTGCCAATTTGGCAGGTTTAGCCCCTGCACTTTAGGTACCTAGTTTCCCAAATTTTGTTTCGGCTGATAACGACGTTGATGAGCGAGCCTATTAATTAATAGGATTCCTTAGGTAATCTCGTTTATGTGAATCCTCTACAGGCACCCACGTTAGTATTTTATCATAATTCGTTTAACGATGTCCGTGGTGGTGTTTGTATACGTTTCAAGTATTTGCGAGTACGGGTCAATGTTAACGACAACGGTCTAATTTATGTAAGTTTGAAATTACGGGGTGTCACATCATCCCCTTGTTGCAGGAATTTTCGTCCCGAAAATTAGTACATCTTGTTACGTGGTTTTTACGGGGTAGTACAAGGCTCAATAGTGTGTGACGCGTGTGGAATGGAGTACCTGTGTATCTAAGAGGTAGGTGCTTGGTTTTGGAACAGTTGAGGGTACTTCCTCTTCATCTGATCCTCGCGTTCCCAAGTAAATTCTGGTCCACGCTTTGAGTTCCAACGGATTTTGACGATAGGGATACGACTATGTTTGAGCGTCTTGACCTCTCGGTCCATGACTTCCACTGGTTCCTCGACGAAATGTAGTTGTTCGTCCACATGTATCTCGTCCAACGGGACGATAAGAGTCTCGTCTGCAAGGCACTTCCTCAGATTGGAGACGTGGAACACATCGTGTACCTCACGGAGTTCTTCGGGTAGGTTCAGTGATAGGCCACGGGGCCAACTCGTTTGACAATCTCAAACGGTCCCACGTACCTAGGACTTAGCTTCCCACACTTTCCGAAACGGATCACACCCTTCCAAGGTGACACTTTCAAAAGCACCTTGTCACCTATTTGGAATTCCAACGGTCGGCGACGCTTGTCAGCGTAGCTTTTCTGTCGGTCACGGGCTGCTGCCATACGGTTACGGATTTGCACGATCTTCTCAGTCGTCTCGTGCACAAGTTCAGGGCCGGTGAGTTGACTTTCCCCAACTTCCGCCCAACAGATAGGTGATCGGCACTTACGCCCATAAAGTGCCTCAAATGGAGCAGCTTTGATCGATGTGTGGTAGCTATTGTTGTAAGAAAACTCGACTAGCGGTAAGTGGGTTTCCCAACTGCTGCCGAAATCTATGACGCAGGCACGTAACATGTCTTCTAGAGTCTGGATCGTACGCTCACTTTGGCCATCGGTTTGGGGGTGGTACGCGGTGCTCATATCCAGCCGCGTTCCTAGTGCTCGTTGTAAGGACTGCCAGAAGTGTGAAGTGAATCGAGCGTCACGATCAGAGATAATGGAAACCGGCACACCATGCCGAGAGACTATTTCCCTTAAGTAGATACGAGTTAACTTTTCCATGCGATCAGTCTCACGGATTGCCAGGAAGTGTGCGGATTTCGTCAAGCGATCCACGATCACCCAAATGGTGTCGCATCCGCTGGGAGTTCGAGGAAGTTTCGTGATAAAGTCCATGGATATCTGTTCCCACTTCCATACTGGTATTTCCGGCTGTTGGAGTAAACCAGACGGTCGTTGATACTCTACCTTGACCTTAGAACAGGTCAAACATCTGCCCACGTAGGTGGCGATATCTGCTTTCATGTTTGGCCACCAGTAAAGAACCTTCAGGTCGTGGTACATCTTGTCTGAACCTGGGTGGACTGAGTACCGCGATTTGTGAGCTTCGTCCATTACCAATTCTCGTAGGTTTCCATACGAGGGAATCCATGTTCGATCCATGAAGTAGCGGATTCCGTCAGGCTTGGTTTCTAGTTGCTTCTCCATACCTCGTAACGATTCGGCTTTCAAATTCTCGTCTTTTAACGCCTCAAGTTGAGCATTGCGGATCTGGTCGGGTAAACCGGTGTGAATGGTAAGTTGCAATGCTCGAACTCGTCTTGGCTTGGGCGTTTCCTTCCGACTCAGGGCGTCTGCTACTACATTGGCCTTGCCCGGATGATACTTGATCGTACAGTCATAGTCGTTTAACAACTCGACCCAACGACGTTGTCTCATATTTAGCTCCTTCTGTTCAAAGATGTGCTGGAGACTCTTGTGATCGGTGTAAATGGTGCACTTGGTACCGTACAAGTAGTGTCTCCATATCTTGAGTGCAAATACCACAGCTCCCAGCTCTAGGTCGTGTGTCGTGTAGTTTTTCTCGTGTATCTTCAATTGTCGTGATGCATAGGCAATCACCTTATTGCGCTGCATCAGTACGCAACCGAGGCCTTGTATGGAAGCATCACAGTAAACAACAAAATCATCGGTTCCCTCAGGCAGGGATAGAATCGGTGCTGTACAAAGTCTCTGCTTCAGAATCTGGAATGCAGATTCTTGTTTATCACCCCAATCGTACGTAGTACCTTTATGAGTCAATGCGGTGAGAGGTTGAGCAATCTTCGAGAACCCTTCGATGAACCGTCGGTAGTAGCCAGCCAGCCCAAGAAACTGTCGTACCTCGGTCGGTGTCTTAAGCGTAGCCCAGCTCTTGATAGCTGCTATCTTTGCCGGGTCAACGTGTATCCCATTCTCATTGACCATATGACCCAAGAAATGGACCTCTCGCATCCAGAAGTCACACTTTGAAAATTTTGCATACAACTGTTCTCGTCTCAACAGCTCCAGAATCAGTCTAAGGTGTTCTTCGTGTTCTTCTTTATTCCTTGAGTAAATAAGGATGTCATCTGTCACACCCCGACCGACGGCGGAATCATCGGAGCGGACGAGGGAATGATTGATTGTTCATAACTCATGATTGTCTAATAGTGAAAATAATATTAAAATCAGATTACATGATAGCATGAATTTAACAGATACAAATACAACAGTTAGAGTCACAAATAGTAGTTGTCTTTTGTTTTGACTACGTCCGGGTCTTATATGAGCATGTAGAAGTCCACTAACTTGCTTAACCTGAAATCATGTGAGAAAATAAAGTCAGCTAACGAATTAGCTGGTGAGTAATCACAGTTTTAAGTATACATATAGATTGATTGATTGATTGAGAATAATCCAATTCACAAGGTAACGTTAAGACTTATATTGCAATAGTAAAGCATATAGATAAACCGACACAATATAAACCCCTTGACTTGACACTTGCATATAATAGACTCCACACATACACCATAGATTGACTATTGCCTCTGGTACAATCACCACTCGACTATTCATATGGGGTGGGTTTGTATAATCACCACTCGTAAGCCATGTGGGGTGGATTATCCAAACCAGTAGATCTACCATTGATACCAGGATTGATTGATTGAATTAGGGTTTTACTGTCATCCAGTTTACCAAAGTATGTTCACATAATTGCAAGTAATAACATAACCTGTCTTGAATTGAATTTAGAATGAAATAACAATAGAATATCATGATTGAATATATTGTATCACATGATTTCCCCCAAATAGGAAATGATATAAAAAGGGGATATGAATACTCACCTGATTGATGAGATTGAATTTTGAACGTGATAGATTTGACACCTACAATTTCCTTATGATTAACCTAAGGAACGGTGTCTCGAATTAGAATAATAGTATTTGAGAATTTGGGAATAGGTTAGGGTTTCCATTTGGTTTTGAATGATAGTTTAAATTAAATAATTTATTTAGTTAAAAATGTTTTGAAATAAATAAAATGAATTTATTGAAAATGATTATGTTTAAGATTTAAAATAAACGTATCAGTTTACGTATCCGTTTAATTTGTTGTTAACGTGTGGAAAAATAAATAATTAATTTTATTAATTAATTATGTGATAATTAATTATATGTTTAATTATTTAAAAGAAATGAAATTGTTATTTGAAATGATTTAAATATAAAAATTTATATATTTAATCATTATTTAAACAATAATAAATATTGTGTGAAATAATTAAAAATAATATAGTGTCAAATAATAATTTAATCAATTAAATTATTATTAGAAGTTCACTTTTGTTTAAATAATTTTGTATTATTTGTAATTTTATTTATTAAAACATTTAATAAAAATGGATAAAATGTTAAAATAAATTTCAGAAAAATAGTTTTAGTTGTTTAAAAATTTAATGTTTGTAAAAACATTTTTATAATTTTTACAAATTTTTCTGGAATTTTTAGAGGCTTAAAAAGTGGTTTTAAAAAAATATGTAGGTGCCCGGGGTCGAACCCGGGACCTCTTGGAATACATGGAACGCAGGAACCGGTGAGCTAAAGGCCTTGGCCGCGTTTGGTTTGGGTTCCATTTAGTTTTAACCTTCTTAACCCATTACCCCAAATACCCTATGAACCCTAGATCAAATCAACCCCAATTGAACATCGAATCGATTTCGATTGCATCTACAATCATGGGGCTTTGATTGCCCGTATATAATCGAGTATGTATGTGTGTAGAATTACCTATATGGTATCGATTTGGAACTGACCGATGAAGAACAGGTCCGCGACACTCGTGTTGATCGATTGATGCTCAAACAACGTTTATAATCGAATTAAACTTCAGGTAAACTTCGAATGATGATATAGAAACAAAACCCAATGTTAATTTCGAGTAAAATCGATTGTAGGATGGTTAGAATACGAGTTGCAGGTCCGCGGGTATGGTGATGTTCGAATGGTGCTCAAACCATAACCATAATCAAATTAATCTTAGGGTTAGCTTCGTATGGTGATAAGGAACAATAACCCTATGTTAATTTTGATTAAATTTGATCGGAAATGGGATTTCACAGAGGTTGCAGGTCGCGATCGAGGTGTGTGTTTAACAGTGATGTTTGAGTTTGTTTTGAATGAATTCGATTCCATAAGAGGGTTTTAAATGTTCCATAATTCGATTATGCGGGTTTACTTTTGATTAAAATAACCCGTAGTGCGATTGGTGTATGGATCTCGGCCGAAAGAGGAAGAAAAGCCAGGGAACACAGCGAAAGGGAATGGGGGGTGGGGTTGGGCTGTTTTCTGAAATTACAAATTGGGTCCCTGAAGTTTGTATCAATTAGCAAATGAATCCAAAGTTTTGTTTTAAGTTATAAATTATTTACAGTTTAATCCCTGTAATTTAAAAGGTTATTATTTCATGTATAAAGGTTTATAATTAAACTTATTTTTCCATTATTATTCTTATTATTATTATTAGATATTAATGTTAGTATTAACATTATTATTATTAGTATTGATATTATTATTATTATTATTATTATTATGATTATTGGAATTTTTGAATTAATATCCACGTGTTGTTTACAAAAATAAATTTTATTTATCGGAAATACGCGATGTTACAGTCTCCCCTGCTTTAGGAAATTTCGTCCCGAAATTTGTTCACGAGGAGGCTGAAACGAAAGATAAGGATACCGGGATTTCATTTGGTCCTCACGTTCCCAGGTGAACTCTGGGCCACGTTTAGATTCCCAGCGGACTTTGACAATGGGTATCCGACTGCGTTTGAGTTGTTTGACTTCTCGATCCATAATTTCCACAAGTTCCTCAATAAAGTGCATAGATTCATCAATCTGGACTTCGTCGAGTTGAATGTGGAGATTTTCATCGGCAAGACATTTATTGAGGTTTGAAACATGAAACGTCGGATGTATATTACTGAGCTCTTGGGGTAGTTCAAGCTTGTAGGCCACTTTCCCAATTCGCTCGTGTACTTTGAATGGACTCACGTAACGAGGTGCTAGTTTCCCTTTCTTTCCAAAGCGAATCACTCCTTCCAAGGTGATACCTTAAGAAGTACGAGATCACCGACATTGTATTCCATGGGCTTACGTCTTTTGTCAGCATAATGCTTTTGACGATTTCTAGCAGCGACCAAGTTATCACGGATCTTATGAATTTTGTCGGTTGTTTCTTGTATCAATTCCGGACCAGTAATCTGTGATTCACCAACTTCAGACCATACAAGGCCTCAAATGATGCCATCTGTATGCTGGTATGGTAACTGTTATTGTAAGAGAATTCGATCAACAGAAGATGAGAATCCCACGATCCACTGAAATCAATGACACAATCCCGGAGCATATCCTTGAGGGTTTGTATCGTTCTTTCAGTCTGATCGTCGGTTTGTGGGTGATAGTCCGTGCTAAGATTCAGTTGAGTTTTGAGAGATGATTGGAGACTTTTCCAGAAACGAGAGATGAAGCGACCATCACGATCAGAGATAATATCTTTACTTGACAATAGATTGTTTAGGAAGACTACCATCACGTAATCAGGTTTTGATGATAACTCACAATGAAAGTCGATAGATAAGGAATTAATGGTTTGATGTAGTTAGATCAAGTCAAAACATGAGAATAAAAGAAATCGATTTAAGAATTTAAATGTTCCAAGCTTGGAATCAAAATCAACCTAAAACGATCAGGTCTCTGTTCAAGTTCAGAGATCATGCTTTAGCTTGATAGGTCGAAACACTAAATTATTTCACCCTTCAAGTTACTACATGCTTCTCGTCACTTGATTACAACTTTGGTAAATTGATGATCAAGGAATGACAATAGTCCTCAAGATATGGTTTTCACCCCTAACTTGATGGTGTACTCTCAAGGTATGACCACTAGCTTACCAATCAAAAAGTTCGATCTGAGAATCTTTAGAAATAAGACAAGATAACTCACCATTAAGGTAAGGGAAATCACTCCTATCTTAACGATGAATTTTTACAAAAACAAAATATAACAAGGTAAACTTCTTCATCAAAATCCAGAATTCACTCCTACTTTGATGAGGTCGTTTCATTTGAGAAAATACAATCCATAAAAATGAAATTATCATCAAGGTATGAATTTCACGCGTATCTTGATGATTGAGCTTGGTAATAACAAGAAAACAATCGAAGATTGACATTTGTCACCAAAGTACGGGTTTCAATCCTATTTTGGTGAGATCATGTCATTTGTGAAATGCAAATTCCAAAGTGAATAATTGAAGTCAGTCCTCGAGATAAGGAAATCACCCTAATCCAGAGGATGAAATTTCATAAAACACACATTGATAACCATTCATTGAAACGAATAAAGAATCATCACCAAATTAAGGGAATCACCCCTGTTTTGATGAGTTAAAATCATTTAGGAGATTCGAGTGTCCTTAGTCATAGGTTGACTTGCAAACTCTTGCATCTCCCACGGTGCAAACGGTTCAAAGTTCGACTTAACAACGAAAGGAAAAATATCTCAATTAGAAATTTAAAAATTTTCAAATTACATCAATGTAACAAAAGGAAATCACGATTACAAATCTTGAATTACATCAAGAAAGACGAAATCAAGGACAAGAATTATTCAACACCATATCATTGGTGGCTTGAGCTTGTTGAGCATTAATGTTGAAAGCACGTCCTTGAGCCGTAGGAACTAGGCTGACAAGTTGAGGGCATCGATTGCGAAAATGGTTCGGATCACCACATTGATAGCATGCGCGACCCTGGGTAATTGCAAGAGGATGTTGGTGAACTGGTGCATTGGTCGGAGCTTTAGCAGCACTCCTGCACACGTTGAATGTATGACCCAAACGACCACAGTTTGTGCATTGACGACACTGAGTGTTAGCGGGATGGTGATACATACAGTTGTTACACTGCGGAAAGGGTCCAGCGTATGGCTTTTTCATTAGCGATTGGTTGTTTACTACTGGTTGACGAGTTGGAGGGACTTGATTAATTGGCACAGTAGGGGTAATCACAGCAAAGTTTTGAGTGTTAGCCTTCCTCTTCTTGTTCTTGGAAAGCTCGGGTTGATCGGTTTTGACGGTTTCGTTATGAACTTTATCGGTATTCTTCTTCGATCCTTTCCTGGTTAAAGAACCAGCTTTCACATGATTATCGGTTAACTGCGCAGCCAGCCTAATAACATCTTCTAGTGTCGAAGGATTTCTTCCTAACACTGTATCCTGAATCTGCATGGGTAATCCACCAATGTATTCCTCGATGGCTCGGGAGGTAGGGGTAGCAAGATGCGGTACCAAAAGGCTCAGTTCGTGGAATCGGTTAGTGTATGCGAGGTTCTCGCCACTGTCTTGGGTTAACTCCCAGAACTCAGCTTCCAGTTTCCGGACTTCGTTTCTTGGGCAGAACTCTTTAGTCATGAGCTCTTTAACTTCAGTCCATGTTAAGGCTAGAGCAGTTTCAGTTCCACGGGTTCGTTTCTCTCCGTTCCACCAAGTAAGTCCGCGTTTCTGAAGAACACTTGTGGCATACCGGACTTTCAGATTTTCAGGGCACACTGTTTAGGAATGTGTTTTCGATGCTTTCGAACCACTGTAGTAATCCGGTAGCACCTTCAGTTCCACTGAACTTAGTGGGGTTGCAAGAACTGAAATGTTTGTAAGTACAAGTTCGTCGAGGGTTTGGTGCAGTTGGGTTTTGATCAGTATTGTTGCCTTGGTTCAAATGGGTAAGTAGAGTTGGGATGACCGCAGTAACTTCACGTGCTACAATAGCAGAAATCTTACGGCCAGAGTTTCTAGACCGTGAACGGTTTTGACGAGAAGACATTCTGGAATATCATTAAGACATTTTTATGAAAATTGGATAATAGGAGTTATACCACATGAAAACGACAATCGGGAATTTGGCATAATAACGATGATATGTTCCGAGTGTAATCGTTTGATTCGTAAATCAAGGCGAGTACGTTGACTAATCAAAGTATTTGTGTCCACCACAACCTTAACGAGGACATGCGTTCCTATAAGCGAATACTCATCTCGAGGGTTCCCAGGTAAGGTAATCAAGTTGTATGAATACCTTGCCTAGACAGAACACCTTAAGATACAGGTATCCCACTCTTCCAGCATTGCATGTTCTCGGTCATGTGACACGGACTTTGACGAGATTTGAAAACCATGAATAACAATCGAGTTTTGGAGTTTGAAATCACTTGAATTAGGCACACAATGCCTTAGAATATGATCTGAGAATTTGTATGTGCATTGATAGGAATCAAAGTATAAGAAGAATCACATAAGGCATATAATCACATAATCAAGTATAAACATGTAAGGCACACAAAATCCTATCTAAGCATGTAAAATACATGAGGGGACTCATGTGTAAAGGTACTTAGTTATAGTCTAGGTCATTCCATTTCTAATAACCTAATTCCCTATAACCATGGCTCTGATACCAATCTGTCACACCCCGACCGACGGCGGAATCATCGGAGCGGACGAGGGAATGATTGATTGTTCATAACTCATGATTGTCTAATAGTGAAAATAATATTAAAATCAGATTACATGATAGCATGAATTTAACAGATACAAATACAACAGTTAGAGTCACAAATAGTAGTTGTCTTTTGTTTTGACTAAGTCCGGGTCTTATATGAGCATGTAGAAGTCCACTAACTTGCTTAACCTGAAATCATGTGAGAAAATAAAGTCAGCTAACGAATTAGCTGGTGAGTAATCACAGTTTTAAGTATACATATAGATTGATTGATTGATTGAGAATAATCCAATTCACAAGGTAACGTTAAGACTTATATTGCAATAGTAAAGCATATAGATAAACCGACACAATATAAACCCCTTGACTTGACACTTGCATATAATAGACTCCACACATACACCATAGATTGACTATTGCCTCTGGCACAATCACCACTCGACTATTCATATGGGGTGGGTTTGTATAATCACCACTCGTAAGCCATGTGGGGTGGATTATCCTAAACCAGTAGATCTACCATTGATACCAGGATTGATTGATTGAATTAGGGTTTTACTGTCATCCAGTTTACCAAAGTATGTTCACATAATTGCAAGTAATAACATAACCTGTCTTGAATTGAATTTAGAATGAAATAACAATAGAATATCATGATGAATATATTGTATCACATGATTTCCCCCAAATAGGAAATGATATAAAAAGGGGATATGAATACTCACCTGATTGATGAGATTGAATTTTGAACGTGATAGATTTGACACCTACAATTTCCTTATGATTAACCTAAGGAACGGTGTCTCGAATTAGAATAATAGTATTTGAGAATTTGGGAATAGGTTAGGGTTTCCATTTGGTTTTGAATGATAGTTTAAATTAAATAATTTATTTAGTTAAAAATGTTTTGAAATAAATAAAATGAATTTATTGAAAATGATTATGTTTAAGATTTAAAATAAACGTATCAGTTTACGTATCCGTTTAATTTGTTGTTAACGTGTGGAAAAATAAATAATTAATTTTATTAATTAATTATGTGATAATTAATTAATATGTTTAATTATTTAAAAGAAATGAAATTGTTATTTGAAATGATTTAAATATAAAAATTTATATATTTAATCATTATTTAAACAATAATAAATATTGTGTGAAATAATTAAAATAATATAGTGTCAAATAATAATTTAATCAATTAAATTATTATTAGAAGTTCACTTTTGTTTAAATAATTTTGTATTATTTGTAATTTTATTTATTAAAACATTTAATAAAAATGGATAAATGTTAAAATAAATTTCAGAAAAATAGTTTTAGTTGTTTAAAATTTTAATGTTTGTAAAAACATTTTTATAATTTTACAAATTTTTCTGGAATTTTTAGAGGCTTAAAAAGTGGTTTTAAAAAAATATGTAGGTGCCCGGGGTCGAACCCGGGACCTCTTGGAATACATGGAACGCAGGAACCGGTGAGCTAAAGGCCTTGGCCGCGTTTGGTTTGGGTTCCATTTAGTTTTAACCTTCTTAACCCATTACCCCAAATACCCTATGAACCCTAGATCAAATCAACCCCAATTGAACATCGAATCGATTTCGATTGCATCTACAATCATGGGGCTTTGATTGCCCGTATATAATCGAGTATGTATGTGTGTAGAATTACCTATATGGTATCGATTTGGAACTGACCCGATGAAGAACAGGTCCGCGACACTCGTGTTGATCGATTGATGCTCAAACAACGTTTATAATCGAATTAAACTTCAGGTAAACTTCGAATGATGATATAGAAACAAAACCCAATGTTAATTTCGAGTAAAATCGATTGTAGGATGGTTAGAATACGAGTTGCAGGTCCGCGGGTATGGTGATGTTCGAATGGTGCTCAAACCATAACCATAATCAAATTAATCTTAGGGTTAGCTTCGTATGGTGATAAGGAACAATAACCCTATGTTAATTTTGATTAAATTTGATCGGAAATGGGATTTCACAGAGGTTGCAGGTCGCGATCGAGGTGTGTGTTTAACAGTGGTGTTTGAGTTTGTTTTGAATGAATTCGATTCCATAAGAGGGTTTTAAATGTTCCATAATTCGATTATGCGGGTTTACTTTTGATTAAAATAACCCGTAGTACGATTGGTGTATGGATCTCGGCCGAAAGAGGAAGAAAAGCCAGGGAACACAGCGAAAGGGAATGGGGGGTGGGTTGGGCTGTTTTCTGAAATTACAAATTGGGTCCCTGAAGTTTGTATCAATTAGCAAATGAATCCAAAGTTTTGTTTTAAGTTATAAATTATTTACAGTTTAATCCCTGTAATTTAAAAGGTTATTATTTCATGTATAAAGGTTTATAATTAAACTTATTTTTCCATTATTATTCTTATTATTATTATTAGATATTAATGTTAGTATTAACATTATTATTATTAGTATTGATATTATTATTATTATTATTATTATGATTATTGGAATTTTTGAATTAATATCCACGTGTTGTTTACAAAAATAAATTTTATTTATCGGAAATACGCGATGTTACATCATCGATGAAGACAATGACGAACTTGTCTAGGTAGGGTTTGCACACTCGGTTCATTAAGTCCATGAAAACCGCTGGTTCGTTGGTCAACCCGAATGGCATAACCAAAAACTCGTAGTGACCATACCTCGTTCTGAAAGCAGTCTTTGAAATGTCTTCTTCTCGAATCCTTAGTTGGTGATAACCCGATCTTAGGTCTATCTTTGAATAGTAACTCGACCCTTGTAGTTGGTCGAACAGATCATCGATACGCGGGAGAGGATAACGGTTCTTAATTGTCGCCTTGTTCAATTCTCTGTAATCGATACACATGCGAAAAGTTCCGTCCTTCTTCTTGACAAACAGAATTGGGGCTCCCCACGGTGATGAGCTAGGTCTGATAAAACCTTTATCCAACAGTTCCTGCAGTTGTGTAGACAGCTCTTGTAGTTCCCTCGGAGCTAATCTGTACGGTGCCCTCGCGATAGGGGCGGCTCCCGGAACCAAATCAATTTGGAATTCGACCTGGCGGTGCGGTGGAAGGCCGGGTAGGTCTTCAGGGAAAACCTCAGGATAATCACGTACAACTGGGATGTCTTCAATTTTCTTTTCCTCGGTTTCTTTTTCAGTGACCATGGCTAAGAAAGCGGTATGACCCTTACGCAAACACTTCTGAGCTTTCATGTGGGAGACGATTCCAGAGACCATGCCACTCCTTTCGCCCTGAACTGATAGAATTTCACCACTAGGAAGTGGTATGCGTACGATTTTCTCTCCACAGAGGATTTCAGCTTGATTCTTGGATAGCCAGTCCATGCCCACAACTACGTCAAAACTACCAAGTGTGACAGGCATCAGATCTATATCTATCTCACGACCACATAATCCTAGTCTGCACCCCTTGGCGATTTGAGTTGCCTCGATTAGTTTTCCGTCAGCTAATTCTACCACATAACTAGGTTCCATGACAGCTAGGGTTACATCTAAGAACTTAATGAACTTGTTGGAAACAAAACTCCTATCAGCTCCAGTATCAAATAGTATGGAAGCAAAACAACCATTCAGGGGAAACGTACCAGTAACCACATTCTGGTCATCCCTTGCCTCGCCGGAACCGATCACGAACGCACGACCCTTGGCATTGCCCCTATTATTACCCTTGTTTCCACCCCTCAGTTGTGGGCAATCCTTCCTGTAGTGTCCCTCCTTACCACATTCATAACAGGCTCTAGTCACTCCACCCTGGCGTTGTTGTCGGGGTTGTTGTTGCTGAGTCATTATTTCACCCCGGCAATCTTTGGCTGCGTGTCCCATCTTTCCACATCTCTGACAACGAAGTCGATCACATGGGCCATGATGATGGAGGTTGCACCGGTTACACCTAGGGTTCTTGCCCGCGTAGCTGCTCGAACCCTGACCATAATTGTTGTTGTTGCTGTTCGGGTTGTTGTGGGTGAAGTTTCTTGATGGGTCAAACTTTTTGGTCGGTTGTTGCTGGGGGTTGTTGGAGCTTGAAGACTTGCTGTTGTTACCTTCCCATTTTCTTTTGTGATCTGATGAACCAGAAGCAGCGCCACGTTTAGGTAGAGTGCCTTATGCCACTGCCTGGTCGGTGAGTTTGTGAGCCAGTCGGATGGCCTGCTGGATAGTGACAGGATCAGCAGCCATCACACTAGCCTGGATTTGAGGGGCCAATCCATCAATGTACTTTTCAATCCGTTTGTAGGCCGGAGTTACCATCTGCGGACATAATGCTGCCAACTCGTGCGAACGAGTCGTGTACTCCTCGATGTCAGAACCAATCATCTTTAAATTCCAAATTCTGCCTCCAGTTTCTGGACTTCGTTCCTGGGGCAGTACTCTTCTTTCATTAGAATCTTGAAGTCTTCCCATGGCATACCGTTTGCAGCACCAAGTCCTAAGGTTTGGACTTGTGAATTCCACCATGTCAGGGCTGGTCCCTCCAATGTGCCGGAGGCGTATTTGACCCGATTTCCATCAGGACAGCTGCACATGGCAAACACTGACTCAAGTTTCTCTAGCCAGCGAAGCAGTGTGACAGCGCCCTCTGAGCCGCTGAAAGAATGAGGCTTGCAATCCATAAACATCTTGAAGGTACAGACTGTTGGACCTCCCTGGTTCGGATTCTGGTCGTTCTGGCCCTGATTGCGGGCCTGCTCATAAGCTGCAAGCGCATCAGCCACGCGCTCGTTGATGATAGCATTCAGCTCGGCTTGAGTCAGGGTGATATTTCCTCGTCCACCCGGGCGTCCCGCTCTTCTTCCAGACATGACTTCTTCAATACACAACACACATTAATCAATAACCGGATAACAATTATTGACAGTAATATGTATTGTATCATGCTAGTAAGAATGAGGGGTTTGTTTGCACATCGATAGTAGGGGTTTATGAGGATCCGAGGCCTTATGCCTCCTAAGTGTGGAATTTGAAAATTTGTACTGGCCATTCCCGTTATCACCCAATAGAGTTGCCAGAGTTCTCATGCACGACAAATTACAATTACGTGTGCACCCGTGATTCTAATTTGCTTTGCATGGTCACACATGGTTCCTCCTATTCGAGATAACATGCCTTGTCCAGTACCGAGTGTTATCAATGATAAAAGCATCAAAGATGTATTTGTTATACCAAGAGTCAAGTAACTAAAGTTGTACAAGAGATTCAGTTTAGGTAACAACGGGAATCAAGACAATTTGGCCTCTTTCCCTCCGTAGTTCTAGGTGTTTGGATGTCCAAGTCCGATTCTCTAATCGACTTGAATATCTTAGTTGTCCCTCGTTTACTGCTCGGACTAGCGTAGAGGATAGGATATGTTTGGAATAGTAACAAGTGTGAGCGAGTTGGAAGAGTGAGGTGTTGTTCTTTTTGTTTGTCATCGTTATGCTTATCGCGTGTGTTAGAAAAGAGTTTCGGGTTCTAATCATGGAAATGTTTGATTCAATTCGCTGTTGCTTTCACTCCGCGAGTGAAGGATCAAGTGTATGCGTTGGTTGTGAGCGAGCGGGATTCTCCGCCCCTCTGTCAGCCGATAATGACACACATGTCATACCCATAGTGTTATGTTTGCCCAGCAGTGTAATGTCAGTACGCCGAAGGTTGTTTGCACAACAGTGGTAACCGTGTAAAGAGTGTCTGTGTAATACTAGTGTTGTGTCTAAGGCTATAGTCTAGATGCAATGCAATCCTAGTTCTCTATAACCTGTGGCTCTGATACCAATCTGTCACACCCTCAATTTCCACGAACGGGGTTTTACCGTTAGGCGTGTGACATACCAGGATCTCAGACACAGTCATATCGAACGACACTATATGAATTTAAAATAAACATTTGACTTCATTCAACAGAACATAAACAAAGTTTACAATAGTGCGGAAGCATGTACAAAAGTTGTAAATCCATTACAATACTATTACAATAATCATGTTTAGACAAAATGTTCAATGCTGAAAATAAACTAGATGAATGCATGTCCTGAGTGCATTTCCTGAAGCGTGCCTCAAAAGCTTATGCGTTCCTGTGACCTGAGAAAACATGCTAAAATGTGTCAACATAAAGTTGGTGAGTTCACAGGTTTAATCAACAAGAAATGTATTCGTAAGCGTTTCCATATTTTGCGTTTCAATGGTTTAGTACATAAAGCATATCGTTAGGTAGCTAGCCTATGTTCTTGTTACTTAGCGTTTTGAACCGAAGCTGACTGTTTACGTCCTATTTGTGTTTCCACCACGTCTTAACCGACCGTGGCAATCGTATGTTTCGTCATGTCTCATCAGACCATGACAATGTGTTTTCCACCACGTCTTAACCGACCGTGGCAATCGTATGTTTTGTGTTTCCACCACGTCTTAACCGACCGTGGCAATCGTATGTTAGGTCAATTTGGCACCCGTTTGACCTCCAATTAAGCTAGCGCGACTAGCCCAGGCGGGGTTTGTCAGACCCAGTAGTACTACTCAAAATTACCTCGCTAATCCCATTACTAACGGTTCGAGTGTGTCAGGACATGTTGTGTGTGTTTGCACTAACGTAACAAGCGATATCAATATTACTACAACCATTTAAGTAAATGTAAATCTGTTTGCATGTTTTCTCCCCCAAAAGGAAAGAGATGTAAAGTAGGGGCCGTGAAACTCACAGATGATGTAGCAAGTGTGTAGGATGCAAGTCTCCCAAGTGTTGTTTTACGATGAGCTGTCAAACACCTATTGACAGTTGTGTTACGCGTTAATGTTGTGTTTAGCGTTAATAGACATGTTTAGTCGGGTCGGGTCGTATGGGTTCGGTCGTGGGTATCACACACACAAGCAGTCATAGACTTATTAGACTTCATGTAGATTTCAAATGGGTTGTTGATATTTGTAAACAGTTAGGTTGTTTCGAGTTGAAAAGCATATGTCTGTTGATTGCGTTGACTTTAATCTTTGTGATCAAGAAATGACATTTTTATTGATGTTAACTTATCGTCCCATGATAGACACATCGCACACCAGAAAAATTCACTCAAATGACTCCAATCGCATAACAAGGCTAGACGCACGACTGGACACTTCATTTGCACGAATGGGCCTTCAATCGTACGAATCAACTTCCCTCGTACGATTGAACCCTCATTCATGCGACTCAGCCTTCAGTCGTACCACACATCACTCATTCACCCGAATCAATAACCAATCGCACGAATGAACCTTCATTCGTGCGGTTGGACCTTCAGTCGGGTGATACTCAGTCGCACACATTCATTCGGTTGACTCAATCGCACGCATTCATTCGGTTAACTCAGTCGTACGGTTTCATTCGCACGTCTCACCCCAGTCGCCCCGATCAATCGCACGATGGGACCGGTCGTATGACTCAACCGCACGATGGGACCAGTCGCATGACCCAATCGCACGGCTGGCCCAGTCGCGGACTGCAGCAGGTCGCGACTGCTGGGTGGGTCGAACAGCCTTCGGCGGTCCCGTGCTCGGTTTTCTCACAATCAAGACTTCCAGAAACACTCTCCTAACATGTCTAAGTGAAATGCACACACTGATTGACCTCATAAGCACCCCCACGACCACATGCATTCGGGTTGAACCCGAACACCCGAATCCCATACTTGCAGCAGTGAAACGGGTGATAAAACGGATGGAAATGGTCGCCTACCTGCTGGGAACGTGATTGCTCAGCTGTTGCGTGGTTTAGCCGGCGAAAACGGGCTCAATCGGGTGGAATTTGGTGCTGGAGTGAAGAATCAGAGAGGAAGAGAGCGTAAGGGAGAAAGAGCAGAGTGTGAGTGTTTGGGGCTGGTGGGTGGGTATTTATACGCAGCCCCAGTTTGCCAATTTGGCAGGTTTAGCCCCTGCACTTTAGGTACCTAGTTTCCCAAATTTTGTTTCGGCTGATAACGACGTTGATGAGCGAGCCTTATTAATTAATAGGATTCCTTAGGTAATCTCGTTTATGTGAATCCTCTACAGGCACCCACGTTAGTATTTTATCATAATTCGTTTAACGATGTCCGTGGTGGTGTTTGTATACGTTTCAAGTATTTATGAGTACGGGTCAATGTTAACGACAACGGTCTAATTTATGTAAGTTTGAAATTACGGGGTGTCACACGACCCATTTAGTCAAAACAAGTCAACCCCAATAAGACCTCCAAACGGGTAAAATATGTCAACACAAACCTGTTTTTTTCATGTCTTCGGGCTCGCGTTGTAACGGAAATTACCATCTTTAAGTTGCAAAGTATTGTGCAAATAGTAATTTTGTGTTTCACAACCTTACATTACCATACAACTTCAATATCTACCTCTGTTTCTCGCAAGCATAAATTTCATTTATCATTTCAACGAATACATCTCTTCATTTAAATCCACTTTCAGATGTAATAAATATATTATACCTCTATTGCTAAAATATTACACCAGTTAAAATCGTACAAAGTAAAGATTCACTTTTATACTTGTATGTATTATAATCCAGTTTCATTTTCGTGATGCATTGTTTTGGTTTTAAATCCGTTATCACCAGCTAAACTACAAGAAAATTTTAAAGGTAAATTAAGGTTGAGCTGGTATTTAACTAAAAAAAATCTTTTTTTTAAATGCGTTTTAGAAATTTAAAGAGAGAAGACAATCCTGATGATTAGTAAACAAATCTAAAGTTGAGTTTAATAATGATCAAATTATTAGTTGTGATTAATATTATCTAATAGTTAATAATTTGGAATATTAAAATATATTTTTTTCTAAATATATTTAGTATTTTGTGTTCTTAACAACAAAAAGGTAGCTCCATTTCTTATATACACCGCATGATGTAAAAGTTTGTTAAGTCATTATCAAAATACTATCTATGATAACAATAACAAGTAGGTAAAAATAAAATTAAAAATTGATACGCGACAAGAATTATATAACCGGAACACGACAAAACTTTAAGTTGTTATTATATAACTTAACAGTTAACAGCAAAAATAATGTTATTTGTAATCGGTTAATACTTTTTTTAATCTAATTAATAAAATATACATATGTGTGTTTTTATATAAGTTCCTCTAGTTATAAAATATCTAGTTAATACTATTAGATATGTATTTTGAGTCTCATAAAATGCATGTATAGATTTTTAAAGTAGATGTTAATTAAGGTGTGTATGTAAAAAGCTAGTCTAACATGATTTGAAAAACCCTTTAAAAGTTGTCCACGAAGCAAATAATATAAAACAAGCATGTACAGTTTTTGTAGTTGATAAAATATTACAACCACTTGGTGCATTATTTATTCTTCTAGAAACAAAATTTTAATAATATTATCTCTTTCGTCATACCTACGCGTACCATTCGATAAACACATATTTGAAGGTTCACCTTGAAAAAGAAATATTATTTATAATTTATGCAAAACAAATAGATGTGTTTTGTCGCACTTTATGCTCTAATAATGGCTGAGGGCATTTGTTTACTTTTAATAGCTAGTAACCTAGGATCCTATTAATTGGTTTGTTAAAAGCTCCTTGATTTTTACTAATTTGGCTTTATAGTGGTTTGAATAAATTACAAAGGGGTTGTATATTAGTCTCATAATGACCATTAACGTGATATCTTTTAATTGTTAATAGATTCTTAATGATTAAAAGATAACACTAATATTGAATGGTTAAAAGGTATCATTAACATTTAACCACTTAACCATTCGGTATTAGAATTACCTTTTAACCATTAAAATGTAGACTCTTAATGACCATTAAGATAATATCAAATAGTTTCTAAATCAGCTTGTTAAAAATTCGGATGAATTCTACCCAAGTTAATTGACTCGAATAACTCGTTCGTTGGTATGTTTAAGTTAACTCATTTCCTAAATATTAGTAGTTAGGAGTTGCCTTGTTTGAGATTATAAAAGAATCTAACTCATAATAAAATGAATACAATACAAAAGAAACTAAAATACAATAAAAGTTATAATTAAAATAAATTAAACAGAAGAAGAACGCAAACACATTAATTTGAGCATTGATATCACCTTCACTTATGTACAACTTTAAGCACTTCTTAGGTCATTATGAACCTCTTATTAGAAAAAACGCAAACCCGTTAATAGTAATTATATAAATAACAATTACATAGAACTATTTTTTTTTAATTAGTGAAATCTCGTTCATTACTCCTAAAACAGGGACTAATATAATTTGTTATTATTGTTAATTTGTTATTTAAAACATCTATTGTAACATCTCGTATTTTACGATAGTTAAATAATAATAACAATAATAATAATAATAATAATAATAATAATAAATAAAAATAATAATTTAAATAATTAATAAAGGTTAAACATTAAAACTTAAGTTAAGGGGGCTTTAGTGCCATTTTTTTAACTTTAAATAAAAGTTTTTACATAAAATAAAAGAAGTTTTAAACTTCAGGGACCAAATATGTAAATAACCCAAACCGCCCCCCTTTTCCCCTCGCTTTTCCTGCCAGCCACCGGCCACCGCCGGCCGCGGCTCCAGCCACCTTAATCACCCGATTTCTGGCTATTTTTCAATGTAAAAACCGGTCCCAACCTCTTCTAGAAAAAGATTCGAACCCATAAATCAATACAATTTAAAAAATTATAGTGCGATCTACAACTACACCCACCTTCACCGACCCGTGATTTTCGGCCACCTTTTCCAGCAATTGATCGCACTCAACTTGCAATAATGCAAATAAACTAGTCAAAAAGATCAGTTATATGTTTCCTAAACTAATGGCACTTCAAATTGCATCTAAAACACTACAACCCACCACCATCGGCCCTCATCCACTGCCGCGACCTGCAACTCCATCGAAGGACCTGTTCTGAGCAACGATTGTTGCAATTGACATAGGGCTTTCGTTCATTAATGTCATGAGAAGCTTCATGTACAAAGAATTTGCTTAACATCAACATTTGAGCCTCGAATTATCATCCATGTAGCCGCGGCTGTTCTTGCACATCGCATCATCGATTCGAGCATCATTATGGTAAATACACACCCCCACACACTCGATTTCATGTGGGGAACAAAAGCCCCATGGTAAATTTGATTTACAACATCATTTGATCCATCAATTTGAACGATCGAATTCTAGGGTTCATGAGATATGGAGTAACTATGTTAACTCAGTATAAAAGAATTTGTAACCGGGCTTATAACGCGGCAGTAAGCCATGGTCCACTGGTTCCCCGTCCCATTAAGCTCCTTGAGGTCCCGGGTTCGAACCCAGGCTACCTCACCTATTTTTTAAGGCTTTTTAGCCTTTAAATAAATGATAAAAAATCAGAAAAATTATAAAATTCTTTTTATAAACTTCCAATAATTTTTGAAATCATCTAATAATTTTCTAGGAATTTATTTTAAAATTTCTTTATTTATTTAGTTATTTATTTTCTTTAATTAGTTCATTTTCTTATAAAATAGGTTTTAAATATCGTCTAACGTATTAAATCATTATTTGTTCAAATAATATATTCAGATTAATTCCTATAATATAAATTTGAAAATATTATATTAATATACTAAATAGTTTTGCTCAAAATAATATACTTAAGGACAATTCTAAAATAATTACTTATATAATTCATTTAATGAACTAAAAATGTAAATAATTATATTATACACTTGTTACTTATTAAAAACCTTAAAACCATTGAAAGCCAAACTATTATTTGAACGTTAATTATATTATTAACCTTAAACTTGTAATATACATTTAGGTACCTTGTAAAGGAATTCGTTGAAACGACGCTTGTTATTATTTCTTATTAATCATCCAACATATACTTAATCGCCAAGTGAGTATTTCTATACCCCTTTTCTTATTTTCACACTTTGGGATGAAACATGTTAACTTATACCATTGCACTTATAAACTTATTCGAGACTTGTAAACTTATGGCAATTTACTTGTGAGTTGTGGTTAGTTGAACTTTTGTGGTTACCATGTTATGGCATTATATGTACAATCATTAACTATTGCTAGCCCAGCGAAGTCATAGATCTATGGGTAAGACAAGCCTGCTTGGTTGATCCAAGTACACTTAGTTGATCGTATATACTTTTAACGTTAATAGAATATTAACGTCGTTTGATACTTGTAAAACATTGTCGAGGTTTGATTGATGCATTGTTCATAACATCCCTAATCACTTTATTCACTAACTTATAACTTGAATTGCCATCTTTTAGATACTTATGTATTCAAAGCTATAGAATACTCATCAACAATATGTTGACCTTTTATTTTTAACATGTTTCAGGTTACTCTTTGAAGCTTATCACACTTAGGATTGGACTTAGAGAAATAAACGAATGATCTGGATACTTTTATACTTGTATTCTGGAAGTATCTTTGTTTGAATATTTACTTGTATTGTTACAATTGAATCTTGATTAACATATTTGGAACTAATAATAGCGTTATGTGGCTGTGAACAATCGTAACTCTCACACCTCGACGATTCCGCCGTCTAGGTGACAGATTGTGACAGATTGGTATCAGAGACCATAACTATAGGGATTAGGTTATTAGAAATGGTGACCTAGACTATAGTTGCATGAACCTCATAGAAAGATCCTTATACTTTTGTGCTTACATATTGTTTGAATGCTACATAATGCTATGCCTTTTGTGCAATTTGATGCCTTAGCATAGGATTGCCTTATGTATGCTTAAAACTTAGTTACTTGACTCCCTAAACTTAACTTTGACTTTTGACTCTCCCTGATAAATGAACTTCCTAAACCTATTCTCAACGACATGTGGAATCTACACTTATCATCGTGGGTTCAATTCCTTAGACTTTATGTCTAGTCAATGAAAGTCTCATCAAGGTTTTGATTCTATGAACTAAAGAAATTTGTGTGACACATAGACACCTGTATTCTGGATTTCCTGGCAAAAAGGCCTTCGGGCTAAGGCAGGCATATCGTATAAATCTCATTGCGAGACCAGTTATGCTTACCTGGGGATTTCTGGGATGAGTGATAAACTATGGTCAATACACAAGTCTCTAAGGCAAATGGGTCAATTTACCTTGACGTGTTAACGATTCCAAATGGTAATGCGTTACCAAATGGAACCATCCTTTTGTATCTTAAAAATCCTTGAATCCTTGAACTGGTTTATCACCAAAGTTTTAATATCTTCTCATTCTTAACCTAAATAATGTTCCTGTTAATATTGAACCTATCCTACATTTTATACTCCTACGTTTAAACGCTCAACGTGTAACGTGTAACGGTATTGAACCCAGCGTTTCATGTAATTATCTTCTTACCTCGACCAACGTGAACATGACTCTTAATATACCCAAGGATATTAGGAATCTAAACCGTATGGTCTTTAAAACTTTAAACCGTTACTTATGGTTCTCAAATCCTCTTAAGGAGGTGTCCCATAACTAAAAACATGCAATGTTGTAGATGAAATTCCTACATCTCGGGATACTTTGTCTAGGCAAAGTGGAAATGGTGATCTGATTCGATCATTGAATTCGTTTACTTGACTCGAAACTCTTGTTATAATTGATCACTTATAAGTACGCGTGTCTTCAATAAGGTTATGGTTGACCTCATATCTTGAGAAGTCCATATATTCCTTTCGATTATGAATCGGATGTTCACATCTCATTGTGATGTCGAATCATTTTGTCCTTGATTTCATCTTCCCGACTTAAACCATCCAAGATTTGAATACCATCATAACAAATCTTGTTACCTCGAACATTGACCTTAAATTTTGTAAGCATGACTTTCCTTTTGTTACATTGATGTAACTTGATATTTTCTGAAATTCTAAGTGATATCCTTTTTCCTTTCGTCGTTAAGTCAAACTTTGAACCGTCTGCACTGTAGGAGATGCGAGAGTTTGTAAGTCAATCTATGACTAAGAACACTCGTACCTCCTAAACAATTCTTACTCATCAAAGCAGGGGTGATTCCCTTACTTTGATGGTTCTCTATTCGTTTCGATAAATGGATTGACTTCAATTATTCTCATTGTAACTTGTACTTCACAAATGACATGATCTCACCAAAATAGGATTGAAACCCATACTTTGGTGGCAAATGCTAATCCTCGATTGTTTTCTTGTTATTATGGAACTCAATCATCAAGATAGGCGTGAATTCCATATCTTGATGATAATATCTTTTTTATGAATTGTATTTTTCTCAAATGAAACGTCCTCGTCAAAGTAGGAGTGAATTCTGAATTTTGATGAAGAAGTTCATCCTGTTATATTTTGTTTTTGTAAAACTTCATCGTTAAGATAGGAGTGATTTCCCTTACCTTAATGGTGAGTTACCTCATCTTATTTCTGCGGATCCTTAACAATGAGTTGGGATCGAACTTTTTGATTGGTAAGTTAGTGGTCATACCCTGGGAATACACCATCAAGTTAGGAATGAAAACCACACCTTGATGACTACTCTCATTTCTTGATCTCAACTTACCATGGTTATAATCGAGTGACGAGAAGCATGCAGTAACTTGAAGGGAGAATCAATGTTAGTGTTCCGACCTATCAAGCCAAGGCATAATCTCTGAACTGAAAGGAGACCCGATCGTTTTATGTTGATTTTGATTCCAAGCTTGACGCATGTAAATTCTTAAATCGATTTCTTTCCCGTTATTCTCATGTTTTGATTTGATCTAGCTATATGGAACCATTTATTCCCTACTTATCAACTTTCATTTTGAGTTATCATTAAAACCTGATTGCGTAATGATAGCTTCCTAAACAACCTTCCTGCCAAATAAAGACATTACTAATTTGTGTTCATGGCTTCCTAGCCACACGAATGTTTCTCAGCTGTGATTATGAGTTTGATGAACCGCGTGTGCAAGCCGTACTTGGAAAGCTACTTGTGTTTCTCTTTATCAGCAATATTCTGAATTATTTAAATTTTAATCCAATCGTGAACGCTATCGTCGTTGATCAACGCAATTCCTATTATTGTGGCATTTCTTGGACCATCTTTGAACTCCTCATAACAATCTCTAGTAATAATGTCTTTCCCTCAAAACCACACTTATTCTGAAAACCCATTACAACGATTTTCCTCATACTAAAGTTAATCTTTAATCTTAACAAACACGATACTTGTATCAACGTTACACCAATAACACTTTGAACCCTCATTGACATGAGTAAACAAGAATCGATTACCTAGAAACACGTTAAAGTTAATTGCTTGAGAAGCTCTTATGAATTCCATCCAAAAACATCCGGAACTTATTTCTCATGTTCGTTAAGCCGAGTCCCGTATCGATCTAATGTATGGTGTTTCACACATGACAAAACTTTTTAACCGTATTGAACCGTTTGGAATACAAAGATTTATCAATTAAAAATTTTAAAGGAATGACTTGCACACTTTGTCAAGGAACATATAAGATTATGAACGGTGAAACTTAACAAACTTAAGAATCATAGTCAAACTTATTGAATTTAAACATTCCTAAGAGTGCACTCGTGAACACGAAATGACATCTAAGTCTCCTCATAACCTTAAAATTTATTTCTCATGATTAAATTTCGGGACGAAATTTCTTAAAGTAGGGGAGACTGTAACATCTCGTATTTTACGATAGTTAAATAATAACAATAATAATAATAATAATAATAATAATAATAATAATAATAATAATAATAATTTAAATAATTAATAAAGGTTAAACATTAAAACTTAAGTTAAGGGGGCTTTAGTGCCATTTTTTTAACTTTAAATAAAAGTTTTTACATAAAATAAAAGAAGTTTTAAACTTCAGGGACCAAATATGTAAATAACCCAAACCGCCCCCCTTTTCCCCTCGCTTTTCCGGCCAGCCACCGGCCACCGCCGGCCGCGGCTCCGGCCACCTTAATCACCCGATTTCTGGCCATTTTCAATGTAAAAACCGGTCCCAACCTCTTCTAGAACAAGATTCGAACCCATAAATCAATACAATTTAAAAAATTATAGTGCGATCTACAACTACACCCACCTTCACCGACCCGTGATTTTCGGCCACCTTTTCTAGCAATTGATCGCACTCAACTTGCAATAATGCAAATAAACTAGTCAAAAAGATCGGTTATATGTTTCCTAAACTAATGGCACTTCAAATTGCATCTAAAACACTACAACCCACCACCATCGGCCCTCATCCACTGCCGCGACCTGCAACTCCATCGAAGGACCTGTTCTGAGCAACGATTGTTGCAATTGACATAGGGCTTTCGTTCATTAATGTCATGAGAAGCTTCATGTACAAAGAATTTGCTTAACATCAACGTTTGAGCCTCGAATTATCATCCATGTAGCCGCGGCTGTTCTTGCACATCGCATCATCGATTCGAGCATCATTATGGTAAATACACACCCCCACACACTCGATTTCATGTGGGGAACAAAAGCCCCATGGTCAATTTGATTTACAACATCATTTGATCCATCAATTTGAACGATCGAATTCTAGGGTTCATGAGATATGGGGTAACTATGTTAACTCAGTATAAAAGAATTTGTAACCGGGCTTATAACGCGGCAGTAAGCCATGGTCCACTGGTTCCCCGTCCCATTAAGCTCCTTGAGGTCCCGGGTTCGAACCCAGGCTACCTCACCTATTTTTTAAGGCTTTTTAGCCTTTAAATAAATGATAAAAAAATCAGAAAAATTATAAAATTCTTTTTATAAACTTCCAATAATTTTTGAAATCATCAAATAATTTTCTAGGAATTTATTTTAAAATTTCTTTATTTATTTAGTTATTTATTTTCTTTAATTAGTTCATTTTCTTATAAAATAGGTTTTAAATATCGTCTAACGTATTAAATCATTATTTGTTCAAATAATATATTCAGATTAATTCCTATAAGATAAACTTGAAAATATTGTTTTAATATACTAAATAGTTTTGCTCAAAATAATATACTTAAGGACAATTCTACAATAATTACTTATATAATTCTTTTAATGAACTAAAAATGTAAATAATTATTATACACTTGTTACTTATTAAAAACCTTAAAGCCATTGAAAGCCAAACTATTATTGAACGTTAATTATATTATTAACCTTAAACTTGAAATATACATTTAGGTACCTTGTAAAGGAATTCGTTGAAACGACGCTTGTTATTATTTCTTATTAATCATCCAATATATACTTAATCGTCAAGTGAGTATTTCTATACCATTTTCTTATTTTCACACTTTGGGGTGAAACATGTTAACTTATACCATTGCACTTATAAACTTATTCGAGACTTGTAAAATTATGGCAATTTACTTGTGAGTTGTGATTAGTTGAACTTTTGTGGTTACCATGTTATGGCATTATATGTACAATCATTAACTATTGCTAGCCCAGCGAAGTCATAGATCTATGGGTAAGACAAGCCTGCTTGGTTGATCCAAGTACACTTAGCTGATCGTATATACTTTTAACGTTAATAGAATATTAACGTCGTTTGATACTTGTAAAACATTGTCGAGGTTTGATTGTTGCATTGTTCATAACATCCCTAATCACTTTATTCACTAACTTATAACTTGAATTGCCATCTTTTAGATACTTATGTATTCAAAACTATAGAATGCTCACCAACAATATGTTGACCTTTTATTTTTAACATGTTTCAGGTTACTCTTTGAAGCTTATCACACTTAGGATTGGACTTAGAGAAATAAACGAATGATCTGGATACTTTTATAATTGTATTCTGAAAGTATCTTTGTTTGAACATTTACTTGTATTGTTACAATTGAATCTTGATTAACATATTTGGAACTAATAATAGCGTTATGTGGCTGTGAACAATCGTAACTCTCACACCTCGACGATTCCGCCGTCTAGGTGACAGATTGTGACATCTATAAAAAAATTGAGACATAAAATCATCATAAATAAAAAAGAAAAAAATCAACTTGTCAAGTCGACCTATATACGAGCTCAGGTTCTAGCTTGGCTAGAAATATCAAGTTGTGATGTGGTTTGGGTCGTGTTATAGCTAAGCCCGGGTCATCTATCATTCATCCCAAACGACTCGTCAAATGTCCCTTACTTTTAGTTATCGACTTATATCTTCTCTTATTTCCTGACATTACTATAAGCTGAAATAAGAACCAAACAAAACATTATCCCCCATAGAGAAAGAGTTTTAACTACAAAAATGTAGTAAACATAAAATATATACAAAATTAAAAAAAGTGAAAAATGAAATAAAAAAGTTATGCCAATGAAATTCTTAAAAGGAGAAATAAATTGCACATATTGTTATTTAGGTATTATCAAAATTACACATATATATTACTCTTAAACTTCGAAAATTCGTTGAGCGACTATTATTCGAAAACCTAGCTTGCTTCCAGTCCTTTCTAATGTTAAAAGTTGAAGTTTTTTGTTAATTATCTTATCAATGATCATTTTATATGTAACACTAGCTTTATTAAACCCGTGTATTACACGGATTTAATAAATAACATATTAATATAATAAAATTTATTATTTATAAATGATATTATAAGATACGATATGACTGACTATAATTAATAAAACAGTGATATCAACATTTTTAAATTTTAATTTTAAATTTTTCCAAAAAATAAACATTTTGTTCTTAAACAAACCGTATAAAAATATCATTTTTAAAAATTTCCTTAATTATAACTCCCAAATGTAATTATTTTTTGTTTGAAAAAAATGAATTTTTAAAAATACCAATTTTAAAATATTTAATATCTTTAAAAACGTTTTATGCTTTAGAAAAATTAATTATTTTATAAAAAATATGTTTATTTAGAAATAATATTAATAAATAGATATCTTTTTTAATTTATTAAATGTAAAAGAATGTTAAATAATATTCTCTTCGGAAGCGGTCTCTCTATCTTTCTAGATAGAGGAAAGACTTGCCACCATATACCCCTCCCAGACCCTGCTCTTCAGCGGGAGACACTGGGTATGTTTGTTTGTTTGTTTGTTTTAAATGTAAAAGAATGTTAAATAATATTATTAGTAATTAAGATAATTATTTAAGAGGAGAGAGAGACGGAAAAATTTTGGTGATGATGATTGTGGTGCTGCCACGTGGCATCTCGATGATTATGGTGCTGCCACGTGGCATCTCAAGTTACTATTTTATTAGAGTAAGAAGATTTAAATGACGAAACTTTTATTTCTTGAAAGAGTTGGTTTAAGTTACGTTCATCCTATAATAGGTAGGCAAAAAGGGTCATTATTAGAAAAGTTGATTTCAATTAGTAAAAAGAAAAAGAAAAGAATTTAAATTTCAAGTAAAATACAGTAAATATCCTTATCAAAATTTAAAATCTGGTTTCTAATTTTATGTATCTTAATATTTGAAATTTAACCTAAAAGAAAGCAGCAAATGCAAATGGAATTAGAATAAACTAATTACTTTAATTAGAAAATAGAAGGTTAAGGAGATACGACGATATAACCAATGTTTTAAAAACATGCATTTATTATTGAAGTTGTTCTAACAGTAGATGATATTATATTATATGACGAATGTTGAATCTAATGGAATTTTAAAGTTCTCTAGAACAACTAGGATAGTAAAAACTTCAATATGGTAAAACTTCATATTATATGATATTATATTACTAACTAGGATAGTAAAAACTTCAAATATATATTACATTTGCTTTAATACAATATATATACTGCCTACAATTACATGTCTTTTTAAATCTGGTTCTCATAAAACCCTAGTTACGTCTATAGTTCTAAAATTACAATCGAGAACCTATAACTTCGTAAATTTGATGTCAATTAAAATATAAAGATACAAGTTTGTTACATAATACTAGTTCTTAGATCATCAAAACTCAAAAGAACATTAATAAATATAACTTCTAAAAGTTTATATTTACACCAACAATTAGTTTGACGGTCAAAGGAGGGGTATGATTAGGTAGGTGATATGTCTATTAGATTGATGAGTCTCGAACGATATTTTGTTGTTTTTATACGGTACTTGTATTCTTTATATTTCAAATGACGTTACATTCTTGCTAATATTATATATATTCTATTTGGTTTTGGGATTTCTTATTATAAAGTAATAATATATGTATGAACTCTTAACTCTAGATATTACTTATAAAAAATTTCATAAAATAGTAGTTTTACAAAAGTAGCAACATTATACCTATATTTGAAAAGCATCGACGTTAGAAGAAAATATCATTTTTATTTAAGAATGTAATAATCTTCAAATTTTACACGCGACATTATAAGCATATGGATTACTAACTCTGGTAATGACCGCGCTCTGCAAACAGGTAGGTTTTGGGTTCAAATTTTAGCTACCACTTATTTCTTGTATTTCATATCCGGTTCGAGTATGGCAACGTCCCACTTCTTTTTCTTCATATTATGTTTTATTATTAGGGTGAGGTTATTTTACAAAGTGTATTTTTGCTACAAAGTGTGAAAAGACACAATGAGACTAAAAAAATCACAAAGAAAAATTATATCTCACAATTTAAATCAAATTTCAAAAAGTACTTCGGAGTATCTGTTACTCTCGTCGTCCTCTTTCAGAAAAAAAATAAGAAAAGATTAAAAAATTTTCATTGTGTCTTTTTTATGACACAATGACGTTATTGTGTATTTCATAAATGACAATAAAAAAACGTTAATCTTTTTATTTTTTTTTATTTTTCGTTTATTTTTTTTCTTAGTGAGGGCGCTAGGGAAACAAAAGCTCAGAATTACTTTTTTGAAATTCAATTTAAATTGTGAGATATAATTTTTATGACTTTTTTTTGACTAATTGTGTCTTTTCACAATTTCTAATAAAATACATTTCGTATTTTAATCTCTTTCTTATTATTATTATCCTAGAGCCCCACTTCCTCCTTTTTCTATCATTCTGTCATTTTCTTTTATTGTTTTTTTAAAGTTACAATTAGTATTTTTGTTATTATTATCATTTGAGTAAACTACGCTTTTCGTCCTGTGGTTTGGTAGTTATAACCATTTTCATCCAATAGTTTAAAAACGCCCGATTTAACCACTATGGTTTAAGATTTGTCACAATTAAGTCCAAACCGTTAACTCCATCCAATTTCTCCGTTAATTTTTTAGAGAAAGACCAAAATCCCCTTGGACTAAAACTGTTGCTATAATACACACACACACACACACACACACACATATATATATATATATACACACCTCCCTCTCTACACCTCTTTCTCTATCCTTACCCTAACATCATTGATTTTCAGGCTACCACTATCATTATTCTGCTGCTGCTGTAGGTGGTGGTATGGTCTACTCATAAAGAAATCACCATCGCCGCCGCCGGAGGATCCACTGTCAACGAGCTGGTGGCCGGAGTTTTTTTTTTTCCGGCGAACGTCATCTTGTTATTATGCATCCACACCTTGAAAACCCCTTTATCTACCCCAATTTCGTTGCAGAAATTGATAATCAGATCTTCATCTTTCTTCTGCATCTTCCACCCACACGTTTCGCTAATTCGTGCATCTTTTGCTTCTGATCTTGAGTGAATTTCGTTCGAAATCACTTTTTTCCGGTGGAATTTGCTCCGATTCCGGTGGAGATTTGGGGTTGTGTGTGATCTCCGGCGGTGGGGCCGATAACCCGGAGCTGAGGGCTAACAACATGTAGGAGGAGGAGATCGGCGGTGGAGATGGGGAATCCGGCGGACTTACACTGGTTTCCATAACTCCGGTGACGGAGATCGGTTGTGGTGGTGGTGGTGGTTGTGGTGGTGGTGGGTGGTGGCGGTGGTGGGGTTGGTAATCTATAACGTGCTGCACCGGAGGATATTGAGCTGCGATTGAGCTGTGATTCAGCTGCGATTGAACTTTGATCGGTGTTGTGGTGGTGCGATGAAGGCGATGGTGGTGTGGAAAGCTGTAAAATCGTGAACATGGTGGTTAGAAGGTGGTGGTGGATGCGGTAAAGGGAGGGGAGGAGGAGGGGGAGGGGTGGACGACTTTGTTGCTAGTGATAGAGATTGTAAAAGGGTGGTGATGGTGGATGGTGTGGTAGTGGCATGGGGATGGTGGCGGTGGCAGGGGATGGTGGCGGTGGCAAGGGGATGGTGGCGGTGGCAAGGGGACGGTGGCGGTGGCAAGGGGACGGTGGCGGTGGCAAGGGGACGGTGGCGGTGGCAAGGGGACGGTGGCGGTGGCAAGGGGATGGTGGTGGTGGCAAGGGGAAAGGGGTGAAGAAGGTAAGTGGAGAGAGAGTGTGAGTGTGGATATATTTATATATGCACATTTTTTTACATATAAACCCAAGCGTAAATTTGTCTTTTTACATCTACTTAACGGAAAAAATGGATGGCCGTTAGTGTTCTGGATTTAATTGTGACAAATCTTAAACCATAGTGGTTAAATCGGGCATTTTTAAACTATTGGATTAAAATGGTTATAACCACCAAACCACAGGGACGAAAAGCGTAATTTACTCTATCATTTTTTTACAACTTATTTCCTTTTCTTTTACTAAAATAAAAGAAATTGAAAATTACACAACATGCAATGGTTAACATTGTGTTGTGAACCTCACGATTCGGGTTCGATTCTAAGGAACCCCAAAGCTCGCATTCATGTTACTTAACACTCATTTTCACAACAACAACATTGCGACGTGCTTATTCTGTTTATGTTTTGATAAAAGTTTACTTAAAATCAAGTCGCATGAAACGGATTCATTTTTATTATGTAAATCCGTAACGCATGAGTTTACATCAAGGTTTCATTTTTAATCTAAAAATTTCGAATATCATCAACTCCGTGTCATAACACGTGTGGATTTGACATACTTTGTTTTATCAGTATTTTGACATCAACATTTCTTACTGTTTAGCATCACCGCTTCAAACTCGCGAGTCTAATAATTAGTTTTACTTAAAAACTGGAAAAATCTGTTATAATGGTGGCAAACATATGGTCCCACATCTTTTGTTTTTTTGTATGATATGTGTATATATATATATGCACGAGCTGGTGAAATGATACATATCTTCTTACACATTCGATCAAAAACACACTTCCTCTTTCTCTTCCATTTACTTATCATCCGAGATTTTAAAGAAAGCTTATTCTTTCAATTATTATTCTCATCTTCTTCATCAACTCAATTATTATTATAACACGTTATCAGCACGAGGTGCTCAACCAAGAAGATCAATAAAGAAGAAGGTGTCATAACAATCAATGTAAGTTTTTCATAAATATATATAAATTGAATATATAAATACTATGATGATAAATAAGTGCAGGGTACCCCTTACTATGGAGAAATTATAATTTTTGGGACTACTAATAAATATAACAGTTGGGACTACTAACATGTCTAACATTTATTTATGCTCCTAATCTAACATTTATTACGCTTCTAACTTTTATTATTCTGTCAACTAACGTTTATTTATTTATGTTCCTAATTTTTATTATTCTGTTAACTAACATTTATTTACGCTTCTAACTTTTATTATTCTGTCAACTAACGTTTATTTATTTATGCTCCTAACTTTTATTATTCTGTTAACTAATATTTATTTACGCTTCTAACTTTTACTTTTATGCCATCTAACATATATCTAATCTAACGATTACTAACATTTATTAAAAGGTTTATTTATAATGCTAAATTAATTCTAATATCTATTTTATTGTTTAGAAAATGTCGAATCTATCAAAACTTGAATTTATGGCTCTCGATATTTTCGGGGAAAATTATATGTCTTGGTCAGCAAATATCAAAAGACACCTAAAATCACTTGGTGTATCAGAAGCAATAAATGATAATAATCAATGTTCGGAAGAAGAAAGGGCTAAAGCTGATGTGTTTATCCATAAACACATTGATGAATTATTGCAGCATGAATACTTTAATTATGATGATCCATGTGAGTTATGGAAGGATCTAAAAAATAGATTTGATAATCAAAAGGAAGTTTTACTTCCTACTGCCAAATATGAATGGAACAATTTGAGGTTCCAAGATTTTAAAAAAGTAAATGATTACACATCTGCTTTATATAGAATATGCTCAAAACTAGAATTTTGTGGGCATCTTGTTACCGAGGAGGAAAGTTGGAGAAAACTTATTCCACTTTTCATGCTTCAAATATTAATTTGGCTCAACAATATCGTTTGTTGAAGTTTTATAAATACTCCGATCTCAATGCATATCTCCTCGTAGCAGAAAAGCATAATGAGCTGCTTATGAAAAACCATGAAACTCGTCCCACAGGATCGCTAGCAATACCAGAAGCAAATGTTGCTAATAATTTAAAAAATGGGAACAAGGCCAAGTTCGTGGTCGAGGCCGTAGCCGCGGCCATGGTCGTGGTTATTATAATAAAAACAATTTTAGTGGTCATAACAACTTGTTCAAGTCGACCAACAATTATTATAGAGGCCGTGGACGAGGTCGTGGTCGTGGTCGTGGCCGTGGACGAAACGCACCACAAAGTAACAAGTTTAACCAGCAAAATAAGTTCACAAATGAAGCTGGAACATCTCAAACTAATAATAGTTCGTGTTATAGATGTGGAAGTAATAACCACTGGGCGAAACTTTGTCGCACACCTTCACATCTATATCAATTATATCAAGCATCTCTAAAAGAGAAAGAAGTGAACCATGTAGATAAAATTGATGATGTCAACATGGAACTACATCACTCGGATTTTTTCAATGACGGAGAAATTTAAATGCTTTTGAATAATAATAATTTCTTTTATAATTATGTTTAATTATGTTTGTAATATATTTCTTTCTTTTCATGTAACATATTTTGTTTAAAATGTATAATATTATATGTGCTTATTATTATTATTTTTCTTATAATTGAATATTAAAATGAATTCCAATGCAGCACAAGACCGAACAAGTAATGGAGATTTATGTATAGCAGATAGTGGTGCTACACATACTATTCTTAAATATCGAAAATATTTTTATGAATTGAAACCGACAAAGGGAAATATTGATACAATATCAGGTCCTACGGATTTGATTGAAGGTGTGGGAAAAGCAAATTTAGAATTACCTAACGGTACAAAGATTTTAATAGAGAATGCTCTATTTTCCCCAAAATCAACAAGAAACTTATTAAGTTTCAAAAATATATATCAAAATGGATATGATACCCAGTCAATGACTGTTGGTAACAAGAAATATCTATATATTTTGAAGGAAAATCACATATTGGAAAAATTGCCAATGCTTCATTCCGGATTGCATTATACATATATAAATGTGCCTCAAGCACATATGGCAGGAAAAGAGACATATTGTGATCCTTGTATGCTAAACATATGGCATGATAGATTAGGCCATCCCGGATCTACAATGATGAAAAGAATCATTAAAATACACATGGACATCCATTAAAAAATCAAAGGATTCCCCAAGCAAATAAAATGCAACTGTGTACATCATGTTCTCTTGGAAAATTAATTATAAGGCCTTCGCCACTAAAAATCGAAAAGGAAACACCAATATTCCTTGAAAGAATTCAAGGTGATATATGTGGACCAATTCATCCACCGTGTGGACCGTTTAGATATTTTATGGTCCTAATAGACGCATCCAGCAGATGGTCTCATGTATGTTTATTATCAACTCGTAATGTAGCCTTTGCAAAATTTTTGGCTCAAATTATTAAATTACGAGCACATTTTCCTGATTATACAATTAAAAGAGTAAGGCTTGATAATGCGGGAGAATTCAAATCACATGCTTTTAATGATTATTGTATGTCTGTTGGAATTGTTGTGGAACACCCAGTTGCCCATGTACATACACAAAACGGTTTAGCGGAATCATTAATTAAACGTCTCCAGCTAATAGCTAGACCATTAATAATGAGAACAAAACTCCCTGTGTCTATTTGGGGTCATGCAATTTTGCATGCTGGATCATTAATTCGTATAAGACCAAGTGCAAATCACAAGTACTCCCCCATACAACTTGTCTCTGGTCAAGAGCCAAATATTTCCCATCTTAGAGTTTTTGGTTGTGCAGTATATGTTCCTATTACACCACCACAACGCACCAAAATGGGACCTCAAAGAAGGTTGGGAATATATGTTGGATATGAAAGCGCTTCTATCATAAGATATCTAGAACCTTTAACAGGTGATGTTTTTACAGCACGTTTTGCTGATTGTCATTTTGATGAGACAGTTTTCCCTATATTAGGGGGAGAAAATAAAAGTAAAGAAAATGATGTTTCATGGTGTGTACCTTCATTGTTATATCTAGATCCTAGAACAAAACAATGTGAAACAGAGGTTCAAAAGATAGTACATCTACAAGAAATTGCAAATCAATTGCCTGATGCATTTACTGATTCAAAAAGGGTAACAAAATCTTATATACCAGCTGTAAATGCTCCAGCTCGAGTTGAGATTCCCGACAAACAAAAGGATAATATGGCGAATGAATCACAGAAACGGTTGAAACGTGGTAGACCAGTCGGTTCAAAGGATAAACATCCTCGAAAAAGAAAATGTACTGAAAATGAAATTGACCATAAAGAAAATGATTCAAATATTGAAATATTTCTTTAGGAAAATGTAAATGATACTATTTTCCCTCAGGGGAAAGTAAACGACCAAGAATTATCAATTAATTATGGTCATACACATATAGTATGGAACCGAGATGAAATAGAAAATGATTATATATTTTCTTATTCTGTGGCCAGTGAGATTATGAATGAAGATGATGATTCTGAGCCAATATCTGTAGATAATTGTCGTGATAGACATGATTGGGATAAATGGAAAGACGCTATGCAAACTGAATTAAATTCACTTAACAAACGAAAGGTTTTTGGGCCTATTATACTTACACCTAAGGAAGTAAAGCCTGTAGGATATAAATGGGTTTTCGTAAGAAAAAGAAATGAGAAAAATGAAGTTACAAGTATAAAGCCAGACTTGTAGCCCAGGTTTTTCTCAAAGACCGGGAATTGACTTGAGGAAACATATTCCCCAGTTATGGATGCAATCACTTTCAGATATTTAATCAGTTTAGCAGTTTCTAAAAAATTAGAAATGCGTCTTATGGATGTAATTACGGCTTATTTATATGGATCACTTGATAATGATATTTATATGAAAATCCCAGAAGGGTTTAAAATCCCAGATGCATTAAAATCAAAGTCTAAAGAAATGTATTCAATCAAACTGCAAAGATCATTATATGGATTGAAACAATCTGGGAGAATGTGGTATAATCGTCTGAGTGATTATTTGATAAGTAAAGGCTACGCAAATAATCTTATATGTCCATGCGTCTTTATCAAAAGGACAACATCAGGATATGTGATAATAGCAGTATATGTTGATGATTTGAACATAATCGGTACGCATAAGGAAATTCATGAAGCAGTTATTCTTTTAAAGAAAGAAATTGAAATGAAAGATCTTGGAAAAACCAGATATTGTCTTGGTTTACAGATTGAACATATGAATAACGGTATACTTATACATCAATCAAATTATACCGAAAGGATATTGAAACGTTTCAATATGGACAAGGCAAATTCATTAAGCTCACCAATGGTTGGTAGATTGCTTAACATTGAAAAAGATCCATTTCGTCCATGTGAAGAAAATGAAGAAGTACTTGGTCCAGAAGTACCATACCTCAGTGCAATTGGAGCTCTTATGTATCTTACTAACTGTACAAGACCTGACATTTCTTTTGCAGTTAATTTGCTAGCAAGATTTAGTTCATCCCCTACCAAAAGACACTGGAATGGGATTAAACATATTTTTCGATACCTTCGAGGAACAGTTGATTTAGGCTTATTTTATTCTAACGAATCAAAAGAAAGTTTAGTTGGTTATGTAGATGCAGGTTATTTATCCGATCCTCACAAAGCAAGATCTCAAACCGGATATGTATTTATGAACGGAGGAACTGCAATCTCATGGCGTTCTCAAAAACAAACACTTGTTGTAACATCCTCAAATCATGCTGAAGTTATTGCACTACATGAAGCCTCTAGAGAATGTGTGTGGTTGAGATCCATGACACAACATATATTGACTTCTTGTGGACTAGAGAAAGATAACAATCCAACTCTAATCTATGAAGACAATGCAGCTTGTGTCTCATAGATGAAAGAAGGGTATATCAAAAGTGACAGAACGAAACATATACCCCCAAGATTTTCTCATATACTCAAGAACTTATTAAAGATAGTCAGGTTGAAATGAGATACGTTCAGTCTACCAATAATTCCACAGATCTTTTCACAAAGGCGCTTCCTACAACAATCTTCAGAAAGCACATTTATAATATAGGGATGCGTCATGTACACAAATGATAATTTGAGGGGGAGCTATATACTGTACTCTTTTTCCCTTAGCTATGGTTTTTATCCCAATGGATTTTTTCTAGCAAGGTTTTTAATGAGGCAGTATATCCACTCATATTACATTAGAGAAATGTTTAGACCAAGTGTTATAATGGTGGCAAACATATGGTCCCACATCTTTTGTTTTTATTTGTGTGATATGTGTATATATATATATGCACGAGCTGGTGAAATGATACATATCTTCTTACACATTCGATCAAAAACGCACTTTCTCTTTCTCTTCCATTTACTTATCATCGAGATTTTAAAGAAGCTTATTCTCTCAATTATTATTCTCATCTTCTTCATCAACTCAATTATTATTATAACAAAATCAAAAATGATAGTTGTGGTATTTTTCTTTTTTACATTAGTCCAGGTACAATTGCTTCTGTTTTTAATATTTATTATTTAATAGAACAATAAGTTATTTAATTTTTAGTTCATGTTGGTCATTTCATTAGTTTATGAGTTAATTACACAAATAGTCCATGTGGTTTAGCGTAGTTTTCAGGTTTGGGTATTAATCTTTTTTAGTAACAGGTTGAGGTATTGTGCTTTCAATTTTGTAACGACTTTAGGTATTAAGACTAACTTCCGTTAGTTTTTCGTTAAATTAAGGGTATTTTAGTCTTTTAACATCAAAGAGTACAAATTTACTATTTAACAAATTAAAAGGACCATTGTGTAAATTACTTTAAAACAAAATATTTAAACCCAACCCACCCAACCCACCCAACCCACCCAACCCACCCAACTGTTCCAAGTGAAGACCACCATCGGCCTCCCCGTCGACCTCCACCGCCGACCTCAACCGTCGGCCTCCACCGTCGGCCACCGCCGGCCACCCCCTCCATCACTGCATCATCACCACCATCGCAGCATCACCATCATCATCGCACCATCACCATCACCGCATCATCACCACCATCGCACATCACCACATCATCATCTCCACCTCCACCTTTGCACCATCATTAGCATCTCACTAAATCCCCATTTCCTTTCCACAGTTAACCTTAAATTTCTAAAAACACCAAATTTGGGGGATAGTGGTTCAGATTCGACGAGGGGATGGTGGCGGAGAGGGTTTAGGGGTGGATTCAGGTGGTGATTCAGATCCGGCAAGGATGACAAACGCTTTATAGTTTAGGTTAGGATTCAGATCTGATTGCGGTGGTCGGTGGGCAACTGGTGACGGAAGGTGGGGTTGAGAAAGAGGGAGAGGGGAAGAGGGAGATGGCGGCAGCGGGTGGCACAGGGGTGGGATGGGTGGGGTTGGGTGGTTTGATTTTCGAAGGTGAAGGGGAAAAAGAAGATGGGTTTGATGGTGGCAGCGGCAGTCGTAGATGGGTGTTCCGCCGGCGATGGTGCTCGAGATTGTGGTGGTGGCGGTTGCGGATGAGGAAGATGGGTGGGTTGGGTTTTAATTTTTTTGTTTTTGAGTTAATTACATAAATGGTCCATTGATATTAGTAATTACATAAATGACCCTAAAAGGGTACTTTGGTCATTTTACATTAATTTAACGAAAAAATTAACGGAAGTTAGTCTTAATACTTAAAGTCGTACAAAATTGAAAGCACAATACCTCAATCTGTTACTAAAAAAGGTTAATACCCAAACCTGGGAATTGCGCTAAACCACGGGGACTATTTGTGTAATTAACTCTAAATTTATTTTCTACAACATTTTATTGTAAGTAAAACAAAATTTAGAAAGAATACATCAAACGAATATGAAACTTCAGTTTTTCTAAATCGTCATTTATCCAAGTTCATATATAAATTTGTTTAATGTATTAGTCATGATTAGTACAAACTTTTAAGAGTCAAAAGTGGATTTATTTTAACCTTCGTTTAAACTCATAAACTCTCAATGAGTTAATCCTTTCAGTAACATTTCATTATGAACAGAGCGTCACTGAGCGAGAGACCATAAGATAGTTGCGAAATGCAGAATATTAAACAATAACATTGGTGAGGGACTTCACAACGTAACCGTCTAACAGTTTCCCGGAACAGGGTGTGGTAAATCGTTTGTCCAGACAACTACAACGTCATTAAATTTGATCGATCTGTCTCAAGGTAGACGTAAACATAACCTCATGGCGAGATAGACAACAAGATCGAAGGAACCTATCAATCGCATTCACGATAGCAAGATAGACTTCAAAGATAGAAAGAGTATCTGCCAAGATGGATATACCGATTCTTATTATCTAACATAACTTGTTTTTATCCATATTGAAAAACTAATAGTGATGTATCCTCCTCTACACACTAATTAAGGTTGATATTTAGCGGCTTATGTGTTGTTATAGAAGGTCGAACACCCATCGACCCAAAGCCAACCCATCGATGATTCAGTTTTGAAATATTATTATTTGATAGACACCGGTCAGCATCAAATGAAACCTCACGCTTCACCTTTTTTTTTTCACCTTATTTTTTTTTCACAGTTAAGCCGTCCCATCACACATAGGTCATTTGTAGATGTTTTAACTTTTAATCTCCTATCATTGTCATATTTTGACTATCAATGTGTGAAACTAATTGTTTAGCAGTTGACGTTACAATGTTCCAAAACTCGTATCCTAATCACAACTCACAACTATTGGAAAAAAATAATATATATGGTTTTTTGGGAAAGTACAAGAAGATCTGAAATTGTTTAATTTATAAAAAGATGTTTTTTCTTTAGTGGTGGGTCTCCTTAAAAGCGATATCTGACAATGCTTCCACTCATCTTACCCTTTCCGGACTCTACTTCGTATGTGAAATTTTACTGGGTATGTTTGTTTCTTTGTTTGTTTTGTTAAGCGAGAAATGTGGTTTGAGACTTTAAGGTGACACTGGTTTGAGTTGTTTACGAACATCACACTACACACTGGCTGATATGTTTCTTTCACACACTAATTACAACACACATATCATCATATGCACCAAACAAACATACAGCCAGAATCATATGCACAAAACTACTCTCTACTACTACTCTCTTCACTAGAATCATCCTCATTCAAACCTGAACCACCAGTATCCACCGGATCAACTTGCTCAATGCACCTCCTAATCATAACTGGTGGAACCAAACTCATGGTAGCAATCGAGTAACCGTCACTCTTGGCTGCAACAGATGGAAATTGACCAGACCCGCTTATCAGGACCCGTAGTGTATCCCTAGCACTCTTCTCGGACTCTGTGGCTTCTTGGGGTAACGGGTTATGAAGAGGTGGAATGCTTACGCTTATAGCAGGCCCACTGTTCACCAGGTAGGCTTGGCCAGAGGAACAGATGTCGATTACTGGGAGGTGAACTATCGGGTCACACATGAGCGGTGTGAACACCTGGATCTGCTGTGAAGAAGATGACATAGACAAGGGTAGAAGAGGGATTTCTGAGAGATTGGGAGAGGGTTTTGGGAGCAGTGATGAAAGTGGCGGTAATGTGAACGATTCGGTTTGTAGAGTTGAAACCGAAACAGCAGGTGGACACCAGCAGTAATATGGAGGAGATATTTGAGGCGCCGAGGTTGATGGTGGCAATGGTAATGATGGGAACAAGCAAGCTACAGAGGAAGAATCCAGAAGCTTCCGTTTTCCATGATTTGAAGTAGATGAACAAGGAACAGGATGCTTTTCAGATGTTTCAGTACGGCCCCCATCTGTCCTTCGCCTCAACTTGAAAGAACCTGGCCTCGGACTGAGGACAACTTGAAAGTTGCAGCTTCGGGATCGTGAAGGCTTTGATAACAAGTTTTGGGATTGTGAGGTTTGGCCAGCGTCGGAAGTGGTATTTGACCTGAGAAAATTAGTTCGAAGATGATGCATGAAACGTTCGAGACGTGAATCACTAATTCCAGTTAGTTCAGCAAGGGAAGGCTTCCTCTCGAGTAAATCCTTCATCTAAAACAAGATATTGCATCATCATTTGGTTCCTTTATATGTGTAAACATGCGCTTCATTTACTAGTTAATGTATTATCATATACCTTTTCAAGCAATTCATAACCAAGAAGCTGGGACTTCTCAGAGCACCAAAAGTAGAAAGGATCTTTATCTGGGATTCTAACAGCAAAAGAACGACCAGAACTATCTGTTGGTATTCCCTCAATCATGACAGATGAGCAATCTGATATGTTTCTTAAGACTGATAATATCCCTGTCTCCCCATCATCCGCAAGAAATGATATGCGCAAATCAGAAGTTGGCAAGAGTGAGATTACTAGGTTACCCCTGTCACAATGCAACGAATGTATATGATAACATACAGTACCAGAGATAAAAGGTAAATTTTATTAAAATGATGTAAAGCACAGCTTTAAAAATCATTTTTATGTGCCAAAAGTGATGCCCTATGAATATCTTCTACAAACTAAAAGCCAGTATATAGATCTCAATATTCCCACTGAAAGTTTTTAATCAATACAACCAAAGGGGGAAGAATGTATATCATTACACTCTAAATTAGAGAATACAAGTAACAATCCATATCGGATCCAATTATGGACGTTACATATATAGATTATAATTTGCGTCCCTAACAGGTTTAGGGATCAGATAAAGGCTCAGGTCCTACCTTCATAACGACAGTGATCGAATTAATGAACCTAATTAGATGTTAGCAAGCTCAATAATCTCATATTATATATGTATAAAGGGTAATATAAAAGTATAGTTAATGAAATAAAGAATGAAGACCAGAAAGCATCTTCAAAGTCCTTCCATACTAGTCAATGATCAGGGGAACTTTATGAGATAGGAGCACAAAAATAATACACAACTAGAAGCTATTGCCCAAGAAAAATAATTTGTGACTCACATAGTACCACTTAGTGTTCTACAAGCATGCTTTTACCTCTTGTGCAATCCCTGTGCTGAGTGATTTGATGGGTGCAGTTTTCTGGGATATGTCAAGATGTGTGCCCATGTGGTAAAGTTCTAATCCTTAAAAGTGAAACATGCTTTGGGTAAAGTTCTACTATATAAAGGATAACACTTTCAAAGTAACAATTAAGGGTCTCAACTTATAAAACCACACGTATTTTGGGGTCTGACTTCTGAGAAATAAAGAAACAGGTTTATGCTTATGTGGATTGGGTAAATGATGTGGCATTGCCTTATATTCCAAATTCACATTCAATTAGCCAGCTAATTAATTCTATGTACAAATCATTTACCAAATCCATGTAAGCATAAACCAGTTTTTTCGTTGTTTCTTGGGCCCAAAATGTGTTTCTTCAAATGTTACTTTTGAAGATACAGTTCCTTAAATAGAACTTGTGGCAGAGTATGCTCCATTTATAATCAATTTTGCCCTTCTGAAATTTGTCTATGAAATCAGAGGAACACAGGAGTGTGAATATGCAAATCCATTAGGAGATTAAATTCACAAGTTGCAAACCAGGAAGCAAAAGGGAATGAGAAGAAACTTAAACTTATGTTTTAAAATACAGAAAAACAATACCTACGCCGCTAGTTGTTATTTCTAGTAGTTTGGATTAATATAGACAGAACAAGTAAATGTGATAGCATGATAAGACTTGCGTTACACTGTTACAGTGCATGTAATTGCGTTACACTGTTACATATTTAATATATCAAATAAAATCATGAAATATTTCTTTTTCTTTCGTTTATTTGGTTTCACACTTGTCTACTCACACATACACAAGTAAATGCACCCATGTATCCTTAACTATTTGCAATCTTAAAATCTTGTGCACTATTTATCACACGTTCATATACCCATGCCGGTATCTTTCTAACTTAGACGGTCATATGCTTGGTGCAAGTTATTTACTTAAATCTATAACATTGAGTTACATTCAGCAATGACGTGATTTATCTAATATATTAACAACACAAACCACAATCAAATCAATTATATCTCATCTTGATCTCAAGATATTCAACAGTCAACATCACATCCTTGTTACTGATTATACACCCTAAGTCCCTAACAGAAATCATAACCTTACATTCACCAAGAATTTGACTTTTACCTATCAGATTAACCTGATTAATCCTTCCCATTATCAATACAGCTACATTCTTAATGGTGTGATTGCACTTTTCTAAGCAATTAACAAACACATATGCAGATAGAAAGCACCTACCTTGTACTGGTTGGAGTAAGAAGCGTCCCCTGTTTCTTGATCTTCCCAACACGAACTGATGCAAGAGGAATACACAAACACCTTGCGAGCAAACCAACTTCCGACGGCTCAAAATGCTGCCAAGCACACCAAATTGATCAATAACATAAGTAAATCACATAACTGAATTGCAAAGATTCATAATCACAAGTCATTTTGACACCTACTTACAATTTCTAAGATTTAGCATACATTTTACATCAATGAGATAGCTCAATTATTAGTGAAATAAGTCAACAACTAACATAAGTCATGTATCCTAAACCGATACCTCACTCAAATGCGAAAGCAACCGATCCTCAGCAACGGTGGAAGCATTAGCCTTAAGCAAGGGCTTCAACCTCTCATCAGCACGACACGCTCCCATCACCTGCATATCAAGAGCCAATATCCACCGCATAACCGTGCCTCGTTGAGTGTCTCGTTGCATCAACAGATCACTATCACCGCCTCCATCACCAACAAGCAATTCCGTCAAACGATCAGCAAATCCAACACCATCCCCTCTCCCCATCGCTAACGAACCCCCCACAACCACCGTCGAAGAACCCTCACCGTCACCAGCGCACACCGGCGACGAATCAGTATCCAATCTCTGTTCTTCATCCACCTCTCGATCACTACCAGATTGTTTGTTCATGTTCATTGATGGTTTGTTTAGAGGTGGAATCTGATTGGTGATTGGGAACCCTAATTGAAAGGTGATGAACAACAAGGTTGATGTTGAATCGATTGATTGATGGTTTGTGGGTGAAAATGAAGATATAGTGGAGTAATAAGTAATTTGATCCGATAAGATCTGCACAACGTGAATTAGTTGAGATGCAAAAGAAGAAACACGAGAATAAACGAACGCACGGGGCTAGTGTTGTAAGGGAATGAGGTGACGGGATTGAAAAAAGATTAAAGTGGTTTGAGATGGTGGTTTGGAGTCCGGGTCCCACAGTGGGACACACGTTGACGGTGGGATAATGTCAGCCTACAGCTAAAGCCAAAACTCAAACTTCATATCCTTTTATTTATTTTTTTTATCGACAAAAGTACGACTCTGTTCGAAAGGTATGTGTTATCTTAATCAGGTTCATCTGTCGTTTATTTAAATAATACTTTTTACGTTAGCTACAATTGATCTCACGCGCGTAATCGAGAATTTAGGCGGAGAGGGAATAAGTAAGGTTTTCTCCTTCCTTTCAATTCTCCCCTCATGCTTATATTCTTTAATACTTTCAATTCTCTCTTCATGCTTATATTCTTTGATACGAGGGAAAGTTGTTGAAAAGAGAATTTTAAACCATTTTACATCTAAAGATAGAGAGGTAATGTCTTTTTCTAGGATACTGCAATAACAAATGCTGAAAGTAAAAACTCTAAACTCTCTATTTAGGTGTCACTATCGGTAGTCTGTACATTGTGTGAAGTAGTTGTAACACAACCCCTTCTGTTCGAGACAAGTTGATGCTAGAGAGCGTGGATTTAACCCTCGCCAGCAGAAACCTTTCTTTTGATTATGCGTCGATAGGGATTCATTCTAGTATGGATTTGTCCTTAACTTTAGATTTAACTATCGATGAAGTATTTCATGTAATTAAAAAGGCTCGATAGCAAAGAATGAAACTTTCTGACAAATGAACCAGAATCTATCTCATGAAGTTCCGACCAGTTTCTCTAGGGCAATGACTATTTAGCTACAATATCATCACGAAACGAATGTTAGCCTAGCCGACCCAAAACCGAATCCAGGACGAGACCGGTTCCTCTAGGGCAATGACTATTTAGCTACAATATCATCATGAAACAAATGTTAGCCTAGCCGACCCAGAACCCAATCCAGGACGAGCTACATGATTTATGCAATTGGAAACTTACCCAGGAGTATTACTCTTTTAGTTATTTGGTTTCTCTGTTTTGTTGTGTGTCTTTCTTCTGTTTATCGTTAGCTCTAGCTTGGTTTTATGATCAAGATCAATGACATTCGACATATATGGCGTGGCATTCAACTTAATATAGAAAACACAAAATACCACAAACAGTCAAGGAAACCTAAAGACCCTGGATAAGTTGGTGTGGCATTCAATAAACAAACAAACAAACATACCCAGTGTATCCCGCTGAAAGCAGGGTCTGGGAGGGGTAAGTGGCGGCAAGTCATTCCTCTATCTTGACAGATAGAGAGACCGCTTCCGAAGAGACCCCCGACTCGTTAACAAAGTCAATAGCAATAGTAATGGTAATGATAATACATAGCATACAATCGCATAACATAGCAAACATACATAGATAGGTATCCCAAGAAGATTTATCTAGCGCGCACCACATAAAAACCGGAAAGTAACACCTTAAGGGTTAAGTAATACATGACACCGAAAACCCTTCTCACCCACAAAACCCCCTAAAAGTCCTTAATTTTAATTCTACGCCTCCACTCAGTCCTATCCTCGATCATGTGCTCAGAAAGATGCAGGTCTATCATATCTCGCCTAATAATCTCGTCCCAGGTCAACCTAGGTCTACCTCTACACCTCCTACCCTCTAAGATGATGTTCTCTACTGATCGAACAGGCACTGCCCTCGTCCTCCTCTTCACGTGCCCAAACCATCTTAGTCTTCCCTCTCTTATTTTGTCTGTGATACAAGCCACCTCTAGCTTTTGGCGAAAGACGTCATTTCTTATCCGATCCAATCTTGTGTGCCCACACATCCACCTCAGCATTCGCATTGCTGCGACCTCCATTTGTCTCTCGTGCGTTTTCTTTATGGCCCAACAGTCTGTGCCGTATAACATCGCTGGTCGTACAGCCACTCTGTATAGTTTTCCCTTTAGTTTTGCTGGGAACCTCTTATCACACAGAATCCCTGATGCTGCTCTCCACTTGCACCATCCTGATTGCACACGATGGGCTACATCGCTGTGTATCTCTCCGTCTTCCTGTACGTACGAGCCAAGGTATTTGAACCTAGCCGCCCGCGGGACCGCCATGCCCTGTAAACTGATTTGGGTGTCCTCTTCAGCCTCGCCACTAAAGTTACAATGCATGTATTCTGTCTTAGAACGACTTATCCTTAAGCCTCTGCATTCTAGTGCTGCTCTCCACTGTTCTAGTCTCTCGTTAAGCCCCGTCTTAGATTCTGATATTAAGACAATATCATCCGCAAACAGCATACACCATGGGACTTGCTCTTGTAAAGACTTGGTCATCTCATCCAACACTACTGTGAAGAGAAAAGGCTCAGTGCCGATCCTTGGTGGAGTCCCACTTCCACCGGGAAGAAGTCTGTGTCTCCGACAGGTGCTCGTACACACGTTTTTGCCCCGTCATACATATCCTGTATTATTTTGATATACCTCTCTGGCACCCTTCTAAGTCGTAGACTTTCCCAAATGCGTTGTCGCGGCACACTGTCATAGGCTTTTTCTAAGTCAATGAATACCATATGTAGGTCTCTTTTCTTTTCTCTAAATTTCTCTATTATCCTCCTTATGACGTGTATAGCTTCCGTCGTAGAGCGTCCTGGCATAAATCCAAACTGGTTTACCGCTATTTGAGTTTCTCGTCTAATTCTCGTGTCAATAATACTTTCCCATAGCTTCATCGTGTGACTTAATAGCTTTATTCCCCTATAATTTGCGCAACATTGAACATCTCCTTTTTTCTTATATATGGGGACTATTACACTGTTTCTCCACTGCTCTGGCATCTTTCCGGTCTTAAAGATAGCGTTGAATAAGTCCGTTAGCCATTGTATGCCCTCATCTCCGAGACACTTCCACACTTCTATCGGTATGTTGTCCGTCCCCACCGCCTTAGCCCTTCCCATTTTCTTCAATGCTCTCGTAACCTCATCAGTTGTAATGCTTCTACAATAACACTTGTTTTGTTGCGTTGTTTGAGTTGTTTTATCGATCTCAGTTTGTTGATTACTGTTCGTTAAGTTGAAAAGGTTATGGAAGTACGTTTTCCATCTCCCCTTGATATCTTTCTCCCTTACCAAGACCTTTCCATCCGCTGCCTTTATAAACTTAACCCTTCTCACGTCCTGTCTTCTACTTTCTCTTGCCTTGGCAATCTTAAACATGTCATGTTCCCCCTCCTTAGTCTCTAATCGCTTATACATCCTCTCATACGCTGTGTTCTTTGCCTCTAACACAACCTTTTTCGCCTCTCGTTTGGCCTTCTTGTATTTATCTTTTAACTCTGCTCGTTCTTCCTCATTATTACAGCGTAAAAGGTCTTTAAAACTTTGTTGTTTAGTTCTTATCTTCTCTTGTACATTTTCGTTCCACCACCAGGATTCCTTATGACCGACTGTTCTACTTGTTGTAACCCAAGCGTTTCTTTCGCTGCTTGAATGACTCTAGTTGCCATAGCCTCCCACTTTTGGTTGGCGTCTTCCTACGGCCCAGTCATGTTCATTGGTATGATCTTTTCTCTAAAGGCGGTAATCTTTTCGTCTTTTAGTTGGCCCCATCTGATCGAAGGTCTGCTTCTCTTAGGTGGTTGGATAATTGCTCTCTTCACGCGTAGATCCGCCACCAACATGTGATGTTGGGTGCTTACTGTCTCTCCCGGTATTGTCTTACAGTCCTTCCATGAGTTACGACCTTCTCCCCTCATCAGCAAGTAATCTATCTGTGTGTGTCTTCCTCCGCTGCTAAACGTAATAAGATGCGAGTCTTTTTTCTTGAAAAAGGAGTTTATGATGCTTAGGCCATGCGCTAATGCAAAATCAAGGAGCTCCCTACCAGCGTCATTTCTCAGACCATACCCAAAGCCTCCATGCACCAACGAGAAATGATCATTGTCCTTACCGATATACCCATTAAAATCTCCTCCTATATATTTTTTTCTTCTCGCGGAATGTCTCCCATAACGTGATCTAGACTCTCCCAGAACTTATTTCTTTCCGTTTCCCCTAAGCCAACTTGCGGAGCATACGCACTAACTACAGCCACTACTTCGTCCCCTATTACTATCCTTAATAACATAAGTCTATCGTCGTATCTTCTGACCTCCACTACATTATCCTGGAGTTCCTTAGCCACTAGAAAACCTACTCCATTTTTTGTTCCATCTGACCCAGAATACCATAATTTATACCCATTACACTCCTTTGCCCTCCCTCCCCGCCATCTAGTCTCCTGAAGGCACGCTATCTGAACCCTACGTCTCCTTAAACATCTATTAACTCTAGTAACTTACTAGTAAGGGTTCCTACATTCCATGATGCCACTCGTTACCCATAACCCTTTTTCCCAGTAAATGCATCTTTCGTCACTGGACATGATCTCGGGGCAACATAAAGTCTCCTGTTATCTATTATATCTCACTTACCCAGCCAAACAATCTAAACAAAAGAAATATATATATATTTTTTAGAGCAGACTACAAGGTTATTTTAGAACTAAACAGGAAATATAACAGGTTAGAAAGATCTCACAGTGGGGGGTTCCCAAGTTAGGGTTCGCCGAGCGAGTGAAGTCCGTAACCTTCTAGGGTTACAAGACTCACAGAAAACCAAGAGGTGGGGTGGTGGTGGTGGCTGTTGGGGGGGGGGGGTGTAGAAGGTGTGGGGGTGGTGGTGGCTGGCTGTGGTCGTGCTTCCGGCGCCGGTGTGGTGGTCCGGTTTCTGTAGTGTTGCTCCGGCGAGAGGTGGGGGAGAGAGAAGGGGGGATGGCGTAAGAGGTGGGGTGAGGTGGGACGGGGGTGCTCCGGCGAAGGGTTGCAGGGAGGAGGACGGGGTGTTTCCGGCGGACGGGTGGAGATGGCGAAGGGTTTCTGCGGTAGCTTGCGTAGAGAGAGAGAGAGCAAGCGTCGGAGCAATAAAACAGAGGCCGGGGTGTTTCCGGTGGTCGACGTTGGTCGGCCGGTGGCCAGTGGTGGTGGTTACCGTTGGTGGTGGTGACCGTTGATGGTGACGGTGACGGTACTAAGCTAGTACCGATGGTGCTAGAGATAGAGAGAAAGCAATAGAGCGTACAACAGAGCGTAGAGAGAGAGAGTTTTGTGTGAAAAGTGGTTTTTTTGGAGTGTCAAATATGATTACATAAATTATATTATTTAACCAATACTCAATTTTTTTAATAAACAATCTAGAAGGCCTTATGCATTGCTGTCCCAAAAAAGTACGAAGAATTTATCCATTAGAAGTATTCCAGGGGTTACTTTCAACACATTTGGCCCGATTCCTTTTAAACAAGTATTCTAACTATTTGACCTGTTAGACATAAAACACGTTCCAAATCAACCCGTTAACAAGTTAACGAGTCAGACTTGCACCTCTAGATGTAGAAGAATAAAACTTATAGATAAGAATTAACATAACTACCTTCTCCTTTTGTGCCCAGTAATCAACCAAGAAATCATTGATCCCTTCCAACAAAACCTCTGCCCCAGGTCTAGCTCTATGGTATTTAGTAATCCATCTTTTCATTCCTGTTGTCTCATCCTCATCCCCTGAAGAAATTTGATAAACTTCATCATCATCATCAAGTAAAGTAGCTTCATCTTTTACTTGTGACACACTCTTTGGCTTACCTAAAAGAAACTAAACACTTTGATGTCTAGAATTATCTCCGGCTTCATTAGAGTGTGGACTGTATTCACGAGTATCAAACTTCTTTCTATTTTCTTTATTTTTCTTCTTTTTCTTCAATTTGTTCCTTTTCTTGTCGCTTGTTTCAGCACTTTTTTCACCCTCATTAATGTCATATGGAGCAGTGGAGACAACTCTAGGTGTTTCAGCTTCAGGTAACTCTGTGCTTTTACTCAACTTTTTTCTTGTGACCTTTTTCCCTTTGTTGTCAGAATTTGCACCATCCAGATTATCACTTTGTTGATTAGAATAATCTCCATCTTCATTAGAGAGTGGAACGTATACACGAACACCGTCTTTTCTTTTTTCTTTATCTCTTTTCTTTTTCTTCAACTTGTTCCTTTTCTTGTCACTCGTTTCAGCACTGTTTTCACTCTCATTGACATGATCTGGCCTAGCAGAGACAGTTTTCAGTTGTTTCAGCTTCAAGAAGCTCTGTGCCTTTTCTTTTCTTGTTTCTTGCAACTTTTTTCGTTTTCTTGTCAGAACTTGCACCATCCATGTTATCAGTGTTGGTGAGTGGCATTCAATATATAATAGAAAACACAACTGATAATTTTAAACAGAATATCACAACAGTCAAGAAAACCTACAAGCCCTTAATAATAATGTAATTCGCACAACAGATAGGAAGACTGATTATATAACCCATATAAGGGTACTGCTACCAAAACTTGTCCCAACAAGCATCATACATCTAAATAACCTCATTTTAGGTCAACCAATAAAAATTCCTCAATTTTCTGCCTTCCTCATTAGCAAACCGAACACAAAGCTCAAATAAAGTTTCATTTTTATACCAGTAACCCATCAAACATATATGTAAGGATTATATGTTTATTGGTATTTAGTAATCAATTAATAACCATTGGAAACCGTTGTGTTTAACTGTCATTAGTGGTTACTTTTGCAAACCATATTAAATCTCTGCATATTTGTAGATTCATTAAGTAGAGAAGCAGCTACTGTTCGGTTAAGAAAAACAAACTCTATAGGTTCTCAATGTCTGCATTTGCTATTTAACCTATCAATCACAATCATTCCTTTTGAAGTTGAATTTTTACTTGCTCTTTTTGTTATCTTTGGCATTAGCATAGTTGTTTATTAGGCCCTCCACATCTTTCCAGAACAGCCCTTCCACCAACACTCCATCAGTTGTGAACCTGTAAAACACCCATACGCAACTTCAGAAACAAAACCTTCATTCCAAAAGAAACAAAACCCTCATCCCAAAATGTTCATGAACTAAGGTGTCGAAATGGGTGGGTTTGGCACGTTGGTTGACGGGTCAAAATGAGTTTGGAACAAACTAAACTAATTTTTAAGACGTGTTGGGTTGAGTTGACGTTGGGCTCTTTTTAACCTAAATTTAACTTCTTTTTTTGTAAAATGATTAGGATGTTGAATATGATTACAAAAGTATATTATGCCAATTAATTATAATCAAAATTTGTTGAATAAAATGATTTAGGGCGTTTCTTTTGCATCAATGCAAACTTTTTGGCAACTTTCGACCTGCCTGACCAGTTCGGCCCATTTGATCTGTTCCATTTTAGTTGGCTTTTATGTTAGTAGTTTGACCCACAAAGAAAACACTATTTGACTAATTCAAAAAATATTGGATCAAAACTATCACCTCTGTAAAAAATAAAACAAACAAACAAACAAACCCAGTATATCCCACTCAAGAGCAGGGTCTGGGAGGGTAGGTGGTGGTCAGTCTTTCCTCTATCCAGATAGGTAGAGAGACCGCTTCCAAAGAGACCCCTGGCTCGATACAAAAGCTATAACGCTAGCGAATCACCATATAATCAAACGTACGATATATGATATATGGTATATGGTACAGCATACATCATACAACAAACATTAAAATATCACCAAAAGGAAGTATAAAATGAACAAGCATGCATCAGGAAAGCAGCAAGTTTCCCTTAAAAAGGTCCAAGTGTACTATATACACATCAGGCCCCGTAACAAGTAAACAAAGTCCTTTCCTAGCTACAGAAACCACTAAAAGTCCTTAATTTTAATTCTACGTCTCCACTCACTCCTATCCTCGATCATGTGCTCAGAGAGGTGCAAGTGTACCATATCTCGCCTAATTCTCTCTTCCCAAGTCAACCTAGGTCGTCCTCTACTCTTCCTACCCTCTATGATTATGTTCTCCACTGCTCTGACCGGTGCTGTCATTGGTCTCCTCTTGACATGTCCATACCATCTTAATCTTCCCTCTCGTATTTTTTCTGCAATAGAAGCCACTTCTAACTTCTGTCGAAACACTTCGTTTCTTATCCGATCCAGTCTTGTATGGCCACACATCCACCTTAGCATTCGCATTTCCGCAACCTCTATTTGCTTCTCGTGCGATTTCTTTATGGCCCAGCAGTCTGTTCCATATAGCATAGCTGGGCGTACCGCCACTCTGTATAGTTTTCCCTTAATTTTTCCTGGAAACCTCTTATCACATAGGATCCCTGATGCTGCTCTCCACTTGCACCATCATGCTTGGACACGGTGAGCTACATCGTTGTGTATCTCTCCGTCCTCCTGCAGGTACGAGTCCAGGTATTTAAACCTAGATGTCCGTGGGACCGGCATGCCCTGGATACTGATTTAGGTGTCCTCTTCGTCGTCGCCACCAAAGTTACAATGCATGTATTCCGTCTTAGAGCGACTTATCGTTAATCCTCTGTTCTCTAGCGCTGCTCTCCACTGCTCTAGCTTGTCGTTAAGCATCATTTTAGATTCTGATATTAAGACAATATCATCCGCGAAGAGCATGCATCACGGGACTGACTGTTGTATTGACTTAGTCATCTCATCCAATACTAAAGCGAAGAGAAATGGGCTCAATGCCGATCCTTGGTGGAGTCCCACTTCCACTGAGAATGAGTCTGTGTCTCCTACCGGTGCTCGCACACATGTTTTTGCCCCGTCATACATATCCTTAATTAATTTGATATACCTCTCTAGTACCCCTCTATGTCGTAGACTTTCCCAAATTAGTTGTCTCGGTACACTGTCATAGGCCTTTTCTAGGTCGATGAATACCATATGGAGGTCCTTTTTCTTTTCTCTATATTTCTCCATTAGTTGTCTATGTCGTAGACTTTCCCAAATTAGTTGTATGGCTTCTGTTGTAGAGCGTCCTAGCATAAATCCAAATTGGTTTATTGCTATCTGAGTTTCCCGTCTAATTCTCGTGTCAATAACTCTTTCCCATAGTTTCATCGTGTGACTCAGTAGCTTTATTCCCCTGTAGTTTTCGCATCCTTGGATATCTCCTTTTTTCTTATATATGGGGACTATGAAAATGATCAACAAATGAGGGCAAGGGAATTTATAAAAAAAAACTGTTTTTCTTATAGTTAGATCGCGTTTGTGTGGTTGTGTAATTATGCGAGAGAGAGAAAGAGACCACTTTGTGACGCTTTTGGTGAACTCCACAGTTGGTTTTGCAGAAATTGATTTAGGATCAACGCTGGCTATCGTGAGAGTATACATATCAGAGAATCTGGGCAACTTAGAAGACACCATCAAGCCGGTGCTGTTATAAGCAGAGCCCTGAAAATATAACAAACTTGATAAATGAAAAAGGTTACCACTGTGGTCTTAAAATTAGACATATATCATGCTCTATCAAGCAAAATTTAATTATATCAACTCAAAATGTCATGTAAAATATCTCAAGGAACAACTACATTAGAGAACTCAAATCAAAATTATATTTTTGTAGCATTGGGATTTATTTTTAGTGAACAACATAAGGTATGCATAATAAAAAGTTCTTTATGGGGCAATTCTTGGTGGTTTTGCACAAAGAGCCATAACCATTGTATGCTATGGTGCAACAATTTATTTTTAAAAAACCCAAATTTTATTACTATCAATGTAGAAATTGACGTTCACTAGCACCTAAGATTGACGGAGAACATTCCAGCATAAGAGGGAAGCACAAAAGCTTTTATGAAAACATGAGAAATAGCAACATACTTTTTAGGGATTTACTTAGGAGTAGAAAATTAAACACATGGCAATAGTTTTTCAATTTAGTGCTACTAATCGACTAAAGATTACCTAAAGACTCAGAATGTAACTACTATATCTGAATTCTCAAGGTTATCATCATACTATCATAGCTGAAATTGTGAATTCTAGCTAAAGAGTTTCTAGTAGCTGCAGAAGTTGGATATATTAAGTGTTCATTCAGAGCCTATGTTGTTAAAAACTGTTTGTTGAACGTAAGTCTTGGTGTTATAGCTTCACATAGTGCCATAAGTATTTTTTCACTTTATGCAAAATTCTAAGGGACACTCTAAGTTTGGATGTTAGCAACAAACCGCTTTTAAGCCCTGTTAAAGAATTACAATATGCATGATTCTAAGATCTATTATAAAAATAATGCACCAAACTGAGATAGCAGAAAAACTATAATCAAGATATGAGAGATTGACGGTTGAATATTGATAAGACAAACACAATTATCTCATAAAGGGCGTACCACGCTGACCTAGGAGACAAAATCAAAGTAAGCACAACTAATAAACACTCAATCGCAGTGATCCACAAGAAATTAAATACTGTGTAGTCCCAGTGAATAACTTGATCTTGACAACATATATACTTATCCATCGAAATCAAAACAGCTAGCTGCTATGATAAAAATCAATACTAGACAATTAGGATACATATGCTTGGGTGTGACCAGCAAAACATTTCTAGCCACCAAATGAGCTGCTCTATTGCCAATTTACCAAACATTGCAATTTAAGTATATATACTAACTTGGTTTTATAAAAGAGCAATAGAATATCGCCTACAGATTTCCATATGGCAAACTGTTCTAGAAGCTAGATTCTAGTGCAGCAGTGCTAACTTCATGAATTAATAATAATTCTATTGAAGCATATGGTTTGTTTAATATTCCAGAGATCACATATTTTCATTCCTCCTTCAATAAGTGTTAGAAATTCACTATTTTGAATAACATTATACATCAACCATATGGTACAACGTACACTACATAACTTCAAATACATTCACAGAAGATAAAGTACAAATAATCTATCCAGAGCAAGTAAGAGCGAAATAAAACTACTGTAGTAGGGTAGGTAAACAAAAATGCATTCTTTTCCTTGGTGTAGATGATCAGCTGCAAGATTCCATTGAATAACACATACTTGCCATAGTCAAGGATTAAACAAACTCAATTTCAGCCTAGTAGCAGAAGAAACTTTGAAGACTGTAGATCATATATAGATCATTCTTTGCGGTAAACATGATATACATAAAACTGAAAGATTCAGTCACCCATTTAGTAAACACACTACAATGCAATATAAAGTCATCTTCAGACTTAAAAAAGGATATGACACGATGCATCCAATGAGGAAATTCTTGTTATCCGGAAACTTCTTATTGTAAAACTGAGCAAGTAGAGCAATGACAATAATAATCGCTCCAATCAACAATCTAACGTTACTCAACCTCACATCTTCACTGTAACCGCGGCTAGTGACGATCTGGATCAAATCAACAATAAAAACAATTGATCACCGAAGCATAATGAAGAACTGAATCTGAATTTTGAAATTCGAGATGGTTGAGTGAAATTGAGTACCTCAGTGACGGTTTCGTCGAGTAAGTGCTTGATGGAGTGATGATCTAAGAGATTGATCTTCTTAGGGTTTTTGGTAGAAGATGTGGTGGTGCTGTTGGTGGTGGTGGTCGTCGTCGTCGTCATCTCCGGTTTATGTTTCCGAATTTCCGATTGATAATTTCTAGGTTTTGTCTGGAAATGATATTTGGGGATTTTATTGACGTTTGAGGGAAAGATGAAACGTCGTGGGCAGTAGCGCTGTCCAAACCGTTCGACGTTCGACGCTTGCTCGACGTTCGTTCGGAATTTGCTCGAAAAATGCTCGTTCGAATTTTTGCTCGGTTGTAAACGAGCCGATCGGCTCGGATCGGTTGTAAACAAGCCAAGCACGAGCAAAGGTTCGCTCGGTTCGATTCGGATCGAATTAATATGTATATATAGTTTATACGTAGTGCTCTAGTAGATTGACCAATTATATACAAATATATAATTCTATTTATACATATTTGATCAATCAACCTAATAAAAGAATTCTACACTTAATATAAAAGTGAAATCCTAAGCCGTTAAAAGATATTTTTTCGATCATCTCACTCTCACTGTCATCGTTATCTGCAATATGATCTTTGCCTTATCAGCTACAGACTTAGCTAGCTTCATCATCAGCCACAACGTGTTATCATCCATGAAAGTATTATGTAATGAAATGTGACTGATTTTAAAGTTATTAAACCTTATTCACTGTAGTATAAATTGCATGACACACAAGATAGTTGGGTTGTATAAATTATTTGCCGCTCGTTTGCGCTCGCTCGATGTTCGCTCGAAAATTTAACGCTCGAAAAATGCTCGTTAGATTTTCCGCTCGGTTGTAAACGAGTCGATCGGCTGGGTTCGGTTTGAAAACGAGCCAAGCACGAGCAAAGGTCCGCTCGGTTCGGCTCGGCTCGTGAACAGCCCTGGTGGGCAGTTATGTTTATTTCAGGCCCATCATAGAAAGAGCTTTTTGAGTAGTTTTGAGCCGCCGGTCGCCAGACGGGTATAAATCAGTCTTTTATACCCGTCTCCGAACATAATCGGTTTTCAGTCGAGCCGAACCCAACCCAACCCAATCCAATCCAGGATTTGGTTTCTTATATCAGGTTTGTAACTGATCCAACTTGTCGGATTGCACCCGTGTAAAAGTATTAAAAAGGGCAATCATTTTTAATTGATAATAAGAATTGGTTTTTAAACTATTTATAATCCAATTAACTGCTTAGTAACAGAACCTAACTAGTTTCATCTTGTGAGATTTTAGAATTCTCAAATAGGTTAAGGTGTCTTATATAGTGTTAAACCGACCATGTTAATTCATAATATGTGAATTGTATATCGGTAACTGATAAACACTAAATCGAAATCACTCGTGAATTAACAATCAATAACTACCAAAACATATTATGAAACAAAGGTTACAAATAAGACACAAGATTTGAATACAATGGAAACAAGAATGATCAACTGACTGTCTTATATATATCTTCTGAAGTTAACAAACTCTAACAACTTTATTACAACTAACACCCTCTAACAAAAACATTAACATGTTTTGTCCCTGTAGTTATTAATAGACATAATAACTCAAGAAGTAACATAGAGTAAATGACATATTCAGTCTCTGAAGTTTAATCCACAATTCCAACAGTAACTATTCAAGGAAACGGTTGGGGCAATCCAAATCATTTTTGTTTGTGTATGTGTTCTTATTACCCTTGTTCGTTTTTTTAGCATTTATGCCTGCGGATATACATATTTTAACAAAAAAATGTATTTTTCACTTTATTGTATAAGTGGGTGGATATATTACTACATTTATATTTTTTGTTAAAGAAACATCATATCAGATTTTGAGCTACAAATGTTTAAACAGTGCTCCTCTTGCTAGTAGCACCTCATGTTGCCTCCACCCTTGCTTCTCGTTAAACCCTCCCACTGTGTGTTGTAATGATGCTTAAAACCCAACCATTTAGGAAAACTTGTTGTCACAAAAAAAAGGAACTTTTAAAGAGTCCTAAATGACAAAATCTAACGTGATGTAACTTTATTGTTATGTGCATACATCAACTTAACAATATATTACAAGGTAAGTATGAATTTCTAACCATTAAATCTTAGTTCATCCGTAATGCCTCCGTGAGCGGGGGGCGCGAGCCTTCCAAGTCAGCATCATGGGCATGGAAACACCACCCCACCTCAACTTGACCTTAGGCATGGCCAGTGCCTTGCGAGGCTGATCATGGGCGTTGCCTTCTTTTTTTAGTTTTTCAATTAAAAATGATTACACCCACCAACTCATTACATACCTTTAGTAAATGTGAGTGTGATCACACTCACATACTAAGTGGCTCATACATAACATCTCAATAAGTGGCACATCCTGGATCTCTGCGCCTACATAACATCCTGTTTGTTGGTCCATGTCGGTTTCCTGAAGGCCCAGGACCCTATTTGTGTAATAATGGATTGAAGAAGTTAGAGATGGAAAAAAACCGGTTTTGAAAACTGAAATTGAAAACCATACCTACACTCGTTTGCCATAGCGGTTCAAACCCGTAGGTTTAAGATGAGTTCTTACTTCTTAACCCTATTCGATAAAACTTGTAAAACCCAAAACAAATCAATTTCAACCCAATTCGATTAAAACTCAATCAATCCTCTCACCCAAAACTGGTTTCAACTCAACCGGTTCTAAACAAACTAGATGTAACCTTTGTTAATTCAACCCGAACCGGTTTTAACCCGTACATACACCTCTAGAATGAGTTGTCACACATAGTGCAAAATGCACATAAACTAAGTTAGCCCAATGGGCCGGACCACATGTAAACAATGGCGGGTAACAGAATAATAAAACAATATTCCATATCTTCTTCTTCTTGAAGATAAGATTTTGAAATATCTCAGATATCCTTTCCCTCTCCACCTTTAACAATTCATACACCCCAATTTCAACTTCAATATCCGTTAAAACCCTAATCAACACAACAATTTCAATGTCGCATGCTTCAACATGACTTCTGCAACCACCATGACATCACCGGCGTCTTTTCGCCGGAACTTTCTTCCGTTATCGCACTGCAGTTCCTGTTCCGACCTCCGAATTCATCCCTTCATTTCTTCGTATGTCAATTATGCCCCCAGACGGAGAATTTACCCCGTAAAATACGTTTCCAGGTAAAATTGCTGCTTGTATGTTATATATTGTTCATACTTTAGTTAGATATTGCCTGATTTGTTAATCTATAGTAGAAGAAATTGTTGTTTGGAGTATGATGTTGTGATTCACATTTAGGTTAGTGGTTAGTGGCGACCGAGTGGTGAAATGCAAGGCGAGTGATACGGAGACTGGACCGAACGACGATGGTGATAAAGTGATGCATCTGTTTCCCTTTTGTTATTACTTATATGGTGTTTCTGAATATGTTAAGCACGATTTTTAGTTAATGTGGTTATAAGGCTTTAAATATCAGGTTTTGGTCTTATTGTTAATGGATTGGAGTGTTTTGTTTAACGATACAAGCCATTACCTTTAAAGTGTCTTTGCTTGACGTTCGTTGTTAATTTCAAAGGGGGTGGTGTAGCTGTAAACGCTCGAGCGCCACTTGTTATATGTCCTTAACCCCCTTATATGCCACATCAAGCTGTGTTGGGGGTCTCGTGGCGTTTTTTAGTAACGAGTTCTCATAGTTGCAAAAGAGAAAATGATTATGAGTTTTAAATGATATAATCACAGGAGCCTGATCATTCAAGTCAGAAAACCACATTAACTAAAAATGGACTTTGCTATGAGATTACAAAAGTTCAATTGTGCTCATATGTCTACTTACAAGCTTGGAATGTTCTAACATATATGTGTACAGGAAGGAGAAATGCATGAAGGAGAAGTGCATGAAGAAGTTGAAATTGCAGAATCCACGAATTCAAGCAGTTCAATCAATGAGGACGATAAACAAAAGGTAATCATTTCTATAGGTATAATTATCATTTATACATTGGTGGTAATGAAGCTCTTGATTTGATAAGTGACTTGTCTTGTTAGGATAAGGGGAAACCTAGTCAGTTGGAATTACTCAACAAATTCCTGGACAGTAACAAGGCTCAAGAACCCAGTGAGGTGTTTACTAATTTATATATATTGCATATAATATTGTATGATTACATTGGAATTCTGATAGAAATTTGTGCTTGTTAGGATAAAGGCCAATCAAGTCAACTGGAGGTGCTTAATAAGTTGCTAAATAAAGATGTCGTTGAGGCTGAACCTAAAGAAGTCACTGAGGTATATTCCTTGTAGTCTTAGTTTTTGCCAGAAATTTGTACTTTTTAATCACGTATACCATTAACTCATACTTCAAAACAGGTGGCTAATAATATAGAGGTTACAAGTGGATCACCATTGCCTGGCGTGAAGGTGAATATTTCATTGATGTGATCTCCATTTTCATGCTGCGTCATACTGTTCGCCCTTTATAGTTTCTAATCGTTCTTAACAGACACAAGAAGTTGAGAAAACAATCATGATCCCAAATGAAACAATCGATATACTGAAAGACCAAGTGTTTGGATTTGATACTTTCTTTATTACTAGCCAGGAACCATATGAGGTGATTACATACATGTCATCTCTTGCATCGCATTTATATGTGATTGAATAAATCTTTGATTCTTTATGTTCTTAATGTCACAGGCTGGGGTGTTGTTTAAAGGAAACCTGCGAGGATCGGCAGCTGTGAGCTACAAAAAGATTGAAAAGAGGCTGCATGTTAGTTTAATTGTGCCCACATACTATCCCTTGTTTAACCCTTGAATAGACTGTTAATTATGTAATTTCTACTCTATGTGAAGGATACTTTCGGGGATCAATATAAGCTTTTTCTTTTGATAAATCCTGAAGATGACAAACCTGTGGCAGTTGTGGTTCCAAGAAAGACCTTACAACCAGAAACAACTGGTATTATTATATCTAGGCTACATGTTTTATTATTTGTTTTGAAGGATAAACTTTTTCTAGAATTTGTTGCAGTTGAATACTAAATCCTTGATTTAATATCCTGCAGCTGTCCCTGAATGGTTTGCTGCTGGAGCTTTTGGATTAGTTACAGTATTCACATTACTACTACGTAATGTGCCAGCATTGCAGTCCAACTTGTTGTATGTTTACATCTATTAATACAAAGATAACTTTAACTTACATTTATCGAAATAAAGATATGTTTTTGTTCCCATCTATAGTGCTATTGGACCTTAAAAACGAGCAATAATCTGCATATTGTAATGTCCCAGATCCGTTGTTGACAATATTGATTTATTAAAGGACGGGCTTCCTGGAGCCCTGGTGACTGCACTTGCTTTGGGAGTACATGAAATCGGCCACATTTTGGTGGCCAGAAGTGCAGGAGTTAAGCTAGGGGTTCCATTTTTTGTACCAAGCTGGCAGGTGAGGTTGACCCACATCTTAAAGTTATTGTTATGACCCGCCCCGCCTGTTAGGAAGGAGAAAGTTGAAACTAGTGATCTGTTTTGATGGCAGATAGGCTCATTTGGTGCAATAACAAGGATTCTAAACATTGTACCAAACCGTGAGGTTCTTCTAAAGATTGCAGCAGCAGGACCGTTAGCGGGCTATGCATTGGGTCTTTTTCTTTTGCTTTTGGGCTTTTACTTGCCTCCATCTGACGGTATAGGGATCGTTGTTGATGCTTCTGTATTTCATGAATCTTTTCTTGCTGGTGGAATAGGTATGTAATATCTCATTTACTTCCTTATATGTTCTTGTTTCTTTGAATCTTTCATACATAATAATCTATAGTTTCATTTTGATGTTTTTTATAGCAAAACTGCTGCTTGGTGATGTTCTTAAAGAAGGAACAACAATATCAGTGAACCCGCTGGTGATCTGGGCTTGGGCCGGGCTTCTCATCAATGCAATCAACAGCATCCCTGCAGGCGAGCTAGACGGTGGACGGATTTCTTTCGCATTATGGGGACGAAAAGTTTGTTTTTTTATTCTTTTCTTTTTATTTTTGTTTACTTTAAAACGGGTCGGGTTGAAGCGGGTCAGACTAACATGTGGACATTTTCTTGTTAATTTTTCAACCTCTTCATAATAAAAAGTTTTTTTCTCTCTCTTTTTTTTAAGATATAAAATAACCGAATTAACCTGTTCATAAGTAAATTGCTTGTGACACCAAATTGTGGTTTGCAGGCTGCTTATCGTTTATCAGCTGCTTCTATTGTGTTGCTGGGCTTGTCATCTTTGCTTGATGACGTGGCATTTTATTGGGTAGTATTGATATTCTTTTTACAACGTGGGCCCATTGCTCCTTTGGGTGAAGAAATAAGTGAGCCCGATAACAAATATGTTGCACTGGGAATTATAGTTTTAGTGATGAGTTTGTTAGTTTGTTTGCCTTACCCATTCCCTTTCACAAGTGAAGCAATTACAAGTCTTTAGTTTTTATATATTTATACGCAATATTTTGTTACCTCTTGTAACATCCAATGTTTTGAATATATACTTGTTTATACTTTTGGTTTATTTTTCATATGAGATGAGTTAATGTGTTTTTTTTTTGTTATTGTTAAATGTGTGTATTTTTTTCTCAATGAAATAAACAAAATAGGTACATATGGGGAGTTTAATGTTATCCTCTGATATAATTGATAATTTATATTGTAAAATTTAGTTAAATGTATATTATAGGATGTTAGATTTTTTTTTTTTTGAAAAAAGGCTTGTAATCCTATCTTTAAATCTACATCTTTAAACACGAGGTTTATGATGAGATTATTATTAGTTCACCACACATTCACCCTTCATTTACTTGCAGGTTTGTTTGTGTAATCAACAGATTGTTTCCAAAAAAGAACTTATTTGTTTTGAAAAATTTTTGGTTACGTCACATAGGGCTACAAACAAATTGGACGTTTAGTGAGCTGTTCACGAGTTGTTCGATGAGAAGTTTGTTTAATAAATTGTATTCAAGCATATGAAGAATAAAAAAACCAAATGAGAATGAATTGAAGATGGTATGATGAATTCAAGAAAGAAGGCAATGAAAAAAAAACAATGGATTCTACAAAATATTGTTCATTCTCTCCATCTTCATTCTGAAGTTTTCTTTATTGTAACACTAATTACGTATATGTAAGACTATGAGTTACAAACATGTAATTTATCAAGTTACATACATGTAACCCAATATTCATTTTAAAAAATACAATGTCTTTTAATGTTATCTATATGTAACTTATCGAGTTATATATGCGTCACCACATCTACGTAATCAAGAGTTCAGTAGAATATTGTGTACAGGTTATAAGTGTTATATTTACATGTATGTATATGACAGTGTTTGTAATAGGGATGACTATAAGGAATAAGACGTGGAATGTTCAAAAAATAAAAGATAAATTTAAGAAATGATAACTTTTAATATAGTTATGGGGATGTGAATGTGCAACTTAGTATGGATGCTCTTAGGTCATCAAAATAAAAAACAAATAATGATTTAGTTCTTTTGAATTTATTTCTATAATTTTTTATTCAAATAACTTAAATAGAATCTGGTAATGCAATTCCTATTCGAATTCGATTGGAATTTAAATTCAATTTTATCAAAAATTCAGTTAGAGGTTGATGAATAACTTGGAAATAAATGCTTTGATAATAGTATCTTTAAGTTATTGACGTATCAAAATTTCAGTTAGAGGTTGATAAATAACTTTGAAATAAATGCTTCTGCCAGACATGAAAGAGAATTTATAATTTTAAAGAAGTAAAGAGGTAAACAAATTTAAAATGAGAATAAATATAAATTAAATATTTAATAACCATAAAGTAGAAACAAATTTTCTATTAGTTTGAACATATTTATAAACTAGTCTAACGACCCGTGCGTTTCACGAGTTGAAAAAAATATTATATTAGTAACATATTACATAGACTTAATTACACGGGTGATTTCTATAGTTGTATCTGATTTCAATTTTGATTTCTAATTCTTAAAAACTATAAGGTTGATCCAATACATTTATATAACAAAGAGGTCGTTGAAGTGAATGTGTGTTAAGTTTTTTTGTTATTTTTTTGAAAATGACTAAAATACCTTGTATACCCACTAGATTAAAAGTCAACATAAAACCCCACCTACCTCATCATCTTCCCTAACTCACTTGCCACCACCTTCAACCACCACCATCACTGGCGAACACCACCAAATCGACCGGTACGTTTCTCATATCATCGACGACCTGCTGCACCACCATTCTTTGTCTCCCCCACCCGTCTCCCTCAACGACCGACATCACCATCACCATCACCATCACCATCACCATCACCATCATATACGCACCAACACCCAAGGGCGAAGCTTTATAGGGGACGGGGGGCTCCGCCCCCTATTTTTTTCGTCACTAGTGTAAATTTTCAGCTCGATAGAGTAAATTTTGGATCCGGTAGTGGAAATTTTTTAATAAATATAAAGTCCGCCCCCTAAAATAGTTTACTTTTTGTCCCCCGCCCCCTAAGATTTCGCTCAAGCTCCGCCACTGCCACCACCACCGCACCGCCGCACTAAACCAAAACCCCGCACCGCGCCCGCCCAACAAGCAGCCACGACACCTCGGTTTTAAATTCGCACCACAGCATATATCCAACAGAGAACCAGCTCACCTGCATTTTCCAGCCACACCATAGCACCCAACCGACAGCCACCTCACCTACGTTTGCGATGGTCGATAGAGGGGGAGAGAATTTGACCCGTTTTCATGGTGTGTTGGTGGTGCAGTGGTGGTTCCATGGTGCTTTGCAAATGAAGAACGTGATGACAATGGTGTGATGGTGGGAACCTGATTTTCCGACAAGGTGGTGGTGGTGGTTATTGGAGCTTAAGGGAACAGGGGAGATGAATTGAGGGTGAGGGGTTGAGGACTAGAGGTGGGGTCATTGTTTTTATATTTTTAATCTAAGAGGGTAATTTTATAATTTCACATGTATTTAACAGTCAAATTTAACGAAAATCCACTTGAGGGACCAAGTTTGTTACGTTTGTGTCAACTATTGTACTAACCTTGCAATTTCTAAGAGTTATGGACTAAAAGTGAAATAAGAAGAAACCACAGGTATCCCTCGTCTAATTAAGTCTCACATATTAAATGTGTTTTATTACATATAGAAGATACTAAAATTTAGATTTTTTATATTGTAAATGACTAAATATTATTTTTTTATTGCTATCATATGTTGTAGAAACATAAAAGAATGCCTGCCTTAGTATATTTTTGGTTGATTGGTTGGTTGGTTTGAGCAACTGATCCGTGAATTTAGCTTGATACATCTTGTAAAGAAACTAAATGGGTTACTTGGTTGGTCTTCTATAAATGATGATAATTACCCTATTTATTAAAGAACAAACGGAATGAACAGTTCAGTCACTTTTGTGCCTTTCAACCTCTTTAGGGTTTTCGAGGTGGTTGCATGTGGCAATTGTGGTGGTCTAACCACCATTGTTGCCTCCCGCATCTCTGTCTCTCTTATACCTTTTAGGGTTTTCAGATCTGTGATGTTTTTATCTTGATCAGATGTACACCTTATGTCCAATGTCGATGATGATGGAGCTTTGTTCATCTGAGGCGTTTTGTGTTTATGACTTAATAAGATTGTTGTATTTTTGTGGGTCTTTTTTGGATGTGATGATTTTCCCTAAATGATCTTGGTTGCTTTGGCTTGGCAGCCATTTTTGGCCTGCAGCCGCGACCAAGAATCTGTTCTGTGCCAATATCTAACTATTACCATCTGGATTATCTTCTGCTTTGCCTCATGTTTGTATGTTGGTGATGCGATGTTGTTGTGAAACTATTATTAGCTTTTGGTGTTTCATAGAACTAACTATATTTTAAAAGAAAAACTGAAAAAACGCTTCGGAGGTGGTTGTTCTCCGGTGAAGACAACGGTCAACAGGTAACAACCTTTTGTTGGGTTAATCGGGTTTCGTTATTGGGTCACGGTTCAAAAGCTTAACGTGTCAACGGGTCAATAGAGGACCAATTAAAGATAGATTCGGAGCACTTAAATTGAACATATATAATCACATGTTATTTTAGGTGTGTGAAAGACATGGTAAAGGTTTGACCGAATAAAGTGGAAGCAGACTTGGGTTATTAAACAATGCAGTATACATGGAGATCATGTTGCGTGTGGGATTTTTACATTCCCGCAACCAAAATTATACTTGAAAATTATATTAGTTTCTCAATTCCATCACTCATAACCAAGGGAATTTAAGGTGAAACATTCCCTTGGGTTTTACATTTCATCACTCACTCAAACATAATTTTATTTGAAAATTATACTAGTTTCTCAATTCCATTCCACTCTATTTCATTCCATTCTATTTCATTCCTTCCAATCAAACGCTCCCTTATTGTTTTGTTTTCCCTTTATAAGCATGTTAAAGGTTTCATTAATAATGTCTTCTGTCGTCATATTTTTTAGTTTAAGAGTAATAAAACAAAACTTTTCCGTAGTGTGTGTTTGTGTTTATAACCCGATCCTGAACCAACGCCTTCGGCCATGATTGTATTTGAATTTTTTTTTCGTTTCTATGTCGTGGCAACTCACTATGGTTTGCAGCTGCAAATGGAATTCGGTTCTGAAACAACTGTTTAGTTTGTGATGCATATACGGTTATTACGAATTATCTGAGCCATGGTTGACGGTTTGTTTATCACACGCGCAACGCGCGTGCGGGAATTTAACTAGTTAATGATAAAAACTAAACACAAACACTAAAACACCCAAATTTGCATATAGACAAAAAAATAAAACTTATGTAGATCTCGGATATAGGTTAGGTCGGGTTATATATTTAGCAAATGGAAAGTCAAAATAGTTGTGCCTATGTCTTATCCTATTTATGAGTTATTTATAAGAGATAACGTGAGATTAGTATAGTTGGAAAAACTTTTACCTTTTAAATATAACTAGTTGTATCCCCTTCGTGCATTAGAGCGGGGATTCAACTTGTGGGTGGAGTTATATGTTAGCATAAAGGTACTTCATAAACTGTGGTGATTGCCTGATGTCGTTGAATCATAGAAAGTGATATAAAAATGAACTAATCACTTATGTTATATTAAAGTAAAAAAATGAACCTTTTTGCTATTATCTTTTAACTTGCAAGTGCTTAGAACATCTTTAAAGCAGTTTAAAAACTTGAATAGAAACTCAACTGTCAATAACTTTATTAGTTAGGGTAAGAATGAAGCAAAGACATTGAGAAAACAATAAGTACCTAGACTAAAAAATTCTTTGAGCAAATTTTCTCTGCTATCAAGTTTACATATCATGATACAACAACTTATATCTTATGTCTACAATTCCAACGGGTACTTGAACCCGAATGAAACCAACAAACACCATACACTTGACATTCATGTGTATATTTAAAGGTTGATATTATAAGATTAATGGGTCTTAGAAGGGCTAGCCCTACAGTATCATCAAAAACCATAAATCTTGTCAACAATACAAGTTTGCAATATTTAGTTTGAAAATAGGATGATGATTACCTTATGAACAATGTTCTCAATATTGCACTCTTACAATTCTAATGTTGTAGTTGAACTCTCAGCCTTCAAGAAAAGTTACATATGCAAAAAATCATATAGAAATAACCAGTAGAAAAGAAAATTTGACCATCAGCAAACAAATGACAACCATTTCATTTCAAGAATGTGAATCAATATTATGTTCTCTTCCTTCGTGTAACATTAATCATTATAAAGTTGATGATTCCCACCAAGAATTTGATATCCGGCTCGTGCTAATACTATTTTAAGCCTAACCATTATTAAGTTGATGATTCCCACCAAGAATTTGATCGCCGGGTCGTGCTAATACTATTTTAAGCCTAACCATATTTATTCATTTATCAATAATTAATCTAAAGTAACAGAAATTCATACTTAATGGAGTATTTTCGTAATGCTGCTAAAGTCAATACAAACTAATTACAACAACCATAAGAACACATCTATTCTCCGAATGTCTTATTTCCATACATCATTTCGTATTTGGACATTTGAACCGAATTTTTGTAGGCTAAAAATTGATAACAACACCAGATTAACATGCATAAAAGGTCTTAAATTGCTAATCCGGTACAGATTATAAAAGTATTCAAAAGTTTCAAACTCCTTAAATTTTCAATCTTTATCAATCTCTTAATGTCATAACAAACTCTGTTTTAGGTAAAAAAAAAGACGTTAGAAATTTAGGATTAATTAAACAACTTAATTAAAACAGACAAAAACATGCCCTTATGTGATAATATACTACAGATCACAGTGTAAAATATGAAAACGAATAGTAGCAAACCTTTGATTAGTCCCTATTTGTTGTGGCTTGTGGATGACCTTATTGTAACTTAGTGTTGATAAATACCTGTCCAAAACACCAAACAATTATTTAAATCTTTAAAATTTACTAATTTAATGTAGATGTCTACAAATATAAGTGATTATTTATTGACGGGAAGCCATTCAATTATATCCTCTGTTAGACGATGGCTCACAGCTTGCTGCAAAATATGAAGCATCGAGTTATTTCATGTGATCAAATGCAAAACCAAATAGATAAAACACAAACATAAAATCATCTGGAAATCAACATACATGCATCCTATAAAAGTTATGAGCCACATCAATTAAGCATAATAGAATCAAAGATCGACGAGAACATACCGGAACCTCTCCGTAACTCCACCTTGATCTGGCACAAACATTCAAAAAGAAAAGATAAACAAACAACACTGTTTTATTAGCCCTAAAAAGAAAATAGAAAGATATGTTCAAAGTCGATTGAACCTGAAGCTACATGCACCGATAATGATGGTGGACCTAGGACCATCAAGTGGCAAGCGATGGTGATGGTGGAGGTGGTGGCCACCGCCTACTTCTCTAGAACACTCTTTGTCAGTGTCCTCGCCGATTTTTTGATGTTGCTTGTACCTTGTTGCTTATAACTACTTGTACGGGGTACTGTTCATTCAGTTCCTAAATTAACATATAGGATAATTTTTAGGTGTGAATCCAGACGTGATAAAATACTTTGAAATAGTTCAAATTTAAGAGTAGGTTATATTTTCTGATAAGAAAAAGTTGTTTTTAAGATAAAAATCCAAAACATTTTTTGTTCATATTAATTAAAGTTGTGGAAATCTATTAATTTTGATTCATACCTTAATATATAGAAGTAAGTTGAAATACATATTATTTTATTTTTCATGCAAGAATAAATCATGAATAAGATTAAACTAGTTTTCTTTTACCGTCGCACGTTGCCGCGACACTGTATGCGGCATGATAAAGTATCATTTACGAACTAAATATACGTCAACACGTAGAGTGATTTGAATTTATACCGTTAAATAAAAAGTTGAAAACATATTAATTTGACCCGACTTTTTTTTCAAACAAAACTTATGTCGAAACGTAGACATACTATCAATCCGACTCATTTCAAAATTAAATTTACGTCGAAACGTAGACTAAATGAAAATATATTATATTTAACCGGTCGTATTTTCAAATAAAACTTACGTCGGAACGTAGACCGACCTAAAGCGTACATAAAGATAAGCACGGAAACCTTTTTGTTTGACCCAACTAATCTCTAAACAAAATTTACGTCGAAACATAGACGTATGTCGAAACGTAAACAATCTTAAAATACGATTTTTCTTTTTAGGTAATAGTATAATTGTGATTATCAACTAAGGTAGATGAATTCTTGTTACATGCTTTAAAGGAAAATTGAATTTTAATAATACAAACTATTAATTATTGGTTAATATTAATCCCAACTAACATTTTGACTAGTACTAATTCCAACTTTCGATTTTGTTACTAAGAACACTCCTAGTCTGACGTGGTGTATAACATAGAAATAATTAGAAATATAAAGATATTACTCAATTTTTTTATAAAAGATTAATTTTTAAATTATTCAACGTAATGCTTTTGTCGTTGATGCAATAGTTTGGAGACAAAGAGACGCACAAATTGAATGATATATTTATACTTTTTATTTTAATTATGTAATACGTCATGTCACATACCACATCATGAGCAACGTCACGTGCCACATTATAAAAAACTAACGGTGTAAACGAACAGTTAGCATAAGATTGTTATTGGTAATAAAATCGAAAGTTAGGATTAGTACTAGTCAAACTGTTGATTTGGATTAATACTTACCAATAATCAATAGTTTAGATTATTAAATCTAATTTTCCTACTTATGAAAAAGTTATTAAAATATATAATAGAAAAGACAATTAAAAAACTTAAAAGTAGCAAACACAGGATTACGGGTGCGAACCCAGGTTTGTATAGAAGTTAATTGAATCAAGGATACATTCTAATTACTTACAACACTATATATAGATATACAAAGATAGTTCTAAAAGATTGTTTATCTTTACAAATGTATGCTTAAAATAATAAGTGATGATCCATATTTTCATCACAAGTGGGATGTGTGTTTTTCCTTGTTTCAAGCAATGTTTTGTTATTGTGTTTCATGATTAACCACTAAATTAATAGTGCCTTAATTTGTGGTGTTGATACGCCCCCGTAAGATGGAGGATCCATCGGAGACTCTAATCTTGGATCGAAAAAACAGGAAAGGTGCCCGTGGAAGCGGTTTAGTGAGGACATCAGCAAGTTGATCCTTTGAGCTGACGTGAAGAACTCTAAGTTGTCCGGAGTTCACTTGTTCACGTACAAAGTGATAGTCCAAGGCTATGTGTTTCATGCGTGAGTGGTAAACCGGATTAGCACATACATAGGTGGCCCCAATGTTGTCACAATATAATGAGGGTGTGCTCACAGGTGGTAAACCCAGTTCATGGAGTAAATTTTTAACCCGTAACAGTTCAGCAACGGCATTAGCAAGGGCTTTGTACTCAGCTTCAGTTGAGGATCTAGAGACAGTTTTTTGTTTTGTAGATTTCCAAGAGATGATATTGGACCCAAGGTATAAAAGATATGCTGTTGTTGACCGACCTCCATCATTAATGCCGCCCCAGTCCGAGTCCGAGAAGGCTTGCAAGTTAAGGTTGGTGTTGCATTTCAAGAACAACCCGTGATGCACCGTTCCTTTCAAGTATCGGAGTACCCGTTTGAGAGCTTGCCAGTGTGATTGTTTGGGTGAGTGCATGTGTCACACCCCAACCTTGACGGCGGAAACGTCGAGGTGTGAGAGTTAAGATCGTTCACAGCCACATACGCTAGCCTTAAATGTAAATATTATTATTATAAGTTTCAAATGCAAATACACCATAAGTTTCAACATGAAATAAGTCAAAACATAAAACAAAAGTAATCCAAAGCTTTTCATTCTTTAATCTAGGTCCAAATCCTAGATTTAAGCAAACTTCAAATGATGACTTCAAACTTGGCATTTCCTGAAACATGTTAAAAATAACGGGTCAACTATAAAATTGGTGAGTTTCCAAGGGTTTCATATACATAATATCCCATGGGTTTTCAAGTAGCAATTCATGTCATAGGTTATGAGTTAGCAAGTTTATAAAGCACATATAGTACAATCAAACCTCGACTAGATTATATGTTTATATGAGTGGCTAAGTGTACTTGGTTCCCTAGTGCACAAGCATACGGCTCCTAGGAGTCGGCAATACATCGACTTTAGCACCAAATAGGCTTGTCAGGCCCAAAGATCTAAGACGTCGCCAGGCTAGCAATAGTTAATGATTGTAAACAATATATGTAACTCTTATAAGACTTACAATAACACAAATAACCATGACAAAAATAAAAGTATGAATTGCATGTGCTTTCATAAGATCTAAATGTTTATAAGTGTATGTTGAATAATGTAACATGTTTCACCCCAAACGGTGTGAAATAGCATAAAAAGGGGCAAGGAAACTCACATGGATATAAGCATTACAAGATGATAATAATGATCCAAAAGATAATCCAAAGTATCCATTACAAGCACCTAAATATATATTACAAGTTTAAGGTTAAAATTAAGATTTACGTTCTATTAGGAATTAGGGTTTTAATAGATTTAAGGTTTTTAATAAGTAATAATATACAAAGTAATTATTTATATTTTTAATCCATTAGAAGAATTATATATGTAAATATTTTAGAATGTCTTTAAGTATAAATATTGATATGATTTAATGTATAAATAAATCTTTGTAATTATCTATAATTAATTAAAATAATATATAGATTAATAGCAAAATATTAATCTAAGTCATTTGTTAAAGTTTATTTTATAAGAAGTAATATTTGTAAATAATTTATAAAATTATGAATATATACTTTCCATCATCATCAGAATAGTGACCACTAATATAACAATAATTACTTAAATTATTAAATAAAGTCCATTTTATAAAGAAAAACATTTGTAACAAAGTCTCAATATATTTTCAATAAAACAATCCTCATTTTAATCAATAATATACTTTTTTTTAAACAAATAATAATTTGATAGGATGTAAAATATTAAATGACCAATTTAAATTATTAGAAAAAAATGACATATAATGATTTAATAAGATAAATCATCATATCTATTTTATAAGAAATTAAGCTAATTATATTATTTGTTTTGTTTTAAATAATAATAAGATAAACAAATAACTAAAATGTTAAGATAAATTCCAGAAAAGAAAAAAGATAATTAGATGGTTTTAAAATATTCAAAGTTTATAAGATGAATTTTATGATTAAACTATATTTTTTTACAATTTATCTAAAGGCTAAAATGCCTTAAAAAATAGGTGAAGGGGGCCGGGGTCGAACCCGGGACCTCAAGTGTAGCAGGTGAGTGTTGAACCAGTGAACCAGGGCTCTAAGTCGCGATAGAACACGGATTTTAATTCTTAAATACCAAATTAGCAAAAACCCCCAAATCACATATGAACCCTAGCTTATTCAAATCCAAAATTGAACTTCAATTCGATGTTAATAACCAAATTAACCATGGGGCTTTTGTTCCCCATGCTTAATCGAGCAGATACATGTATATAATTACCTTATTTCGTTGGAATTGAAGATGGACTCAACGATGAACAAGTCGATGAATAGGTCGCGGTTGTGGGTACCCAAGGGATGAGCAATCCTCAATGATAAACGAATTAAACTTTCAGATTGTTTCCTGTGATGCCCTTGATGCAAATAACCTTTCCAATTTCAACACTTGAAGCTTGGAAGGTGGATTTGGTTGAGTTGCAGGTCCGCGACGAAAGGGTAATCGAACACTTGATTTGTGTGTTTTTTAGGTGCAATTGAATGGTGTGAAAGATTAGGAATAGTTAGATGATTGTTCAGGTTCGTTTAATCGAGTTATTACTGCTTCTTAATGCACAAACGGCTATGGAGTTTTAAGAGGTTTCGGTTATCCACTCGATCGGGTTTATAACCGACGTTTAAACGCATTAAAAGTTCATAACGAGGTTCGAATTGTGTTCACGAAGCGATTGGTATAATTTGGAAATAAACGGATAAGGTTTTGTGGGTTTTGGTACCTCGCCGACTTGCCGGAGTTAGGCCGGCGAGGTTGCCGGAAAAGCGGGGTGGGGGGCTGGTTTGGTAATAATTACAGTTTTGGTCCCTGAAGTTTAGAGCTTCCATTATTTTATGTATAAACTTTTATTTTAAGTTTATAAAGTGACACTAAAGCCCCCTTAACTTAAGTTTTAATGTTTAACCTTTATTTAAATTATTATTATTATTATTATTATTATTATTATTATTATTATTATTATTGTTAAAATTATTATTATATTATTATTATATTATTTTTAGTTAAGATTATTATCACCTTAAATTTTATAATAATAAGTAAACATTATACACTTATAATGTTATTATTATTCATTATTAAATTAATTTGTTAATCACCAAATTAATTATTATGTATAACAAACCTCAAAGTTTTAAAATGGCATAAAAAGCCCTTTTAAGATTTAACAAAGTTAACTTTTAATATAACGAAAATACGAGATGTTACAGTCTCCCCAACTTAAAAGAATTTCGTCCCGAAATTAAAAATGAACTTAGATGAACAAAGAATTATGATGCAAGGTAAGTGTACAACGAACAATGTTTGACGTTTGATTACAGGTGAAACGTTTCACTTTATGTAATCAAGGATACATCTAATTACTTACAACACTATATATAGATATACAAAGATGGTTCTAAAAGATTGTTTATCTTTACAAATGTATGCTTAAAATAATAAGTGATGATCCATATTTTCATCACAAGTGGGATGTGTGCTTTTCCTTGTTTCAAGCAATGTTTTGTTATTGTGTTTCATGATTAACCACTAAATTAATAGTGCCTTAATTTGTGGTGTTGATAGTTTGTTGCTCAGAAGAAGAGGGATTTGTGAAATTAAAATATATATATTAGAAGATACAATTAATTGCAATACTATAAAAATAAAAATAAAAGAAATTAAAATATAAATTTGACAATAATTCGTGAAATTAAAAGAAAACAAAGTAGTAGATAAAATTAATTCCAAAAAGAAGGGGTCGGTTGTGTGTAACCCGATTGTTTTTACCGACATACCTATATGTGGATTTACTTTAATATGCTAACAAGTTCTTTGTATTGGAGTTATAACACGTAATTGCGTTATTGCCATGTTATGATATGTGGTAGATATGTTTTTTTTTAATATATACTATTTTAGGATGTTGAATCTTATTATCAAAAGGTGTTGAATCTTAATTGTGTTATTGTCATGTTCTTAAATTTTATGGTAATTTAAAAAGAAACGATGATGTTGTTGTCCAACAAATCGATGGTGGTTATTTAGGTACCAGAAGCAATGAGCCGTCTAACGATTTGGTGAATTCAAATATGCATCGTTCTAGACGACATTAAATTAACTTATAGAAGGGTTTTCACACCACTCATGGTCTTAATCGCAATTATTATTTTCCAATAAACTAACATTTGTCTTCACCTAGTCAGGTTCCTTCTTCTACTACAAGTTTTTAGTAACATTTCCTCATAGGTAATATCCAATTTTTCAAGACAAGTTATATGTAGTATACATCCAGCATGTATGTATGTATGTATGTATGTAATGATTAAATACAAAAGGTTCTGAATGTGTAAAAAGCATATTAGTTGAGATTTTACTTTTGAAAGATTTATTAAACACATATGAAAAAGGCCGGTCTGGATGCTTAAATTTGAAACAACCAACCAATGATGACTTTTTCTAGTCCTCTAGTTTTTTTAAGCCAAAAAACTTTTTATATAACATTTTCTCAACAGAAACTTCGACCAAATTATAAAAAAAATAAAAAGAAAAAAAAGAATCAAGATTTCTTGATAAACCATAAAAATAGCCTAAGAGAGATGATCTCTATACAAATATTCGAGTTGTTTCAACATGCGTCTAGTGATAGAATTCAAGTGGAAGCATTCTCTTGAAATTTCTTGGTAGAAATGAAGATTTTAACCCATACGCGGTGAACTTGTTAATTGTTGGCATGGACGTCTCTACATTATAAACAACTAAAGCAACTGTTTTAGTCTCTTAATTTAAGGGCCTAAAATTTAAATTTTCTTTACTTTTATCTATATTCTAAGCTAAAATACATGTGATAATCAAATACGTATTTGTGAATTTAAAAATAAATAAGAAGGATAACAAAATAATTGAAGGCTTATCAATGCACACTTACAAAACTTGATTCATCAAAAATTCACCGTCTGCTCACTGTTGATGGTTATTTTAGATTCATCAATTCTATATTATTTTATAATTAATCACCTAATACACTAACTATTATTACTTGTTCTTAATTTATACTCAAACGCTTCAATCTAGTATTGTTCTTTTGCCAATTTAATATATTGTTGGTTGTTTTTAACTTTAATTTACATTTACAATTAAGTTTTCTCTTTATTTTAATCGGTTGTTGTTATTTTATCATTTAATCTTTTCTTTTGCGATTGATTTTGTTATAGTAAATTACGTTATATTTTATTTTAAGTTTTTTCTACCAAACTATAAATATATTTGTTTATGTCGTCAATTCGAGTTAAAAGTCTTTATGAATAATATATAGACGAGAGCCCCAATATTTTGTTTCACTTTACGACTTCAAATATGTTGAACCGGCCTTACTTGCTAGTAGACCGAATATAACTTCTAATGGCTTCAAAATGCTACAAGTAATGTTTAGACCACCTCAACCATTCTAGAAGCCCTAAATGAACTTTTCTTTTAAGATCTTTTTTTAGATTTTATATGTTTTTATATCTGTTTAGAGTAAGAGGCTGTTTGGTAATATCTGAATGATTAAGTGTTGAACCAATAAGAGGTCTGAACCATTAAGTGTTGAACCATTAATAGGTCTGAACCATTAAGAGCTCGTATATCGCTTAACCATTCAAAGGCAAATGTCTGACCAATTCAGATAAGATGTGTTAATCATTCAGCATTAGACCTCTTAACCATTCAGCATTAGTATAATGCTTAACCATTCAGAGGTAAATGTCTGAACTATTCAGACATCTGCTCGCAAAACAAACAGTCTGAACCATTAAGTGTTGAACCATACAGACATTTAAACCATTAAGAGACTGATTAAAAATCTGTCAACAACCCCTAACTTAATGGTTATATTCGTATTTAAATAATAATGATTACCAAGTTTGTTATGCATATTAGGTTGTACATTGTGCAAATTTTGTACTCATCTTTTGGCGGTTTTCTTTGCATCTTTTTGGCATTTTTTGTATTTTTGAGGGCGTTTGTTTTGGTATTATTTGGGCGGTTTCGGTTTTGGTTTTGGTTTTGGTTTTGTTTTGTTTTATTTTATTATTTTTTTTGCGCGCGGTTTTATGGTTTTAAAGGGTGTTTTTTTGTATTTTTGGTGTGGTTTAACGTTACTGGACTATTTAAATAATTCGGCATTTGATTGTATGTTTTTTCGACAAGCCATTAAGATAATGAACACGGTGTACGAAGAAAAACGGCAAAATCCCCACCGCATAGCGCGGGGGAAAAACTAGACTTTTTCGTTTCGGTTTTATTTGTTCTGTTTTTTATTGTTCTCAATATGAGCTTTTTTAATGTTGGTGGAAACTGACAGTGGAGTGTTATTGGTGCTACTTAACACGGTTTTACGCTCCCCGCCGCAACACGAGGGGGGCTTAACACTAGTTTTTAAATACTTACTAAGAAAATATTCATGTCTTGTATTTATATCGCATTTTCAAAATGGTCTTCACATTTCTTTCCGTATATTTTTTTAATAAATTTTTACTATTATTTAACTCTTCCATTTACAAAAGAATTATAAGATGTAAATATTGAGTTGGTAAGCATAAGAACCATGATTCAAACATAGATTTTGTTCTTAATTTTTAAGGATATGAAGCAATTTGAATGTTTTTCTTAGATTTTTCTTTAAATATAAAGAAAAAAATACCTTTTACCAACTCTATTGTGAATGCTATTATATTATGTTAGATGCTTCTTTAGAAAGAAACTAGATTATGTTATTAAACGAATGACTCAGATCTCAAACTAGGATTTTTGCTTCAAAAGACTTACTTATATGAAATGATAAGAATTCGTTACTGGGACACCCTAACAATATATCAACAACCTCCAAACTTTATACGTGTGATAACCCTGTACGAAATATTAGGAGGTGTCCATTACCACGGTGAGTGGTTTAATATTAGAACCCAAATGATAATAGAAAAGATTTTATAAACAGGGAGTAGAGAGGAGAGGGTCTAGGGTGAGATTAGGGTTGGTAATGGGCCGGGTTCGGGTCGGGTATTGGAAATCCCAAGCCCTTACCCAGTTTTGAAATCATGTCTCATACCCGGCCCATACCTGTCGGGTATTGGTCGATAATTACCCATAGGGTACCGGTCATACTCATGGGTACCGGTCATACTCATGGGTACCGGTCATACTCATGGGTATCGGTTGTACCCATTAGCATCGGGTTCCGGGCATACCTCTCGGATATCACCAATCCTTGTTGGGTTGTCGTGTTCATTTATATATTTAAGTAACTTATTTTATATATTGAATATGACCATCTTTATAAATTTTGTGTAATAAATTATAATAACATCTTCATTAGGTAAGACAATAAGTTGTTTAAACTTTCTCATCAACATACAAAACAACTAAACATATAAATGTTTTAAAATTTCAAATCAAAGTAGTCACAACAAGTTAGCAACAAGTATTCTAATTTCATAAAGTTTCATATCTAAAATACATATCTAATATTAAAAAAAGTTAGTTAACTTTTTTTAATATTAAAAAACAAATAACTTCGGGTATATGTTCGTGTAAACGGATATGCGGTTTCGGATAATCAGACAGGGTATTACCTAATCTCATAGCCATCCCATACCCATTATTTTAAAACTAATTCCATACCCGCTTAATACCCATCAGGATTCGGGTATACCCATCCCATATGTTTCGGGTTTCAGGTATATCCATCGGGCTCGGTTTTTTTCCATCCCTAGGTGGGATGCCATGAGGGTATCACAAGGATGAGATGGAAAATGAAAGACAATTACACCATAGCAATAAGTTACACTCAGACGTATTTTTATTCATTTTTAGCATGTGAAAGACTGAAGGCTATATCTCTTTCTAAGCCTGCATTTATTTCTCTTTCTATATATTATATATACACACATGACACATATATGTTATATATATGTATCTCCATCTTCCAGTGAGATTTTTCATGTGCATTTTGAACTCCGTGAACGATGCAATCCCTAGCTGTTAATCTCCGATCATCACCTTCGTTTCCATCTAACGCTCAAATCGCTGATACTTCCCGTCGACGGAGAAACAATCGTGGTGCGCTTTCGTTTCGCATTCGCACACCAATTCAATGCGTTCTTCAATCGCCGCCCGTAGGTAAGGCCGACAAAACAGGCTTTATCGTGTTTAACATGTTAGAAATAACGCGACTCTTTTAGCTACCTATATATCATGTTTTTAGCCTCCTAATTCTAATTATTTTTAAAAAATATAAAAAATACATAAAGTACTTTTTATTAAACAGTTTGAATTATATCATAAACAGATCAGGAATCGACAAAATCCTATCTGTAGGTAATCTTTTTGTCGCGTGCATTTGATGATTATCATTGCGTTTTTACGCGATAGTAGTAGTTTTTTTCTGTCATTTGAATCAGAAATGCATTTCTTAATGAGTTTTTTTGGTTAACTGAATGCAATTTCTTCTGATTTTTGAACGATCAGCAGCCTACAAGTGTTGTAATCAGCAACAGTTTTGAGATTTTGTTATGTGTTTGTTAAATGGATTTTGAACTATTGATGTTTAGTTGGTGAGGAAGCTGATTTCGTTGAAGCATCAAGAAAAGGTAATTTGGTGCCTCTTCACAGATGCATATTCGCTGATCACTTAACGCCTGTGCTCGCGTACCGCTGTCTCGTTAAGGAAGACGATCGGGAGGTTCCTAGCTTTCTTTTCGAGTCTGTGGAGCCTGGTTTTCGAACTTCACAAGTTGTAAGATGATTCTACCGGTTAAAATGTCACCGATCAAATTACTAGTATGGATATCGACCCATGAAAAATAGTTTTGATTATTAAATTTTAATTTTCCAAATTAAAAACAATAGTCTAGGTTTAGATTAGAAGTTCATTACTATTTTCACATTTATTGGTCTTAGTTGGGAGTAGCTGCTTGGAATAGAGGAAAAGTTTGTTCTCATATTATGCTCCCGAATCCTACCAGCTTTTGCTATGAGTGAGATATTACGGGAGTGCTTATTTTTATCAACTTTTAACTTTTTAACTTTTGAAAAGTTAAAAAGTCATTACATAGAGTCTGGCAATGTGATTGTTGTGAGGGAATAAGTTAATAAGTCACTTCATACTAACTTATTAACTTATTGAAAAAGTTAATAAGTCAATAAACTGCTTTTGAAAAGCTATCCCAAACCCCCTATGTTTGTTTGTTATTTCATCATTTAACATTAGAGCAAAGAGCTAGAGTCGTATAATAATCGTTAACTTTGTGGTGGTGTTGTGATAATTTAAGATGATCTCAGTGTTTTGAATGAATGATCTTGATTTGTAGGGTCGATACAGTGTGGTCGGATCCAATCCATCGATTGAAATTATTGCTAAAGAAAACAGTGTCACCATTGTGGATCATGAGAAAGGGAGCTTGATTCAGAAAGTCGTCGATGATCCAATGGAAGTTCCGAAAAGTATATCCGATAGATGGGAACCTCAACTTCTTGATGGTCTTCCTGACACATTTTGCGGTATGATCTAGAGTTGATCGAAAATAAATGTTTGTTAGGTCACTGGCGAGACATTTATTATTCGTTCTTTCTATTTATGATTATATCTCGCTAACGGTTATATAATTTACGGGCCGCAACTTTTTATTCAATTTATGAGATATAGTAAGAGAGTTCTTAGATTCAAATCCAGTTTCCACTGGTTTCTGCCTTAAATGGTTAAACCCATAAAGGCCACCTGCCCATTAAGCTATATATGTCTTTCAACTACACAGCACGTTATACCTTTCATCCTGCAATGGTTTTGACCAACACAATAATGTTCTTTATAAATGCACATGTAGTCATTATGTTGAGTTCTATTGTCAGTTGGTGAAATATTAATTGCATTGAATGTTAGAATAGTAATTGACCAAATCATATATCACCCAATTCAATTACCATTATTTTTTTTAAATGGTAAATGTACGACCCTGCTTCGGAGGATATGTGTTACCTTAATCGGGTCCATCTATCTGTATCCCAGCCGGGTGGTGTTATCTTAATCGGGCCCATCTATACGTATCCCGGCTGGTATCGCAGCCGGGATCGCAGCCGGGATCGCACCTCCAACCCCCTCAGGAGGAAACTCATTGCTGAGAAAACCTCTGCCTCAACTCTGAGCATTTTGCTTAGAGTGAGACTTGAACCCATGACTTCCCCTTATTTATATATCATAAGTATCTCACTTTAAACAGTTAGGCTAAGAATGATTGATTCGATTACCATTATTGCACTAAACATTTCACCCATGAGGATCACTTGTAGACTTACTACAATAGAAATGCCCCTTTAGAACCAAGGGAGTGTTTTTGGACTTGTAATTACTAATCAAAAGTTGATCATTTTAAGCAAAATGAAATTCTAAAGAATCTTTTTTTTAATTATACTTTAAGCATGTCAAAAGTTTATAAGTTTCGATCATGAACAGGTGGATGGGTTGGTTACTTCTCATACGACACAGTTCGCTATGTCGAGAAGAAAAAGCTGTTGTTTATAGACGCGCCACAAGATGACAGGAATTTACCAGACATTCATCTCGGATTGTATGAAGATGTGATCGTGTTTGATCACGTGCAAAAGGTATTCAATCGCATAATTGTATACCCTTTTCCATGAAAGGTTATCAAGACTATGATTCTTTTCGCTAAACAACTTTGATCTTCAGAAAGCATATATAATTCACTGGGTAAGGCTTGATCAGTATTCATCTACTGAAGAAGCTTATAAAGACGGAGTTAAACGATTAGTAAAACTAGTGTCTAAAGTTCATGATATTGACCCGTAAGTGACTTACCATTCTGCTGGTTATTGATTCATATTTCCACATTAATCATCCTTATATACTAAGTTTTTATTCATAAGCCCGAAGTTACTTCCGGGTTCTGTGCGATTAAGCACCCAACAATTTGGAAGTCCTCTGAACCAGTCAAACATGACACGCGAAAAATACAAGGCAGCAGTATTGCAAGCAAAAGAACACATTCTTGCAGGTGATATTTTCCAGATTGTATTAAGTCAACGCTTTGAACGCCGAACATATGCAGATCCTTTTGAGATCTACAGAGCATTAAGAGTTGTGAATCCAAGTCCCTACATGACTTATATGCAGGCTCATGGGTGTATCTTGGTTGGTTCAAGCCCAGAAATTCTCACTCGTGTCAAATCTGTAATTTCTTACGTTACTTCTAGTTGTTCATATGTATTCCTATTATTGTAACTTTTTTACAAAAATCATTAACATTATATATCTCCTGACAGAATACGGTTGTTAATCGACCTTTAGCTGGGACTATTAGAAGAGGAAAGACGCCTGATGAGGATGAATGGCTAGAGAAGAAGCTGTTAAATGATGAAAAGCAATGTGCAGAGCACATCATGCTGGTTGACTTGGGCAGGAATGATGTTGGGAAGGTAATTTTGACTTTCTTAATTCAACCGAATGTTTTCGTAGTTCTATTGATTCAAATGTTGTCTTTCTTAACGCCCGTTGCTTACTTACAACTCCGATTTAGGTCTCAAAACCTGGTTCTGTTAAGGTTGAAAAGCTAATGACCGTTGAGCGGTACTCCCATGTGATGCACATCAGTTCCACAGTAAGACACTACTTGTCTTTCTTTGTCATTAGATTTAGATCTTATTGTAGTAATTTTGCTTTTCGTGATCATACTTAACACATTAGTTATAAGAATGATGATAGTTTATAAACTATAATAAGAAGGTTCAAATTGTTAATCCTGTGTTATAAAGGTAACAGGGGAGTTGCTCGATCATCTAACTTGCTGGGACGCCCTTCGTGCTGCACTTCCTGTTGGAACAGTTACTGGTGCTCCAAAGGTTTGTTTTCTTCGCTCTAATTACAGTTTTACACCATTGGCTTCGAGAGGAGGAAAATGGGCGTGTTTGGTCATGGATCAAAACTGATTCGGGTCATTTTATATTGGTTCAACCGGGTCAAAAAATAACTCTGATACAGGTGAAGGCAATGGAACTAATCGATAAGCTGGAGGTTACAAGACGTGGGCCCTACAGTGGGGGGTTCGGGTCAATATCCTTTTCCGGAGAAATGGACATGGCCATTTCTCTACGGACCATGGTGTTCGCCACCAAAGCCCATTTTGACCCGATGTACTCATACGAAGAACACCCCAAGAGAAAGCAATGGGTGGCTTACCTCCAAGCTGGTGCTGGTATCGTAGCCGATAGCGTTCCAGAAGATGAGCAACAAGAATGTGAAAACAAAGTAGCTGCTTTGGCTCGAGCCATTGATCTGGCCGAGTCAACTTTTTGCAAATGAGTTAATATCACCTTCTTAATAGGTCAGAAGTATAATAGGATGGTTAGTAATTCTTGTTGGAAATTAAATTATGTATCCAGTGTAAAATCAAGCTTTAATATCAGTTGCAATTTATGTTAGGATTCTATAAAGTTTTGATGAAAGTTCTATGTCAAACTGCTAACTACGGTTTAGAATAACAAACCAAACCAGTTAAGTTAGTTGGGTCGGCCAGACCAGCGAAACAGTCCGGTTCGTGTGGTTAGAACAAATCTTCTAAACTTTTTCTTGAACCAATCGTTTAAAAGTTATAAACTGGGTTATGAATATTAAGCGCGTGAAAATGAAATAACTAATTTCAAGCTATAAACCGTAAACTAAACTGTTAAATTCGTATTCTCAGATGTGAATGTTAAACCAAACTGTATAGATCTCAAACCGATCAAATTGTAGTCGGTTTTAACGGTTTATAAACACTCTATTTCTAAAAGTCTTAAACTAAAAATACCTTAATTTCTAACCTTACCATCAGCAAACCTAACAAACACAACAAATTCAACATCTCAATCATCTAAACAGAACCTTAAACTCATCACAGTCATAACTATCAAACTGATAAACAACAATTAGGTTCATAATCAAACAAAGGAAACACAAATACGAACGATCACAAATCCACAAGACCTAATTCCACAATTAAATCCTCCAAACCAAAAATCAACAACACCATCATCGATCATTATCATAATCAACGATCTCATTAACGGTAACAGAGCTCGAGTGCTGCACAATCGACCGTCCGATCGAGTTGATCCAATCCTCCTTCTCCTTCTCCGAATCAGCGACAAAATACATAGTATCCGATCGAGTGGATAACTCAAACGCAAACTGTTTGTTGATAACATCTTCGGCTCCTTTGACGGTGAGGCAGGTGGCCACTGGCACGACGCCACGTGGAGTGGAGGCGCGGGTGACGGTGGGGTCCTTGAACCAGAAGAGTTTGCCCTGTTTGAGCACGAACCATCGGCGGCGCCAGGTTTTGATGTATTGGCCTTGCTTGGTGAGCCAGCCGGTGCGCTCGGGTTCGGACCAGTAGTCGACGTGGTCGTAGTCGTCGGGGTTGGGTGCTGAGTCGCCCATCATGGCTCGCCAGAGGCTCGCCATGGAGAGATGGTGGTGGTGGTGGTGGTGTCTGGGTTGGGGTGATGAAAACAATGGACGGTTTTCGTGGAGATATTAAAGGGGTCTACCCGCAATTTGAACGCCTGCTTACGGGCCGTAAGTCTCTTCACGGGCCGTATTGATTGCCGGGTAGTCCAATCAGTCATTCAAAAACTTAACGACCCGTGAAGGTGTTCACGATCAAGTTTTTTAACGACCCGTTAAGGTTTTCACGACCCGTTTGGGATTCCCCTTACGGGCAAACGGGCCGTGAACTGCTTTACGGGTCCTACTTTCACCTTTAATAATTTGACGAGACATATTATTTCTCGTTTTTCGTGTAATTTTGTATTTATTACGTTATTTTATATGACGTAATATTCCTCGATAGTCGTGTAATTTTGTATTTATTATATTATTTGATATGACGTAATATTCCTCGATATTCGTGTTAATTATGTGACGAGATGCAATATTCCATTTCAACTACTATATAAACGTTAGTTTATAAATTCATTTCATAATTCAAATTTCTACTATATAAATTCATTTCATTTCAACTACTATATAAACGCAATATTTCATTTTAACTACTATATAAACGTTAATATTTAACGTTACGATGTTTTTCTGGGATAGCAACTATTTATTCGGTTCGGAATCTAACTATTACCCAGAGAAGGGTTACGGTTATTACGATGAGGCTGCTTCAAACTATTTAGGACAGTTCGCGTCCAATTACGACGGGAATGACGTCGGCGATGACGGGGGTGATAACGGTGGCGATAGCAGCGGTGATAATGACGGTTCTGGTTCCGGTAAAAGAGGTTTATACGACACGAATCAGGTTATAAGATATATCATATTTAATTTTACTTTCATTTAGTAATAACTAACTAAAAATATTAAATTGATTAGGTTTTCTCATCTCGTGAAGAATTAGTTGATTGGGCAACTAACGTGGGGCGAGAAAATGGGTTTGTTATTATCACCAAACGTTCAAAAAGAAAATTCGAATGGTGTGGTGGTTAAAATTTGGTTGAAATGTGATCGGGGTGGTGTATATAAGGGAGCATCCACTCTAAGAAAAAGTGGCATGAAAAAAATAAACTGTCAATTTGAATTGCAGGGTAAGTACCAGATAAAGAGAGATGGGTGGATTATAGTTGTTGTGGATGATACTCATAACCATGAACCTGCTGAACACCTGGAAGGACATGCATACGCAATGAGGCTCACCGAAAATGAGCTTTCTACTGTAAAGAATCTGACCGGGCAAAATATTGACCCTCAAAACATTCTAGGCACGTTGAGGGAACAAAATCCCAATAACGTGTCTGTGTTACGAACCATATATAACGCTCGGGCAAAAATTAAAAAGTCCACCAGAATTGGTGAAACCCCAATGCAGGTTTTTTTTTCTATACTACAATAACATCAATATATTTACACCCCTCACATAGATGAACCGACAAATACCGTCGACGGGGTTTTTTTATACATCCCACATCTCACACATTATGGTGTGCGTACCCACACGTGCTGATGATTGATACAACATACAAAACTAACTTGTATAAAATGCCATTTGTTCAAATGGTTGGTGTGACATCCACCCTGAAATCTTTTTCTGTTGCTCACGCATTCATTGATTATAAGCGTGAAGCCAACTTCAGATGGGTGTTAGAGCAAATAAAAGCAACGCTGGAAGAAAAGTGTATGGAGCCCCGTGTTATACTAACCGACCGAGACCTCGCTCTGATGAATGCGTCAGAAGAAGTTTTTCCGAGTGCTGTTCGATTACTTTGCAGATGGCATATTTCGGAAAATATTGCTAAACATTGCAATGCGAGTTTTTCAAATGAAGAGTGGGGTGCTTTTGAGCATGTGTGGTCGGTACTTATTAACTCTGCAACGACGGACATATACGCTTATAATAACGACCGGCTTTATCGCAGATTGGTGTCCAAACATTCAAGTAAGTTTTCTAGTGTTATTCTTAAAAATATATGTATATTTACATAAAAATAAGTACATTTTTTTAAATAGGAGTGCTGATGTATCTCAAAAATAACTGGTTGGACCCTACAAAGAGAGATTTGTGTCGGCGTGGATAAATAAAAGTTATAACTTCGGTCAGCACACAACGAACCGAGTTGAGAGCCAACATTCGTTGTTGAAAAGTTACCTGAAAGCAACCAATAGCACCCTGGATAGATTTATTCCTTTTATTAATAATATCTTAGTTACCCAGGAAATTGCTATAAAAGAAAGTTTACCAAAAGCAAAATCATGCTTATGGTGCAGCTAATCATGAAGTGCTTAAATTGCTGCGAGTTAACGTTTCTATTACGGCTTTGGATATGTTAGTTGATGAGATTAACATGATAAATCATCTAATTATATCCAAGGAATTATGTGGCTGCCATCTTTTTACCAGCTGTGGTCTTCCGTGTGCTTGTAAATTAAACAATTACTTTCAAACATGTGAATGTTCTTTTACGTTTTTTTATTTTTTCATGAAAAGTTTTATGATATTTAATTTAATATATTATTTTATAGGTCAATGTATCCCGCTCGATGCCATTGATGTTTTTTCAATGTTTTGAAAACCGGACCGGACCGGTCGGTCCGACCGGGAACCGGACTCCAATCCGGTCCGGTTCGGTGCTTAAAACCGGTTTAACAGTGAACCGGTGGTCAGACCGGTTGAACCGGCGGTCGGAGCGGTTGAACCGACTTTTTTATAAAATTTTTTATTTTTTTAATTTTTACATATATTTATAAAAATCATTATAATTTTATCCGGTTCTTATATACGGTCCGACCGGTTGAACCGGTCCGACCGGTGAACCGGTAAGGCGTCCGGTTCACTGTCCGGTCCGGTTTTAAAAACATTGTGTTTTTTGGAGGAAGCTAGATTTTTCACCCGCGTATATTGTACGGGAGGTTCAAGTAGATGTACATAAAGAGATGGAGATGGTTACAAAACATTTACTTGTCCAACCCGAAAATGTGAAAAAATCTTTGATTAATATTTTTAAATCTTTCATTAATTCTTCAAAAACTGATAAAAAACCTCCTAAAGTCCAAACACATACACGGGGTCGTCCAAAAAAAAGATAAGTAAAAAGAAACAATATTATACCCCCCAGACATAGTTCATATGTTCAACCTAGAGAAAATTTTGAAGGTCCGCCAACATATTCAAGTTCGGTGGTGAAGTCAAAACAAGGGTCTTTGCAGCGCAGTCAATCCATGTCTTCGAAATCAAGAGCCAAAGATGGATTATCTCAACAGAGTTCTAAGTTTTCATATATCCCGGGCGACGAAGATAAAAACAATTTTTTTCGGTTTAACCGCTGGATTCCATCATTCTTTTTCCCGTATATTTCAGGTGCGGATGATGTTTTAGCCGACGGCAATTGTGGTTTTCGTGCTATATAGGGTGAAAATCACTGGCGTTTTATTCATACGGAACTTATAGCTGAGTTGGATGAAAACAGACATAGGTGAAAGCAAGGCCCTCAGAAAAAATCCGAGGCGGTGTGTCCGTCGTCTGCCTCGCAATTAGGGCGTCCGTAAACAACCCTAAGCGCGAGGCAATGACGGTGATGTAAGAGCCGCAAACAATCGGGCTATACATCTGCAAAACAATCAAATAAGAGGCATAATTATGAGTCGCATAATAGATAATACTTATTTATTAAGAATTAATATAAATACTTTTTTACCTTGCCCTGAATGACGCTGAAGAAATAGGCGGCCATGCAGTGAGCAAGATTCACCCGCCTAGGTGAAAGCAAGGCCCTCAGAAATGGTGCCGGCAATGCACCAGTGTAGGTACCGGTGCAACAGATCTCTAATGGAGCTCGCCCTAATGGCGCCCTCCCATGGCTGGTCGGATATGGCCGGCTACCATCCGACCAGAGGAGCCGCCTCTGACTGGACCTCGTCAGAATTAAAACGAGGATCCTGCGTCTCCTCCTGGGTGTAAAACCCAAGAGTCACCGCCCACTGAGCGAGGGTGAACTCAAACCTAGTGCTCGCCAGCATAAATCGAACAGCTAGGTGCTCGCGGGGGTCCTCATCCTCTGTCGCGGGAGTGAACAAAAAAACTCCAACGTGAGCTCCCTGTAGCCCCTCCTAGATCCAAAATCAAACATACGCCTCCAGAGCGTCTCTCCCTCGAGCCCAACGATGTCCTGGGCACGTGCTATATCTCCAACCTCCTCTAGCACATCCCAGTCGAGGGTGCGGGTCCCCTTCAGGGGCCGTCCAATCAGCTTCCACAGCCTAAGCCGTGGTTGTGTCTCTCGAGGAAAACGAAGAAGCGGATGTGGGTCCAGGAAGTCACCCTGACCCTCAGGCTCGGTCTCTGAACGTGAACGTTTGCGCGGCGGCATAATCTGCAAAAAAAAGTAGAAAATCTCAAGAACACAAAAAAGGGTTACGAGCCGTGAGACTCACTCACGGGCCGTAACCTTTTGAATGTTCAAAGGGTTACGGCCCGTGAACTGAAGTCACGGCCCGTGACCCTTTGAAAATTCAAAAGGTTACGGCCCGTGAGAGAGTCTCACGGCCCGTAACCCCCAAATTTTTCAGATTATTTTCATTTTTAAATTAAATTTTAACATATTTAAACCATAAATATACAAAAATAAAATACGAATTTGAATACGTACCGTAGTAAGGAGTCGGCGGTATGAAAGTGATGAAAATCCGGAGCTCGTGACAGAGTGAATCGAATGTGTGTTTAGGGGGCGTAAATGAAGAAATGGGCCGTGAGGTCGTATATATAATACGGCTTCACGGTCGTGAAGGGCCTCACGACCCGTTACTGATGGCAAAGAAGGGTCGTGAGTGTCCTCACGGCCCGTGAGGTGGGTAATTTTTAAAAAACAGTCGTTGAGACTTCACGGCCCGTTTGTTAGCCCACATACGGGCCGTAACGTCCCTCACGGGCCGTTTCATTATTTTTTAGGTCTATAAATTCCACGACTTCACATAACCAATTCACACAAATTTACTCAATATCCAAACCATGAGTGCTACAAGTTTTACATCAAGTTCCTCGTCCCATTCATCGGATCAAAATCCATGGACGGATGAAGAGGAGGTGACTTTAGTAAGATCTTGTATTTTGGAACCGGGTTTCAACCAATTCACACAAATTCAGGGACTATCCCACCAAATTCAAGATTTTGGAACCGGGTTTCAACTTGTTTTCATCAAATTCTCGAACGTGAAGAATATCGCACCACTCGTGAACTTAGCAACAAGTTGTTTGACTTGAGAAGGAAGGTCACGACATTTCATCAGCTTTACAAAGACGTTTACAACAATCGAAATACGTTATGGAATGATACGGATATTATGACAACAACTCAAGAAAGATATCAGGAGCATTTTGGAATTTCTTTTAACCATTTTGCGGCTTGGATCTTTTATAAAGATCAAGAAGATTAAAAATTATGTGTTTTATTATTGTGTGATAATAACGGTTTATTGTTTTTAATAAAGTGTACTAATAAACATTTATGTTTTAATAAAATATTTAATTACTGTTTTACATTATACGTCTAGAATACAGTTCGTCTGCCATAAATCTTCGGAATCTAAAGCAAGCATCCTGTAAGCTAACCTCTTGCCACTCTAAAGATCTATTTTGAACCAACCTACGTAATAACATACAAATTACAACTCCCGAATCTCGACCAATATGACCGGCGTTAGGAGGCCAAACGGTTTCACCGGATACGACCAGTTCTTCGATTTGTTCTTGTTCGGAGTGCTGCCAATATTGTATACGTGACAGAAAATGTAAAAAGTACGATTCAAATTGTACGAAAATCGTTCGGGCATTACGATGAATGCACCATGAATCATCACACGTATTTGGTCGGCATTCGTATGGAGAATATATATGAACTTGTAGTGAGTCCATAGAAATCATAAAAAGATACCAATTTTCTTCGTCATCAGTCGTTGGTACGTAAACCTACAAAACAATTTAATTCACGGTTATAAATTCATGATTTTTATTGTAAAACATGAAAACAATATTACCGTATCAACTTCCTGTAACATTCGGTTTCTAAATCCGGACTTGTAATTATATTATTATAGTTATGATTAATTAACTAAGTTGAGTTAGTTTGATTGTTTTGGTGTTCAGTCGCATGACTTGCATCCGAATGAACTTCAGTCGCACTCCTTATGTGCGATTGAGGCCCAGTCGTACAAATAGTAGGCGCATGAGCTTCAGTCGCACGATTCAGTCGTGCGAATGGTTCAGTCGTGCGATTGGAAGTAAGGCGGTTAAGTTGTAAGTATGGATAAGTAAGGCGGTGTAGAAGGTTAAAAACAGACTTCTGTCTGTATTATCTTCAATCTCTTATTCGCTTTACACCCAAACACCACTGTTCTTGCCAATCGACTAGGCTAAACTCTGTTTTGGTAAGTTTGAACATCACGGATCAATCCGGAGATGTTATCAGCTGTGTAAATGGTTGAATTTGATCCAACAACGTGTTTTAAATCATTGAATTGGTCTGGTTCATTTCTAAATTAAAATCCGGGAATTCGGATCCAAGTTTTTGTGAAGTTTTGATGAAATAATGGTCCGAAACCATTATAAACGATGTGTATATGATCTGTTTTGAATATTATATGATTTGGATGGTTAAAACTCAAATTTTGAGTGAGTTTGGATCAAAAACGTCAAGAACACAGCTGCTGATTCGTTTCAGACGAATGGGCTCAATCGCATGCCTCAGTCGTACGAATGAGAGTCTAGTCGTGCGACTGAGTGCGAATGGAGGTTCAATCGTGCGATTGGAACTCAATCGCCTGGTTAGAAGGCCGAATAAGGACGAATGAACACTGGGTACGAATGAGAACTCAGTCGTGCGAATTAATAGCTAGTCGTACGATTAAAGGCTCAGTCGCATGGTTCATCCGCATAGGTCCAGTCACATGAGTGCTCATTCGCATAAGTGTTCAATCGCATGAGGGCCCTGTTTGGGAATAAGTTTACTGAATCAAGGTTTATTGCTTTAGATATACCTTGATTAGAGAAAGGACTAGTTACCTTGTGTACGTGGATTGTGTAGACTGTGGTGAGGAAGTTGATAAGGTGAGTTCTAAGCCCTTTTTAAATGTTTGGTTTTAACATTCGGGCTAGCACACATACAATAATAAATGAATTGAATGTTTAGTACCAGAATTGTGATAGTGATATTGTTATGTTTCTAACAGTTTGTAAAGCTGTTAGGGGGGAAGTGGGGGTAATAAATGATTACCTGAACATTGTTAATCATTACGTGATGATAATGATTTCAGTGGGTCAGGTAGAGTGTAAAAGATGGTCATCTGAACATTGTTAATCATTACGTGATGGTAATGATTCCGATGGGTCGGATGGGGTGTAATGATTAATGAAAATATGTTAAAAACTGGTGATAAAAGAAAGAATGTGTGGGGTGTAAATGAATGTGATAATATTGGTAATAAGTAAAAGTAATGTTTTTGAAATGGTAAGGTGATGTAAATCTCAACAGGCCAGTTAGGGTAAGATGCCTGGGTGTGAAACTGTACAGTATGATAGGAGTGATGACGATCACTCAGCTTTGTGAACATCTTATGGTGACGACCCTAGATGATTAATTGGCATCCTACTAGATGAGAGATAGTAACCGGTAGTTGCTAGATGTGGGCAACCGACGTTACTGAGTATGGGAGACTGCTCGTTGCTAGATGTGGGCAACTGACGTCTCTGGGTATAGTAACTGGTAGTTGCTAGATGTGGGCAACCGATGATTCTGAATGTGGGGAACTGGCAGTTGCTAGATGTGGGCAACCGACGTTTCTGAATGTGGGGAACTGGTAGTTGTTAGATGTGGGCAACCGAAGTTCTGTGAAATAGGTTCAGTGGGACAAATAATGATAAAAGTTAACTAATATGAATAGAACTTTTGTATGTGTAAAGATTTTGTTAATGTTTTAATGAAAAATAGAACTCACCAGTTTATCTGATGTTTTGAGTATGTTGTGTGTGCTTGGTAAGAAGGGATCCTCTAATAATAAAGGAAAGCAAGTATGAGCTAATGAGGATGCTATCCCGGAGTAGCTGCTGGCATAGGATTTAGGGCTTGTTAATACTGTAAATAGGGCGATGTATAATTAAATACAATTATATGTAAAATGTTTTAAAAAGTTGGGTTAATATATATAATATTGTTTAAAGTCTTCCGCTGTAAGTAGAAAGCTCTGATTTGTGTTTAAAATATTAATCCAACTGCATGACGTGCCTCCGGTGCCCTGCCGGTTTAGGGCGTCACAGGTTGGTATCAGAGCAGTAGTTAAAGGGATCTAGTGACATAATAACTAGACTTTAACTAGAAAATAGATATGCCAGCAGGGATAGCTAGGTGGAATAGTTTATTAAAACAAGAAAAGGTGATGGGACTATCATGAGAAGGAATAACGAGAATAGTAAAAGTAAAGTAAACAATTAATAGTACTTGGCCAACATTATTAATAATTTACTTTACTTATAGTATTCTGGTTATATACTTACATGCGAGTACCAAATAATCCTGATCTCGTTTTAATAGGTTATGGCTGATAGGGAGAGTGAAAGAATGCAAGGTGGAACCTCGGAAAGAATGTTGATGAGAGCACCGAGGTGCTTAGTATGACGAGACAGCAATTCCGTGATGCAATTGCTGAGGAGGTTCGTAAAGCCTTGAATATAGCTAGACCTGATGAAAGTAGGAATATTGATAAAGCTGAAGGATCTAGCGAAAGAAAGGGAGTTACGTATAGCCAGCTTAAAGAGTGTAATCCTCCACGATTTTCTGGGGCTATGGATGTGGTAGCCACTTATAAATGGCTTCGTGAAATGGAAGCCGTGATCAAGTTGAGTGAGTGTAGGGAGGATCAGAAGGTAAAGTTTGTAGCCCACACGTTTGTAGGTGAGGCTTTGTATTGGTGGGATACAATTATCCAGACGTTAGGTAAGGAGGCTACTGACAAAATGTTATGGCCTGAATTTAGAAAGTTAGTATCAGATAAGTTTTGTCCGAAAGGCGAGATGGATCGAATAGAAATGAGTTTCTTGCAGTTTCAGGCAGGTAATATGTCACATAGGGAATACACGTCTAAGTTTGAAGAGATGGCGCGGTTGGTGCCTCATTTGGTGGTTCCTGAAGAAAAGAAAATTTTGAGGTATACACAGGGATTGCCTCAGGAGGTTAGGAAGTTGGTTAGATCATCTGCTCCGAGTAGTTACCAGTTGACGGTAAACTTAGCTGCAGATATGTATTAAGAAGTTTATGGTAGTAATGTTGTTCCGGATGGGAGTAAAAGGAGGCGTGAAGAACCTGTAGTATAAAGAAGATTTGAGAATTCAAGTTTTCAAAAGAAGGGTAGGTTTGGAAGGGGTCAATTTTCGAGGAATGTCAGAAATGAGCTGCCACGTTGCGGGAAATGTGGTAGGCTACATCAGGGTGAATGTATGATTGGTAAAAGGATTTGTTTTAGATGTGGAAAGATGGGACATTATGCTAATGAATGTAGTGAAGGTCCTCGTAAATGTTATGAGTGTGGAGAAACGGGGCATATTCGAAGTGACTGTCCAAAGTTGGTAGTTAGAAAGCCTGAACCGGTTAGATCGATGAAAGGGTCAGGAGAAGGGTCGAGTGTGGCTAAGGGGCGAGCATATTCTATGTCAGCTAGTGAGGCTAAAGCCTTGCCAGATGTAGTTTCAGGTACGTTTCTAGTTAATGGAATTCCAGCTAACGTGTTATTTGATTATGGTGCAAGTGGAAGTTTCGTATCTGTTGATTTTTGTCCTATGCTTGCGTGTGAAATTCGACCATTAGAGGTAGCCTTTATAGTTGAAACTGCTAATGATAGATCTATGATGATTAGTAGTAAAATTGATGGTTGTTATATTGAATTAGAAGGATATAAGTTGCCTGTTAAACTATATCCTATGGTGTTAGGAGGGTTTGATGTAGTTTTGAGTATGGATTGGATGGTAAACCATGAGGCCCATATTGTATGTAATAAGAAATTAATTCAGCTGAGAGCACCGGATGGGAAAACGATTAATGTATATGGTGATAAAGAGGAGTCAACTGTGAAAGTAGTATCCATGATTAAAGCTGATAAGTTAATGAGCCGCGGGTGTGCATCTTATTTGATATATGTAATTGATTCTCAAAAGCCTGTAAGAAAGATAGAGGACATTACTGTGGTTAGAAATTTGTAGATGTGTTTCCAGAGGAATTACCAGGTATTCCTCCAAATCGTGAAGTTGAGTTTAGAATTGATTTGGTTCCGGGTGCTAAGCCAGCTGCCAAGTCACCTTATAGACTAGCTCTATCGGAATTGAAGGAGTTAATGAAGCAGACTGAAGAATTGCTTGAAAAAGGTTTCATTAGACCCAGTTCTTCCCCGTGGGGTGCTCCAGTATTGTTTGTGAAGAAGAAAGATGCGAGTATGCGTATGTGTATTGATTACAGATAGTTAAACAAGTTGACAATAAAGAACAAGTATCCACTACCACGAATAGATGATTTGTTTGATCAGCTACAGGGAGCCAGTTGGTTTTCAAAGATAGACCTTCGTTCGGGGTATCATCAGTTGAAAGTTAAGGAAGAAGATATACCAAAAACGGCGTTTCGTACACGTTACGGTCACTATGAATTTTTAGTTATGTCCTTTGGGTTAACAAATGCACCTGCTGCTTTCATGGATTTGATGAATAGGGTGTGTAAGCCAATGTTGGATCAATCAGTAATTGTGTTTATAGATGATATACTGATCTATTCAAAGAATGAGGGAGACTGCCATCTTCGGGAAGTGTTGGAAAGATTGAGAGAAGAAAAGCTTTATGCAAAATTCTCTAAGTGTGAGTTTTGGTTGCGGAAAGTACAGTTTTTAGGACATGTGATCGATGCAGAAGGTATTTTAGTGGATCCTGCAAAGATTGAAACAGTAATAAAGTGGATTCCTCCAAAGACGTCATCTGAAGTTCGTAGTTTCTTGGGTCTAGCTGGTTATTATAGAAGGTTTATTCAGGATTTTGCCAAAATCACAACCCCGTTAACGAAACTGACGAGGAAGAATGAAGAATACGTTTGGAGACCAGAACAAGAAAATGCATTTCAAGAACTGAAGCAGAAATTAACCCAATCACCAGTATTGTCATTGCCAGATGGAAATGAAGATTTGGTAATTTATTCAGATGCTTCGTATCAAGGTTTAGGCTGTGTATTAATGCAGAGGGGACGAGTGATAGCTTATGCTTCCAGACAATTGAAAGAACATGAAAGAATTATCCGACGCATGATCTAGAATTGGCAGCAGTGGTATTTGCCTTGAAGATATGGAGGCATTATTTATATGGGACGAAATGTACGATTTACACAGATCATAAGAGTTTGAAATATTTCTTTGATCAGAAGGAATTGAACATGAGCCAGCGGAGATGGTTAGAGTTGGTGAAAGATTATGATTGTGAAATACTTTACCATCCGGGTAAAGCAAACGTGGTTGCTGACGCGTTAAGTAGAAAGAATGAACACCCTTCAATCCGAGTTAAGTCCTATAAGTTAGTAATAACCCCAGATTTTATGCACCAGTTACGAGAAACTCAATTAGAAGCATTGAGAGAAGAGAACGTGAAGCAGGAACGAATGAAGGGTCAAACAAAGGATCTGGAAGAAAATAGTTTTGGGGTCAAGATAAAATGTGGTCGTATGTGGGTTCCGATTAAGATGAGGGAATTGGTGTTAGATGAAGCTCATAAATCCAGATATTCTATACATCCTGGTGCTACTAAGATGTATAAGGATTTGAAACAAGAATATTGGTGGCCTAGTTTGAAGTTTAATGTGATGCAATATGTGAATAGGTGTTTGACATGTCTTCAGGTTAAAGCTGAGCATCAAAAACCATATGGTAAGCTTCAACCCTTAAAGATCCCGAAATGGAAGTGGGAAGAATTGACAATGGATTTCATAACTAAGCTTCCACGTACAGGTAAAGGTTATGATACCATTTGGGTCATAGTGGATAGATTGACACGTAGCGGGCATTTATTACCAATCAAGGAGACGTATAACTCCGAGAAGTTAGCAGAATTATTTATCCGAGAAATTATTGCTCGTCATGGAGTACCGTTGTCTATTGTGTCAGATAGAGATACACGTTTTACTTCGAGATTTTGGAGAAAGTTTCACGAAGATATGGGTACTCGTCTGTTACACAGCACGTCTTTCCACCCAGAAACTGATGGGTTGACTGAAAGGACTATCCAAATAGTTAAAGACATGTTACGAGCTTGTGTTATAGATTTCGGTGGTAGCTGGGATAGTCATTTGCCATTAGTTGAATTCTCCTATAATAACAGTTATCATTCTACAATTGGGAGAGCCCCTTATGAGATGTTATATGGCAGAAAGTGCAGGAGTCCGATATGCTGGGGAGAAGTTGGGCAGAAAGAGTTGGGCAGCTTGGAAATTGTAAAGACTACGAATGAGAAACTGGATCAGATCAAAGCTCGGTTTAAAGCGGCTTAGGATCGATAAAAGTCTTATGAAGATAAAAGGCGAAGGCATATAGAGTTTGAAGTAGGAGATAGAGTTATGTTGAAAGTATCTCCTTGGAAGGGAATTATCAGATTCAGAAAGAAGGGAAAGTTAAGTCCTCGTTTTATAGGACCGTTTAGCATCATAGAACGGATTGGGGAAGTGGCCTATAAACTAGAATTACCCGATCAGTTGCAAGGAATTCACCCAACCTTTCATGTATCACAGTTGCGTAAGTGTTTGGCTGATGAGAATGCTTATGTACCTTTAGATGATATAGAGGTGGATGATAAGTTGAACTATGTTGAGAAACCTACTGCTATAGTAGACAGTAAGGTGAAACGGCTGAGGAATAAAACTATTGAGTTAGTTAAAGTGCAGTGGTCGAATAGAAAGGGATCTGATTTCACTTGGGAATCAAAGATGAAATGAAGAGAGATTATCCCCAGTTGTTTGGATAGTTGGTTTCGGGGACGAAACCTATTTAAGAGGGGGAGAGTTGTAACATCCGGTTTCTAAATCCGGACTTGTAATTATATTATTATAGTTATGATTAATTAACTAAGTTGAGTTAGTTTGATTGTTTTGGTGTTCAGTCGCATGACTTGCATCCGAATGAACTTCAGTCGCACTCCTTATGTGCGATTGAGGCTCAGTCGTACGAATAGTAGGCGCATGAGCTTCAGTCGCACGATTCAGTCGTGCGAATGGTTCAGTCATGCGATTGGAAGTAAGGCGGTTAAGTTGTAAGTATGGATAAGTAAGGCGGTGTAGAAGGTTAAAAACAGACTTTTGTCTGTATTATCTTCAATCTCTTATTCGCTTTACACCCAAACACCCCTGTTCTTGCCAATCGACTAGGCTAAACTCTGTTTTGGTAAGTTTGAACATCACGGATCAATCCGGAGATGTTATCAGCTGTGTAAATGGTTGAATTTGATCCAACAACATGTTTTAAATCATTGAATTGGTCTGGTTCATTTCTAAATTAAAATCCGGGAATTCGGATCCAAGTTTTTGTGAAGTTTTGATGAAATAATGGTCCGAAACCATTGTAAACGATGTGTATATGATCTGTTTTGAATATGATATGATTTGGATGGTTAAAACTCAAATTTTGAGTGAGTTTGGATCAAAAACGTCAAGAACACAGCTGCTGATTCGTTTCAGACGAATGGGCTCAATCGCATGCCTCAGTCGTACGAATGAGAGTCTAGTCGCGCGACTGAGTGCGAATGAAGGTTCAATCGTGCGATTGGAACTCAATCGCCTGGTTAGAAGGCCGAATAAGGACGAATGAACACTGGGTACGAATGAGAACTCAGTCGTGCGAATGAATAGCTAGTCGTACGATTAAAGGCTCAGTCGCATGGTTCATCCGCATAGGTCCAGTCACATGAGTGCTCATTCGCATAAGTGTTCAATCGCATGAGGGCCCTGTTGGGAATAAGTTTACTGAATCAAGGTTTATTGCTTTAGATATACCTTGATTAGAGAAAGGACTAGTTACCTTGTGTACGTGGATTGTGTAGACTGTGGTGAGGAAGTTGATAAGGTGAGTTCTAAGCCCTTTTCAAATGTTTGGTTTTAACATTCGGGCTAGCACACATACAATAATAAATGAATTGAATGTTTAGTACCAGAATTGTGATAGTGATGTTGTTATGTTTCTAACAGTTTGTAAAGCTGTTAGGGGAAAGTGGGGGTAATAAATGATTACCTGAACATTGTTAATCATTACGTGATGATAATGATTTCAGTGGGTCAGGTAGAGTGTAAAAGATGGTCATCTGAACATTGTTAATCATTACGTGATGGTAATGATTCCGATGGGTCGGATGGGGTGTAATGATTAATGAAAATATGTTAAAAACTGGTGATAAAAGAAAGAATGTGTAGGGTGTAAATGAATATGATATATTGGTAATAAGTAAAAGTAATGTTTTTGAAATGGTAAGGTGATGTAAATCTCAACAGGCCAGTTAGGGTAAGATGCCTGGGTATGAAACTGTACAGTATGGTAGGAGTGATGACGATCACTCAGCTTTGTGAACATCTTATGGTGACGACCCTAGATGATTAATTGGCATCCTACTGGATGAGAGATAGTAACCGGTAGTTGCTAGATGTGGGCAACCGACGTTACTGAGTATGGGAGACTGCTCGTTGCTAGATGTGGGCAACTGACGTCTCTGGGTATAGTAACTGGTAGTTGCTAGATGTGGGCAACCGACGTTTCTGAATGTGGGGAACTGGCAGTTGCTAGATGTGGGCAACCGACGTTTCTGAATGTGGGGAACTGGTAGTTGCTAGATGTGGGCAACCGACGTTCTGTGAAATAGGTTCAGTGGGACAAATAATGATAAAAGTTAAATTTATAATATTGCTAATATGAATAGAACTTTTGTTGGGACCGTGTACGTACGGAGTACTAACTGATTCTAAGTTAAACCAGATCAAATAGTGCGGAATCCTATTTGATTGGCGATCCAATCAGTGAAAACGTAATCCGGATCAATACTAACGATTAGAAAACGTTAAGAATTGATTAGCAATGACCAGGAACGTTCTGTGAAGTTGGAATGGACGAACAGGGTGCTCTGGGTCGACTAGGGTTATCAAAATTTGAAGTGTTCCGTTTTTCCACGAATTAAGTGGTATTTATAGGTTACAGATCTCATTCGTGCGACTGAGCCTTGCGACTGGCTCAGTCATGCGATTGAGTAATACGATTGATTCATTCGAACGCTTGAGTCAGTCTTATGACTCAAACGGGTGATTGACTCAATCTCCTAGTTCAACCGTGCGATTGAACCATTCGCATGGTTCAGTCGTGCGACTGAAAAAGATTCTTAGTCAAACACATTCTTGAACCTTTAACGATTCAGAACTGTGTCTCACAACTGTAAACCTATATAACATGGTCATATTATACGTGTAACAACTAATAATATAATTAGATACAACATTATATAATCAACAACCATATAAAGAAGAGATTCTCATTAGATTGATTGAACATTACAGATGTATTACAAGATAGAAGTCTATTACATTTGAGCTCACTAGACTAGAACTGGGGACATATGTACCAACAAACTCCCCCTTGGACCTAGTTCTATCTAGACCTTTACTTCTTTCTTGAACTCTTCAAACCTTTTTAATCTCTCTTCTTTGGAAACCCCCGCATGGATATTTAGCGCAAAGCATAGACGTATTATGTGCTGAAACTGTAGAGCTTGCACAATATCCTGCGTATCGAAAAACAGTGGCCACTTGTACAGCGTATACACATCAGACGCTGACAAGTTGATAAGCCACATGGGATCGAACACCCTTAAAGCTTCCATTGACCCGTCCTTTTCCAAAACAATGACTGCCTCACCCGAGCGCCAGTCATAGTACCACCACTTAAAGTGTGGGGTAAAGTCCTGTGGCATCTCCCTCAGTGGAATTCTGGACATTGTGTGCGGAGGTCGCCACTTCAGGACTATCTTAGGCTGACCAGTGATGGGACTTACCTCAGACCTTCTTAGGTACCTCGTAGCCTGCTGAGGTTTGAAGTTTACCCATCTGGTCCTATATTCCTTCTTCAATGCAGCCTCAAACCAGCCAGACATCTTCTTCGGATCAGCATAAAGAAGCTTTAGGCGTGCCAACTGGTTGAATTCAAAACCTGGGAGAGTCTTCAGATCATGAGGGAATCTAAAGTACTCGATTCCCCTCTCCCTCTTCACTACATATACTCCGAGGTCATCAAAATGAGCCCAAGCTATAATCTTCCCTGACACCTTCATATTCTTCTTTACTTTGTATAACTTGGTGTAGGTACTCTGAGTTGTTGTAGTACGTTGTGCTCGGACCTCAGCGAAGCAAGCCGCCCATTCGGCCTTTCGAATGTCAACTTCGGCGTCCGTGGCTTGAGCTTGGCTTGTTGATGCTTCAGCTCCTTTTTCTTTATCATGGAGTTTATCCAGAATATCACTATCAAGGTTGTTCACCAGATCAGGAAACGCGTTTCCCTCTTGATCAGTGTATTCTGGATAATACTGATCTGTGATGTCTTCAATTTCAATTTCTTCAACATCTTTAAGTTCGTCATCATCAGCATCATCAAAAACTGGAGCATCTTTAACAATTTCGTCTGGATTCAGACGAAACATATCAGCCAGTTGCTCATCAGTGAGGTCGTGAATAATTTCTACTTCTTCAGGAGTATAACTCACAGACCTTCTGACGATCCCCTACAGATCAAGAATCATTGTTAGTTGAGACTTGACCTGTTGGAGGGGAGCAACATCATGTTCGTCACTCTGAAAGTTAGGATCTGTGTGATTTAAACATGCAACATAATACTTGTTAGTAAAGAATCAAACACAGTCATTAACATAAGATATATAACATTCATTAAATAGATGTCACATAATTTCAAATACAAAAGTCTGTTAAATACATAAACATGACTAACTAAACAGTACTTTTGTCTTGAATTTCCGGAGTTTCTTCAGTTGGAGCAGACGAAGAGGGTCCTTGATCTTGTCGGTGTTTAGAACGCCTTTCGCCTGCTACATCATCGCTTTGATCTCCGGCAGTTTCTCCTCCTTCACCTTCATCATCTTCCTTCTTCTCATCACCATCATTACTTTCATCGCTACCATCATCATCATCCTCATCATCATTATCATCATCGTCCTCATCCTCACCATCATCATCATCATCACCATCACCTTCTCCAATCTTGAGGGGCTCACTCTGAGTGCCTTTCAGTTTTAGCACTAGAGTCTTATGAGCCGCCTCTAGCTTTCCCATCCTCTCATCAGTCTCAGCCTCGTGTTGTAACAAGCCTATGATCTTATCAGTCTATGAAGTGATCACTTGGGCTTGTGAGGATGTCAACTCCCTCAATCTCTCAACCTTAGCTGCTAGTGATGAACTTTGCTCTTGCAGCTGGAGAATCTGAGCTGTCTTAGCCTTATCAGAGGCTAGCAGTTAGAGCACCATGCTGTTTAGAGCAGCAAGTTGCTCAACCACCGAGACAGGTGGTAGAACTGAGCTAAAAGGGGCAAATGAGGTTTGGGTTTGGTGAGTGGTGGTTGTAGTAGTGGCTGTGGTGTAGATGGGAGGAGATGGGATGGCTGTAGTGGGGGGTACGTGGTGGTGGTGGGGGAAGATATGGAAGTATGAAGTGGAGGTATAGTGGTGGTGGTGGTTTGGGGTGTTTGGGATGTGGTGTATTGGGTGGTTTGTGTGGTTTGGGTGATTTGGCTAGGTGTGGTGGAAGTGGTAGGTGCAGAGGAGGTAGTGATAAGCGTGATCCTCCTGCGCTTGGGCTTCATCCAATGAGGACGAGCCATATGTTTCCTCCGAGTCCCCCTTGACCCGGAGGCTCCCCCTTGGCTGCTGGGAGAGGCTGGGGTGTATGATGGGTCTGCTACAGAGCTCCCAGACTCTCCTGAGCGTCCACCAACCGCCCGTAAACCTTCCTCGGTTGCCACTACCCGACTTCCCACAGTCCGGGTTAGTGGTGCCTCATCTGAATCCTCCTCCTCCTGCATAAAGTCAGGGTGGATTGGAGCTGGCTCAGGTCTTCCTTGACCATCTCCTCCCTGATCCGTTCCGTGGTCATCATCATCGGAGTCATCGGAGGGTAGAGCCACCTGCTCTACATCAGAATCACTATCTTCGTGACGCCACTTTCTCCTAGCTGGCGCTACATACTCCTCACGGGCCAGATGCCCAAACAAACGTCTTACCGGGGGCTTGACCTGCTTGCCCCGGTATACCTTCATCCTGCCCAAGGTGGTATCACCCATCACCTCGAGCACAACTGCATCCTCCTTCTGCTTTGGTAACATAGGTAACTTCTGGTCAAAGATCATTTGCAAGAAGCGAGGATACATGCAGAAGCCTTCTCTTCCCTTCACTTCTATGTTCTCCACTAGGTAAGTGAAGATCATCCTGGAGAAGCTGAACGGGTGGTTCAGCACTAATGTAACATAGGCATTCTGCATTTGCTCAGAGAACTCGTCGAAGCCTCCTTTTCGTGAGGCAATACACCTTAGCAAGACGTGGGCTAGGTATTTGAACTGGGGGCAGAGATTGCTCTTGTTGAGCATCCCTGAGTTGATGTCCCCAGTGTACTTAGCCCTCAGGAAGCACCCTCTAACTGTCATCAGATGTAAACGAATAGGACAGTCACCATCATCTCCTAACTCTAGGACTGTCCTTAAGTCCTCCTCGGTTATCTCTATAGCGTTACCAAGGATAGAGCTCCTGATCCTATATGGCTCAACTGATCTATCTACAGTAGCATTCTCCCAGAATGCCTGCTGTAATGAACGGTATGGAGTGCAGGGTGTGGATATCGCCCTGTAGATCCTTGATCTCCGTAAGAATGAGATTATTCCCACAAACTCCGATGCATTCCTTGAGGTCAGATCAAGATGGGCACAGATGTTGTGCTTTATGCTTAGAATCCAACGACTCGCCATCTGTCACAATATAAGTAAACATCAGTACATGTAGAAGATAGCTTATTCAAATCAAGGAATTTCCCACTTTTGTTAGTCGGGCGACTGAGCAGTCGAATGAACATAACCGTGCGACTGAGTGGAACGAATGAGTTTTTAAAGGTGAATTTATTCATACGGGCGACTAAGTCAAGCGAATGAGCATAGTCGTGCGTTTGATTCATTCGTCCATCTCAGTCGGGCGACTGAGACTAATCGTCTTCTCAGTCGGGCGATTGGAGTTCATCAGCGTGTCCAGTCGCCTACTCGACAGTTTGTCCATTCAAATTCGTGTTTTGAGCTATACTTGAAGTTAAACGTCGAAATTAGGCTCATTACACTCGGAAACTACCGATTAAGCATGTTTTAACTTTTGTTTGAACGTTTAGTTTAGTTTGGACAGCCTATTTGTTCATCATGTTCTCGGTTACTGTTTGGTCAGAATTCGAGAGGTTCTGGACATCATTTATCTGTTTTATCTATGAAACACCTCGAGTATTACCTGTAAAGTCACCAAAGAATGTTAGAACACGCAAAACAAAGGCAAATATGAATCAAATGAAATTTGGACAGAGGTTCCTTAGGTCGGGCGAATAGAGGGGGCGATTTGGGAGAATGAACGACTGATTCTGATTTGGTCTGTATTTATACTAGGGCAAATTCCAGTCGGGCGACTGAGTCTAGTCGCCTTGGTCAGTCGGCCGACTGAGTCTCAGTCGTGCAATCTACCCAATCGTTCATCTCCAATCGGGCGATTGAAGTTCATCCAAACGACAATTACAGTCGGTCACCTCCAATCGTTCGATGTGATTCATTCGCACACCCCATTCGCACGTTTGACCTAGTCGGGCACATTCAATCGGCCGATTGGGTTCATTCGCATGGTCCAATCTTACGATTGTATTCAATCGTATACCCCATTCGTACGACTGGGTCATATTAGATTCAGTCGAGCGATTGGGCTATACTTGTGCCATTTTTGTCAAGATATGAACCAACACTTAGTTTATTTACCAATTGATAAAACATTATGTGCAATTGATCATCTCAGACATGATCCATTTAACCACCAGATCACCTCAGACGTGATCCATTTATCCACCCGATCACCTCAGACGTGATCCATTTATCCACCCGATCACCTCAGACGTGATCCTTTTATCCTTTCAGAAACAATCTGTTTAGATAAACATTAAGCTCATTCAGTGACATTTAGCAGATAACAGTATACACAGTCCGACATGACTCATTATGCTAAGAAATAAATAAAATTTAAACTACGAATGAAAAATGAACATCTTTTGTGATTTGTGTTAGGGCAGGTTTGTGTAGCCTATGAGCTTTGACATTATATCAGGAACAGACTCATTTGGAATCAGACAAGCATATGCACCATTACTTGGAACATTATGAGTTGATTTCATTTTTTTTCATGATTACATATCACAGTTTGTTCTGATCTAAGACTTCCAAGTACTAACTGGGAATCATGTTTGATATGAAACGTAACACACTTTGATCGTCAACTTTAGTCGGTGCTTTCAAGACGATTGTCAGTATACTTGTCCACTTAAATTCAAGCACGGACTTTTGACATACATTGGTAATGAATTATGTTATGTTATTTCAAACAACATTTGCGTGTCCCACACCTATATGGTAATCAGCATTCCTTAAAGAACTTTCGAGCGGTCTTTAGGTATTTTTGCAAGAAGAGACTATTCTTAGATCTTTCAAAGAGAAGCCAATCCTCAGGTCAGTACCATCGCACAGCAGAGAGGCGGCAAACAACAATGAAGTCTAGAATATATAGGTTATGCTTATCCTCAGGTCAGTGCCATCGCACAGCAGAGAGGCACACAACCTATCTCCTTGTTAGAGCATTTCTTATTTTCTTTTGCACTTAGCGCACCAACAACATAAGTTATCAGCTTGATTACGCTAGTATTCATTTTTTTCGTGCTTTTGCTCTTTTTGTGGTCATTTGCACACCTTTGGTGGCATTTATTTGCTCGTTATCCCTTATCGGAAGAACTGATTGTGTTAACCAGTGATAAGATGGGAACCCACAGTTGATTGAACCTTTTAGTTTAGATTAAGTTTACCAATGAAGTCTACTTGTCTACTATGTTGAATCTACTGACACATCATATAATGAACTAGCACCTCCCTAGATCAACTTTCTCCGTGTAATTACAGTAGCAATCAAACGTACTATCATTTTCCCATTTTGTTAGACTTAGTCTTCTCTGATGTTTTACATTTTCAGTAAATTAATTAACATATTTGATTTCAAACTCATTTTGCTGTTCCAAATAACTCGATGCCTGTGTACTATCATCTTCCATTTGGTCGAGTCACATTTCCTGTTTTGTTGTCTTTGCCTTTTCAGCTTCACTCACCTTCCCCCATTTTTTTTAAATAAATGCATACTGAAATAAATCTCCCCCTAAAATTCTAAAACAAAAAAATCTTTTTGTGTTTTTGGATTTTATACGACATGGGAATTAAAAAAATAAAATAAATGAAGAAAAAGAAAATAACGAATAGACACGAGTCGGACTATGTATCTGCTTCTTCAGCAATCACATCACTTTTCTTTTAACGCCGTTGACCTCTAGCAGATATAAAAATCTTGGTTTATCAAACGGTTTGGTGTAAAGGTCAGCGCGCTGAAAATCCGTGTTAATTTTAATCACATCAATTAATTGTTTTTCATAGCAATCGCGTATGAAATGATATTTAATCCCGATGTGTTTTGTTTTTGGGTGTTGAACAGGATTTTTAGTGACGGCTATGGCGGCAGAGTTGTCAACATAAATAGGAGTGTTAGAGAATTTCAAACCGTAGTCTCGCATTTGTTGTTGAATCCAGATGATCTGAGAGCAGCAACTTGCAGCAGCAACATATTCAGCTTCACAGGTTGATAAAGCAACCGAGGTCTGCTTTTTGCATTGCCACGTGACTAACCGTCTTCCAAAGAACTGACACCTGCTGATGTAGACTTGAAATTCATCTTGCAGCCACCATAATCTGAATCGCTGTAAGCAGTAAGCTCGAAGTCATCATCATGAGGATACCACAATCCCAGTGTTAGAGTACCCTTCAGATAACGAAAAATCCTTTCACCCCAATCAAGTGATTCACTTTTGGCTTCGCTTGATATCTAGAACATAAACATGTGGCATACATGATATCTGGACGCGAGGCAGTAAGATACATGAGAGATCCGATCATCCCGCGATACATAGTGGCATCCACCAAATCCCCATTCTCATCAGGAGCCACATCATGATTTGTGGCAAGAGGGGTACCGGCAGCAGATGCATTTTCCATGTCAAAGCGACTTAGAATATCGCCGACATACTTGGACTGATGTAAGAAAATGCCGGTTGATGTTTGAGCCACCTGTAATCCTAGAAAGAACTTCATTTCTCCCATTGCACTCATTTCAAACTCTGCCTTCATCACAGATTCGAACTCTTTGCACAAAGCTTCATTTCTAGATCCAAAGATGATGTCATCCACATATATCTGCACCATAAGCAAGTCACCATCCTTTTCTTTGATGAACAATGTACAGTCAATTACACCCCTGCAAAAACCATGCTTCAGCAGATGGGTGGAGAGCTTTTCATACCAAGCTCGAGGAGCCTGATGTAGCCCGTACAGAGCCTTGTCTAACTTGTAGACTCTGTCCCGATGATAAGGATCTTCGAATCCTTCGGGTTGACTGACATATACTTCTTCACGGATTTCCCCATGCAAGAATGCACTCTTAACATCTAGTTGATAAACTTTGATCTTCATGTAAGAGGCGTAGGCTAGAAAGATACGTATAGCTTCCATTCTAGCTACGGGAGCAAAGACTTCATTGTAGTCGATTCCTTCGACTTGCCTGAAGCCTTGAACGACCAACCGTGCCTTGTTTCTGATAACAATACCCTGGTCATCCTTCTTGCACTTTAGTACCCATTTGGTACCAATTACCTTGACTTTTTGGCCTGTCAACTAGAGTCCAGACTCCAAGTTTCTTGAACTGGAGTAGCTCTTCTTGCATGGCATTGACCCAGGCCTCATCTTTCAGGGCGTCACAGACATATTTAGGCTCGATTTGTAAACAAAACATGAGAAAGCCCCGTCATTGACATAACCCTTCTCCATGACAGCAGCATAATCAGCAGAATACAGCTGATTTCTTGTCTGCATACCGGATTGAATGTCCCCAATGATAGACGTGGGGGGATGATTCACACTGATTCTAGTCATTGGTGTGGTAGGAACCACAACCTCAAAATCCAGATTGGTGACTACTGGTTCAGTATCCGGATTTCCCACAGCTGGTTCAGCAGCTGATGACTCACTTTGTTGATTAGCTGTAGGCTCAGGGTTAGAATCAGCTGCTTCTTCATCATCTGATGAATCATCACTCTCTTCATGAGCAGGAGTTGAGGAACTTGAGGCACCATCAGTAGGTGTGATGTTGCTTGAATCCAGATTCGGTGAGTTAAGAACATCATACATCATCTGGGTAGCAACCTCATCCTCTGAATCAAATTGTGGAAGATTGAAGGATTTGAAAAAGCCATCATAATCGAAGAATGATGATGGACCTTTTCCAGCAGGAGGGGTGATGTATCTCTGAACATCCACGTTGCACCACACCTCTACCTGACCTGTCGAGTTATTGTAAACTTGTTTGTCTGGGATGTGTATCCTAAGAATATTCCTTGATCAGCTTTCTCGCTGAACTTGCCATCCTGAGTCTTCTTAGCAATGTACATGGAGCTCCAAATGGTTCCAGATACTCCAAATTTGGCTTTCTCTTCTGAAGTAGCTCATAACAAGTCTTGCCATGCCTTTTGACTACTAATACACGATTAAGCGTGTAGCAGGCATTTGCAACCGCCTCATTCCAGAACTGAACTGGGAGCTTTGAATCAGCTAACATGGTTCGCGCAGTCTCAATTAAGCTCCGATTCTTTCGTTCTGCAACTCCATTCATCTGTGGCGTGTATGCGGAAGTGAACTGATGAACAATTCCCTTTTCCTTGCAGAAAGCATCCATCCACTGATTTTTGAACTCTGTGCCATTGTCAGAACGGATCTTCCTCACCTTCAGCTTGTAGAGTGACTCCAAAGTCGTGACGAGCACCTTGAATGATTCAAATGTTTCTGATTTAGCTTTCAGAAACATCACCCAGGTGAATCTTGAGTAGTCATCTGTGACTACAAAGCAGTACCAGTCCCCTGCTATACTCTTTGTGTTGACTGGACCAAAAAGATCCATGTGTAGCAACTCCAGGGGCATCTCAATTGAGTTGACGTGCTTGGTCTTGTGAGATTTCCTGGTCTGCTTTCCCTTCTTGCATGAGACACAAAAGTCAGGAAGTTGGAAGTTCTTGACTGTAACTCCTTCAACTAGGTTGTTGTGAACCAGATGGTTCATCTTCCTGTGATTGATGTGTCCCATCCTTCTGTGCCATGAGATGGATTCCTTCTCTGTCGCTTTTGATAGAAAACATTGAGCTGTAGACTCAGAGGTAGAAGCATTAGACATATCCAATACATATAAATCATTGTACCTGGATGCAGACATCAAAACCTGCTTCTCTGGAATCTCCATCTCCTTTTTCAGTATGTAACATTTTCGGTTGTCAAACATAACTTTGAAGCCCTTGTCACATATCTGAGACACTGAAAGTAAATTGTTTTCCAGTTGTTGAACAAAATTTACTTTATCAAACTTTACCTTCTCATTACCTACTTCGCCCTGAGCGGTAATGTATCCTCCTTTATTACCAGCAAATGAAACGTGTCCCCCTTTAATTTGTTTGACATTGAAAAGAAGAGACTTGTTTCCCGTCATGTGCCTGGAAGCTCCGCTATCTACGATCCATGTATTTGTAGACGCACTATAGCGGACACCTGCACATATGAGAAAATCATCAGTTAAGGAGGGGGACCCAAGCCTTGACTGGCTTGGGTTTCCCAGAGGAATCAACCATCATGAATTCAACCCACTGTCCTTTATCAGTGGGTGGAATCTCAACTTCAGATTATCCTTGCTTTCAGACACACCAGCTGTCTTGGCTTTCCATAAACCATCCTTGTGAAACGATTGTTTGTGGTAAACTTAGACTGATTTACAGTTTGAGCATATGGTTAGATTCAGAAACAGGTTTTACCTCTGGCATCACGGACTTGTCAGAGACTTGTCTGTTTTGCCTTTGGCGAGGTGGAGACGAAAAAGACCTAGAAGGTGTTTTAGACCTAATAGGGGTTTTCGATCTAACTGGAGTCTTAGAACGCTGTTTTGAATCTATTTTGACTTTGTCGTGTAGCTCAATCTTAGTTCTTGGTGTCTGATAGCGAGGACAGTTAGTCGAAATATGACCGCGCTGACCACAAGTATAGCAGGATCTCCATTCGTCAGGGCTAGGAGATCTCTTGTGGGGCGGTGAATAAACCTCAGGAATGGGCCTTTTGGTCTCAGTCTTTGGACATTTACCCTCTTTAACAAACTTAACTTGTTTAATGTTTTGATTAATTTGTCTTGGAGGTTGAATATTATCCCTTTTAACTGATTTAACTTGAGTGGCTTTAGATATCTTGGTTTGTGTTATATTTGATTTTGACTCCAAACCAAGAGATGTTTGAACATTTGCTTCCACCCGTTTCTCAGCATTTACCTTGCTTGATGCTAAGGTTTTCTGATCATCATCCGGAGAAGCAGGCTTAACTGCTGTGTCCGGATCACTAACCAGAGGAGTTGTCACCACATGATCCTTAATTGGGTTTTATTAATTGGACGTTGTTTTGTGTTCAAAAGGATCTCATGTGGTGGTGGAACTACCTTGTAACCCAATCCCTCCCCATTGTTGCGTTCTTTAACCAAGTTTTTCAAAATGTGCGAAGAACTCGCTAAACTATGTAGTTTTTGTGTCAAAGACTCATTTTCTACTTGTAAAACAGCTTTGTCCTTTTTAGTCTCCTCAATGGTCTTTAAGTAGTATTTAATGTCATTTTCTTGGTTAAAGACAACAACTTCAGTTTCCTTTAGTTGCTTCTGCAATGCATCTAACTTCTCCTTATAACTGCTCTCATTTTGTTTTAAGACACGATTAGCTTCTGAGCACAGTTTTAAGTCATTTACTAAGTTATCGTTGTGTTCTAACAACCTAGCAAATTTTAGATCAATGCTTTCCCTAAATTTATCACATTCAACACAAGCATGTTTATCAAATAATTCATCTTTAGATTGTACCTGTGTAGATGTCGACGTGCCAGCCATGAAGCATTCTGAGACGTAGGTTGAGCTTCAGATTCTGAATTCAACTCATTCTGGACAATTTCATCAACAGCATCAAACGTCTCTTCCAAATCAGCAGTATCAACCTCAGCTGAGCTTTCCCCTTCACTTGCTGAGTCTTCGTTCAAATCCTCCACAGACGCTATGTTAGCTTCATCAGACACAAATCGAAAGGACCAGTCTTGTCCTTCATCTCCTTGTGCTACCATAGCTTTAGAATCACTCCCCGTGGACGATGGTTTCTTGTCTTTATCTTGCCTATTGAACGAGGAAAATGGATTCCCGTTCCCAGTCTTCTTAGGCTTCGAACACTCTCTTTTAAAGTGGCCTTTTCTCCACAATTGAAGCACGTGACTTTAGACTTGTCAAAACCAAAGGTTGTATCTTTAGTAGCCACGAGATTTTGCCCTGTTTTCTTCACAAATTTCTTGGCTCTTCGGACAGCACTTGCAAGAGCCCACATAATATCCATTCTTTCCAGCTCATTCTCATCTACTTGCTCATAATCTTCATCAGCAAGGTGGCAATTTCCAATCTTGCCGCCACCAAACCATCATAAGAATGCACAACAGCAGCAAGTAAATCCATGTGCTCTTTAGCAACCTCCACGTTACTTTTCCCAGATTATCTGTCATCAACTTTGCAGACTGAGTAACAGTGGGACTTTGAATAACTCCAGATGCACCATGAGACTCATTTGCAGATGATGAGCCTTGTTCAGCAGTTGGAGATGCATTGGACACGAAGGCTGTTTGCAGAGGTGCACCAGATGACTTTGCAGCAGGGGTGGAGGTAGGAGTGACATTGTAGAGTGAGGGATCTTGAGCATAAGAACCCTTCTTTGCCTTGTACTTGGGCGTACTTCTTCCTCTTTCAGTTTTAGAATGAAGTCATTTATATCCAAGGTTTCTAAAACTGAGTTGAATCGCAGAGTGGAAATGAATGAATCCCACTTTTCAGGTAGACCATCTGCCAAGCTTGAAACTTTGTCTTCCATTGACGTCTTAATACCATGAGTGTGAAGTTCACTCATTAGATGATAGAAACGATCGATGATTTCATCCAGCTTTCATTCCCAATTGCTGAGAAGTTATCAAACTCCTTCTTCAACGCTTTACCTTTCAGTGCCTTTAAATTAGCATTCCCATCATACCTCTTCTCAAGAACTTCCATCAGTTTTTTACTTTGCTTGTGCTCTGAGTATTGGTGAAAAATGGGCTTGGGAATGGACTGAGTCAAAATAGCATAGGCCTTCTTCTCTGCATTGTAGGCAACTTTCTGTGTATCGGAGAGTCCACTCAAAGTCAAAGGAACACCATCAGCCCCCACGGGTATTTTATAACCAACCTCAATAGAGTTCCATAAGTTAGTATCCACCCCATTAAGATAAATTTCAAAACGTTGTCTCCATTGTGGAAAGTCCTCTATAGTCAATAGTTTAGGTGGCTGTTATGGTTCCCTATCTCATTCTCCAGTAACAACAAGTTCTGTATCTTCGAATCCTTTCCAGCTGACATGGCATAATTTCTGAGTCCATTCTTTTATTAATTTAACTTGTGAATTAAAACTGCTAATGCGAATGGGTTGTACGACTGGGATACGATTGAACACTAGCTGTATGCGATTGGACTCAAACGTACGATTGAACAGGCGACTGAGATACTTAGGCGACTGAACAGACCGAACGACTCAGCTGGGCGACTGGAGTTGGCGATTGACTCAATCGGGCGATTGGATGAACGACTGACTCAATCGGGTGAATGGACTGGCGACTGACTCAAACGTACGAAAGACCTGGGCGAATGGGTTCAGTCGTACGATTGAGATAATCGTGCGACTGGGTCGGCTGTAAACACGATTTTTGAACACTTTGACCTAGAACGCAAGTATTTGCACCCTAGACGGCTGAAACACGAAAAATACTGATTTTCAGAACACCCACACGTAAAGACTCGATTTTTAGCAAAAAGATTGGATCTTTTCGCGTAAAAACATAGACTTTTTCACAAAAACGATTGAATCAACGAAGAATCAAGAGCCAATGCTCTGATACCACTTGTTAGGACCGTGTACGTACGGAGTACTAACTGATTCTAAGTTAAACCAGATCAAATAGTGCGGAATCCTATTTGATTGGCGATCCAATCAGTGAAAACGTAATCCGGATCAATACTAACGATTAGAAAACGTTAAGAATTGATTAGCAATGACCAGGAACGTTCTGTGAAGTTGGAATGGACGAACAGGGTGCTCTGGGTCGACTAGGGTTATCAAAATTTGAAGTGTTCCGTTTTTCCACGAATTAAGTGGTATTTATAGGTTACAGATCTCATTCGTGCGACTGAGCCTTGCGACTGGCTCAGTCGTGCGATTGAGTAATACGATTGATTCATTCGAACGCTTGAGTCAGTCTTATGACTCAAACGGGCGATTGACTCAATCTCCTAGTTCAACCGTGCGATTGAACCATTCGCATGGTTCAGTCGTGCGACTGAAAAAGATTCTTAGTCAAACACATTCTTGAACCTTTAACGATTCAGAACTGTGTCTCACAACTGTAAACCTATATAACATGGTCATATTATGCGTGTAACAACTAATAATATAATTAGATACAAAATTATATAATCAACAATCATATAAAGAAGAGATTCTATTAGATTGATTGAACATTACAGATGTATTACAAGATAGAAGTCTATTACATTTGAGCTCACTAGACTAGAACTGGAGACATATGTACCAACAACTTTTGTATGTGTAAAGATTTTGTTAATGTTTTAATGAAAAATAGAACTCACCAGTTTATTTGATGTTTTGAGTATGTTGTGTGTGCTAGGTAAGAAGGGATCTCTAATAATAAAGGAAAGCAAGTATGAGCTGATGAGGATGCTATCCCGGAGTAGCTGCTGGCATAGGATTTAGGGCTTGTTAATACTGTAAATAGGGCGATGTATAATTAATACAATATATGTAAAATGTTTTAAAAAGTTGGGTTAATATATATAATGTTGTTTAAAGTCTTCCGCTGTAAGTAGAAAGCTCTGATTTGTGTTTAAAATATTAATCCAACTGCATGACGTGCCTCCGGTGCCCTGCCGGGTTTAGGGCGTCACACTTCCCATAACGCGGGATATAGACAGTCACTCCCGTCGCCGTATTCGTTACCATTAACGGAGCCCGAGTATATTAAGTTAAACCACTCAAATGGGAGAATCGTCCAACGATCACTATCCGGCAACTCTTCTGTTCTACGTTTTTCTTCGTATCTCCATATTACGAGTCTATTTGTCCACGCCCGAACATGTTATAAAATAACAACTTTTTTAATTGTTAGAATTTTAAAATAAAATAAAATATACAAAAAAAACTTTAAATCATACTCTGTACCTAAAGACACGTGTTTGAGTAATTCACGCCAAAATTGTAACTGAATATCGGAATTACCCATGTAATACACTCTACATGTTTGGGAATCACGTTACGTATAAAGTGAATAACATTTTGAGACCAGTTCCTCCCGTTCTGCCAATTATGGTTATCTATTGGATCAGGAATACTTTCACAATATCTCGTGAGTTTGAAGAGGATCATTTTGACGTCTTCTATTACCTCTACGAGAAGATATTTTAACTGTTTCGTTTCTCACTAACCGTATATAACAAGTAATATATATAACGTTTTATATAGAATCTTAAATCGAATCAAGGAATAATACGTTCATGTCACATAATTATAAAATTTAAAAGTGCACGCAAATCGAGGAAAGTAAATTCTCATAAGGACTACTACGGCCCGTGAGAGAACTCACGGGCCGTTATGGACCTTGTTAACGGGCCGTGGGAGTGGACATTTACAGGCCGTTAGGTGTTACACGGCCCATGAGTAAATGTAGGTGTGAAAATTTAATTTCGAAAACCTTACGGCCGTGAGGCCCTTCACGGGCCGTGAAAAAAGTCAAAGGGCGTCATTTAACCTCTGACTGGGCGTCTGATTAGCTGGAGCCGATATTAAATTATCTTTGAACTCTAATAAAAAGTTATCTTGATATGACAAGTGTCAACACCACAATCTTCCTCATCAAAATTTTTCCATCTCTTTCTTCTATTAAATAAATACCTTAATTACTAATACTATTATTTATCATTTTTTAAATTTAATAAATTAAGAAAAAGATCTATTAATGTTATTCTAAATAAATAAATTTTATAAAATAATAAATTTTTCTAAAGCATAATTTTTTTAAAAAAAATATGAAATATTTTAAAACTGGTATTTTTAAAAAGTCAATTTTTTAAAACAAAAATAACTAAATTTGGGAGTTATAATAAGAAAATTTATAAAAGTGACATTTTTATACAGTTTGTTTTAGAACAAATATTTATTTGTTTGGAAAAAAAACTTAAAAACAAATTTTTAAAAGTTGATATAACTGTTTTATTACTTATAGTCATTTCTCATACATAATTTCAGTCATATCATATATATAATATCATTTTATAATTAATAAATTTTATTATATTAATATTTTTATTCAACCCGTGTGTTTAATAAAGCTAGTTAATAATATATCATATTATTATGTTCGGTTGTTTTAGAACGGTTACTCAACAATCCATATGTTTTTCTAGGAGCATGTTATTATACAAATTGTATTTTTCATACAAAGCCTATGAAGTTTTGGGTGGAATTATTATGTAATAATAATAATAATAATCACATAAGAGCAAAGTAATACTTACGCAAGATCAATTATATTCGTGTGGAATTATCACGCAGAGATGGAATTATCACGCAAGAATACATTCTTGTTTAATAATTCCACATCTGCGTGATAATTTCATCTCTGCGTTATTAATTCTTTCACTTGCGTTATAATTCCACCGTAACGTTCATTTTTGTGTGATAACTTTGTACGATTTACACGAAAAAAAACACTTTGTACCGTAACATTTCTCATGTTTTTTAATGGATAAGTTTGTTAAATAATAATTAAATTTTAGGGTTTTATAATTAGATGTTTATAGTTTTTTTAGTCTTAATCAGGTCACTTGTATGTTTTTTGTCTTAGTGAAGTCTTGTTAACTATATCAGGATTTTAACATTAATCTTTCTCAACGAGCTTTTGGTTTCTTATCGGTGTGTTATTAAGGTGCTTGTTACCTTTGGTTTGAGGGTCTGGTTTGTCATATATTTATAAATATAGAATAACGTAATTTTAGTCTATTAAAAATGGTTAGAGTTTTAAGTATATACAAAAATATGTCACTAACGTTTACAATTATTTAACAAGAATACTAGTTTTTATTAAGTTTTGAACCAAATAATTAAAAAAGGAGACAATATTCCACCTAATATATATCACGTTTTTTGATGATGACATCAGACTCAAGTGAATTGTGATTAAAAACATGTTTATAGAGCCTGGTTTAGTAAGTGATTGATGCCCTTAAGTGGTCTTGTGACGGGACGGAAATAGATGTTACAAAATTTTTTTTATATGATAGATAGTATTAATAAGCTTACGGGGAAGTTTAAGTTGTGTGTGTACTAGACTTAGACATCTTTGTTTTTGTCGATGGGTTACTTGCATCCATTGGAGTTACGACATGCCATTTGATGTGTCTTTAAGCAGAAACCATGTGACTCGTGTTTGAAACCAGTTTATTTTGTATATTTTACTAAGTGTGTGTCTCACGCTTTTGGATTGGCAGCTACGTCGAAGGGTAGTTTGTTTTAGATGTTGATTTTGTTGATCTTCCTTTATATGTCTTTCCGCTTTAAATCTATTTGGTGGACGATGCGATTTCCCCTTCTCGTATGAAACGCTCTAGAATCAGCCTTCAAAAGCTATCTGACATTTGTTGATTCGGGTTAATTATCGGGTCTTTAGATATTTGGACCCAACCTTTAACCAATGCTTTTTCTTGGCATCGTTCCATTTTTTGCTTCTTTTAGTATAATCAAAAACACCTAATTTGGTTTTTGGATGGGAATTGGTGTTTGGCACGTTACTTCATCGCTATCTTCATCGGTAGGTCACTATACTAACTTTGGATTAGGGTTCCGAAAAAAACGGTTGTGATAATGAGAAGTCGTTGTATGATTGTTGAATCAGTAAAGTGTGATATATTGGTGGAGAAAATATGGGCATTAAAGTTGTAAGTGAAATTGTGTTAGAAAATATCAAATTGGGCGATATATGATTCTGAGAAACTCGACTCGTTGGCAGTATTTTTGCTATTGTGTCTAGGCTTGTTGTATCCCTCGGTCATTTTTTTATCAATAAGGTAAGAAAAAGAATGATCGGTGTAGAAGTTTATAAATCCACACCATACATTGATTAAGGTTTGAAACCATCACTTTTTGGATGATGGACAAACATATTTCCATTAGGCCATTATAAGTGATTGTAACGTGTGTGAGATTCTAATAAACTTAGTTAATGATGTTTGGTGGATTTAAAATTTATTTCTAGTTAAATATTTTAATCTTCAGAAAAATTTTATATGTCTTCATAGAAACTTCTAATGTATATTTAACTTGGTTTGGTCATATTTGTATTTTATCTAAAAATGATTGTTTTTCTGGCTCTCAAGGTTTTAAAAAGTTTATTATTTTCATTCAAAAATATTAACCCCATTAAAATAAACTATTAAACGTGGAAATGATAAAATTACTATTTAAAATACAAAACAAAATCTCATATTTACATAACCTTAATCTAGTGAAACTTAATAACGATATACGCGAAATGCTGCCTAGAGACAATGGTCTATACTATATAACCCCTTCTCAATGGGTTCTTGATCACCACAAGAAACTAGGTCCATCCTCCTCCTCCTCCACTGATGAAGTCGATAATCTCGTAATTTAGTCATGATGAAAGTTCGAACATGAAAATAAAATGTCTGATACAAATATCATGAATGTAACAATAACACGTAAATGAAATTTTAACAACAATATGTTAACATAAATAGAATTTTGTCTTTATATACAAAATTACATAATTAACCTTTTTAATGAAAGATGGTTAAACATTCTAAATTAATGGACTTAACACTTGGATGAAATTGACAACTTCTTAAAACCTTGGGGGGCAAATGTCAAAAAAAAATTTAGATAAAAATAATAAATATGACAAAAACGTAGAGGGAAAACGACAATTCATTCTAAATAAAATTATATTTTCATCTAGCTGTTATGAGATTTTAACTACCATTTTAAACTTCTAAAATAAAATAAATGTAGTAACGAATCGCAAAACTTATTTCAATTTCGATGAAACTAGTACTTTTTAATAAATATATAGTATTAGTAAGGTATACTCTTATTTTCCATAATTTAATAGACAATAATACTTATTAAAACTCTATTATTGTCATAGTAAAAGTTTATAAAATGAACCACAATACGATCCTTAGTAACTCACAAATTGACTTGACTCGTTGACACCCCACATCATTATAAAAATATTACTACTAAATGCATGATAATAATAACGAGCTGATAATTAACTGCGCCCCATGCCTCTGTAGACAGGTTAAAGTTGAATAAACGTTATATGGAAACTTAGATAAAAACAAACATGTTGTTTTATAAAACATTAGAGTTAATTACACAAATAGTCCCTGTGGTTTACCTAAAGTAACAAGGTTGGGTACTAACTTTTTTGAGTAACAACTTTGAGTATCGTGGTTACTATTTTGTAACACATGTGGGTACTAAGCGCAACGTCCGTTTGTTTTTAACGGATTACCCCATCACGTGTGAAAAACGTAAGGGTAATTTAGTCAAACCAATTAGAAAGGTATAGAGTTAATTACACAAATAGTCCCTGTGGTTTACCTAAAGTAACAAGTTTGGGTACTAACTTTTTTGAGTAACAACTTTGAGTATTGTGGTTACTATTTTGTAACACCTGTGGGTACTAAGCGTAACGGTCGTGTGTTTTTAACGGATTATCCATCACGTGCCAAAAACGTGAGGGTAATTTAGTCAAATCAAATAGTAACGTATACTTTACCAATTTAAACCCTTGCTTCATCATCGTCTTCATTTCTTCTTCATCATCTTCATTTCTTCTTCAACGACTTCAAAAATTGAAGCCCTAATTGTTTCAAGTAACCATGGTTATGTGCAAATGTGATAGAGCAGCCATAATAAAAAACTCTTGGACTAACAACAACCCTGGACGACGCTTCTACTCTTGCCCACAACTGGTAATTTCTTCTAAACCATCAGCAACTTCTGAATCCGTCATTACATCTTCATCTGCTTCGTGTTTATTTGCAGCGATGTAAAAGATGTAATGACAGATTCAGAAGTTGCAGATGGTTTAGAAAAAATTACCAGTTGTGGGCAAGAGTAGAAGCGTCGTCCAGGGTTGTTGTTAGTCCAAGAGTTTTTATTATGACAGCTCTATCACATTTGCACATAACCATGGTTACTTAAAACAATTAGGGCTTCAATTTTTGAAGTCGTTGAAGAAGAAATGAAATGATGAAGATGATGAAGAAGAAATGAAGACGATGATGAAGCAAGGGTTTAAATTGATAAAGTATACGTTACTATTTGATTTGACTAAATTACCCTCACGTTTTTGGCACGTGATGGGGTGATCCGTTAAAAACACATGACCGTTACGCTTAGTACCCACAGGTGTTACAAATAGTAACCACAATACTCAAAGTTGTTACTCATAAAAGTTAGTACCCAAACTTGTTACTTTAGGTAAACCACAGGGACTATTTGTGTAATTAACTCTATACCTTTCTATTTGGTTTGACTAAATTACCCTCACGTTTTTCACACGTGATGGGGTAATCCGTTAAAAACAAACGGACGTTGCGCTTAGTACCCACATGTGTTACAAAATAGTAACCACGATACTCAAAGTTGTTACTCAAAAAAGTTAGTACCCAAACTTGTTAATTTAGGTAAACCCCAGGGACTATTTGTGTAATTAACTTAAAACATTATATGCCTAATGTAATAAAAGGTAACCAAAATTTAACCTAACTTGGTTTTAAATCAATTTATATATATACCAGTTGATGAAATTGTGTACTCAAAGTTAATATATATATATATATATATATATATATATATATATATATATATATATATATAGGGGCACACACATATATATACACATATATATACATATATATATATATATACATGTATATACACATATATATATATATACATATATAGAGGGAGGTTCCCCTAAAAATATTTTTTCCCTAAGAATACTAAGAAGTAATCTTAGCCTTCTAATTATCTAATTAAGGGCTATATATATATATATATATATATATATATATATATATATATATATATATATATATATATATATATATATATATATATATATATATATATATATATATATATATATATATATATATATAGGGGCACACACATATATATATACACATATATATATACATATATATAGGGGAGGGATCCTAAGAAAACCACAAAGTTATGTGAAAACTAGAGAAAACCAATTAAATTGATCACATAACTTAAATTTTTTTTATCATTACTCTTTATATTTGTGTGTGCACATATATAAATAAGGGTATGAGTCAAATGAAAAACCGTAGCATGGTTCATTTGAAATAGTGTTACGTATATGTAAGAATCTTCATTCTCGTATTTATGTTCAACATATATGTAACAAATACTTAAATACCCTTTTAACAATTAAAATAACATAAAATTTATGAATTATATTATTGGTTTCCGTGGTTTTCTTTGGTTTTCACATAAATATTGGTTTTCTTAGGAACCATCCCCTATATATATACATATATATATATACATATATATATATATATACATATATAGAGGGAGGTTCCCCTAAAAAATATTTTTTCCCTAAGAATACTAAAAGTAATCTTAGCCTTCTAATTATCTAATTAAGGGCTAAGATCAAAGTGTAGAAAAAATAAGTAATCAAGGGTAATTTGGGTATTTTATTATATTACCCACAATTGTTGACTTTTTAAAATTTCCCCCTATTTTTTTAAATGCTAATAACTTTTTCATACGACATTATTTTTTTAAATAAATTATATTTTTTCTCTTTAATTTGAGTATAGTATTACTATAGTTTTTTTACAAAAAAAATCAAATTATGTGAAATTGTGCTACATTTTTAACGTTTTTGTGCTGCATTTTATAAAACAACACAAAGCTGTGCTGTATTTCATAAAACAGCACAAAGATGTGCTGTATTTCATAAAACAGCACAAAGCTGTGGTGTATTTCATAAAACAGCACAAAGCTGTGCTGTATTTCATAAAACGGCACAAAGCTGTGCTGTATTTCATAAAACGGCACAAAGCTGTGCTGTATTTCATAAAACGGCACAAAGCTGTGCTGTATTTCATAAAACGGCACAAAGCTGTGCTGTATTTCATAAAACGGCACAAAGCTGTGCTGTATTTCATAAAACAGCAAAAAGTTGTGTTGTATTTCATAAAACAGCACAAAGCTGTGCTATATTTCATAAAACAGCACAAAGCTGTGTTGTATTTCATAAAACAACACAACGGACACAAGTTTAGAATCACACAGCGGACGTGTTGTGATCAGAACAAACACACAACGGATAAGCTTCAATCCATAGCGGACAAGTAATTCTCATACGCAGCGGACGATAAACTTAAGCCATAGCGGACGACCTAAATCATTCACAGCAGATGAATCACCAACATACAGCGAACGACCACTTTTGATTCCACAACTGACAAGGAACCAAACCCACAGCGGACTTGTTGTTTCGATTCCACTGCGGACGAATTACTTGAATCACAGTGCACGATTTGAGTACACACAGCGGACGACTGATTTGATCCCAAACAATCCAACCGCTGCTCCATTAAAATCAACTGTCGATCGACAACCACCATCGACCATCATCATCCTCGGTCAAATCCTCAACCTTCGACCCAATCCACCACTCGAACTTCGAACACCATCAATTGAACCCCAAATCAACTTCTGTCGACCGACATCCAACATCGAACCCCCACCAAAATCAACCACAACCACACCCAATCAAATCATCTTCCAATCGACACCCTCAATCGAGATCCACAAACACTAAATAATCTTCGGTCAACCTTTGACTATCATCATCACCAATCGTGAGAATTGAGAGAGAGAGATTTGAGAGTTTGTATTTGGGGCAGAGGAATTTGAAAGAAGAAAGCAATTGGAATTTGCTCCTTCGCTTAATATCTCAGCTGCCGTCATCTCCAAGTAAACTACTCGTGCGTCGTGGCGGAGATGCTGCAGTTGGGGGTGGTGGGGAAGCTGTGTTTGGTTGTGCTGCATTTTGATAAAATACAAAAGGGACTAATGAGTGTGTTTTAGGACCATAATGCCCTTTAACCCTAATTTGAAGAGTGTCACATGTAATCCCCTTATTCCTTCTTAGGCAACTTAGGCAACTAATTATTCTTAGTTGAACCTCTACCTACATATATATATACATATATATATACATATATACATATATATACATATATATATATATATTATATATATATATATATATATATATATATACATATATATATATACCCGGTTCGAGTAAATCTATATTCAATCGAAGAGAAAATTACGTTGAAGGTGATAGTGAATTGTACTTTTTAATGTGCTCATCTCCTGCATCTAAAAGCGAAACAACAATAATCGTAATAATCGTAGCAAAACAAAATGTCCAAAAAAGAAAGTGAATATACACATGAAAAGTGGTGTTTGGTACTATTTATTTCGTATCATTTTTAATATATAAAAATATTTATAAAAGTGGTGTTTGTTTGTTTGTTTGTTTAATTATATAATAATCCTATATTATTACCCCGTGTATTACACGGGTTGGATAAATAAAAATATTAAATAGTTATTAGTAAAAATTAATGAATTTATAAAATGATCTTTTAATATAAGATATGATTGACATTACGTAACAAAACAAAACAACCATACCCAGTAAATCTCACCTATAATACACAACTATTGGTAGGGTCTGGGGAGGGTGAGATGTAGGCAAAACATACGCTATCTCAAGAAATATGTATGTTGCTTCACGAGACCCCCGACTTTTAAAACCATAATCATAATCAAACTATGTGAATCCCTTTCATATCAAGCCGGAGCACACCATGAGCCGTCATATACAATAATCTGCAAGGAACATACAAAGGCGATACACAATCTAGTAGAATATTAAGAATCAAAGCAGTCAATATATTTTAGGCATAAAAATAACTAAATTAAATAATAATAATAATAATAATAATAATAATAATAATAATATAATAATAGTAATAAAATAAATAATACTAATAATAATACCACTAATAATAATGATAATAATAATAATATTACCTTTTAATAATAATAATAATAATGATAATAATAATAATAAAATATTTAATGGCAATATACACCTTATAACATGGAAAAAAACTATTACATGGATTGTTTAAATATAAACTCTAAGATACTGTTAAGAACGTTCCAGACACTTAAACCTCATAGGCATCTTTAACCTTAATCCTACGTTCCACATACCCCTATCCAGGATCATATCCTCAGAGAGGTGCAAATCTTTGAAATTATGTCTAATCCTTTATTCCCAAGTCAGTTTGGGCCTGTCTCTACTCCTCCTCTCAACCGCGAGTGTCTCCACAACTCTAACTAGTGATAACCTCAGTATCCTCTTAACATGCCCAAATCATTTTAATATATCTTTCCTTATCTAATCCGTTACACTATCTACTCCTAACCTGTCTCTAAAAACTTCAAATCTTATCCTGTCTAACCTTGTGTGCTCACACATCCACCTTAGCATCCTCGTTTTTGCTACCTCCATCTTATGTGTTTGTGTCTTCTTGATAGCCCAACACTCTGTTCCATAAAGCATAGCCGAACAGATCGCAAACATGTAGAATTTCCCTTTTAACCTAGTTGGGAAATTCTTGTCACACAGTACCCCAGAGGCCGCCCTCCACCTACACCAACCTGCATGAATACGATGTGTAATGTCCCTATCTATTTCCCCATCACTTTATACATACGATCCTAAATACTTAAACATATTTGATTATGGTACCTCCTGGCCTTCGATTTTGATCTGGATGTCATCATCAACGTCTGCTACACTAAAGCCGCCACAAAGGTACTCAGTCTTAGATCGACTAATCCTTAGACCTTTACCTTTTAAAGTTGCTCGCCAGTCTTCTAACCGCATATTCAAGCTTTGTTTACTTTCATCAAGTAACACAATATCATCCGCAAAAAGCATACATCTCAAAACTGTCTCTTGCATCTACTTTGACAACTCATCCAATACTACAACAAACAAGAACGGACTCAACGTCGACCCTTGGTGAAGGCCAACGTCCACAGAGAAGAAATCGGTATCACCCACATGCGAACGAACTGTGGTTTGAGTCCTATCATACATATCTTTTATTATATCTATATATTTCCTAGGGATTCCTCTATCCCGTAAACTATCTTAAATTAATCTACGAGGCACACTATCATATGCCTTTTCTAAATCGATGAACATCATATGCAAATCGTTTTTCTTCTCCTTGTATTTTCTAGTGATCTCCTCAAGATGTGTATTGCTTCCGCAGTTGAACACCCTAGTATGAAACCGAACTGATTTACTGATACTTGAGTCTCTTTTCTGAGTCTAGTCTCTATTACCCTCTCCCATAATTTCATAGTATATCCTAATAACTTAATCCATCTGTAATTTTCACAATATTGGCCATCACCTTTGTTTTTATATAGAGGGACTACGATACTATACCTCTACTGGTCAGACATTTTACCAGATTTGGAAATAATATTGAACAAGGTAGTTATCCATTGAACTCCTTCTTCTCCTAAACAATACCACACTTTAATCGGTATATTGTCCGGGCCCGTCGCCTTAGCCATTCCCATCCTCCTAAGTGTCGTCCTTACCTCAGTTTACGTGATACATCGACAGTAACAATTATTTCACTGTCGTCATTAGGGAGTGTGGTGGTCTTCAATATTTCCTGGGTGAGCCCTATCACTATTAAAAAGGTTGTGGATGAATGATATCATTTTTAAAACTTTTTTTTTTGTTTTTTCAAAAAAAAGTTGTTTTTTAAACAAATTGTTTCAAAACAAACCATTTTCAAAAAAATTACCATTTTTAATAATTTATTTATTATAACTTGAATTTTAATTACTTTTCTTTCATAAGAATTTTATTTTTAAAAGCCACAAGCTTTAAAATATATTGTATTTTTTAAAAGTTTGATGTTTTTTTTAAAAAGTTTCTTATTTTATAAAAAAATATTTTTGTACGAATTGCAATTGTAGAAAGATCTCTTTTTAAAATAGTTTATATTTGTAATATGAAAAGAATTAAATAATATCATTTGTAGTTAATATAATATTTATTATAAGGGAGAAGCGAGAAAATAAAACTTAATAGCTCTAGAATTGTAACAAGTGATATACAAAAAATTTCTTTTATTAGTATTGATAGACTAGGTTATTACCCCATGCATTATACGGGTTGAATAAATAAAAGTATTAGATAGTATTAATAAAAATTAATGAATTATAAAACAATATTTTAATATAAGATATGGTTGACATTACGTACGAATGATAAAAGAATGATATCATTTTAATTTTTTTTAATTTTTTAAAAGTTGGGTTTTAAACAAATTATTTCAAAACAAACCGTTTTTAAAAAAGTGCTATTTTTAATAATTTATTTATTATAACTTTGAAATTTAATTGCCTTTGTTTCATAAGAATTTTATTTTTAAAAGCCACAGCCTTTAAAATATGTATTTTTAAAAGTTTGATATTTTTTTGAAAAAGTTTCTTATTTTATAAAAAATAATTTTTTTACGAATTGCATTTGTAGAAAGATCTCTTTTTAAAATAGTTTATATTTGTAACATGAAAAGAATTAAATAATATCATTTGTAGTTAATGTAATATTTATTAGGAGAGAGAAACGAAAAAATAATAGCTCTAAAATTATGACAAGTGACATACAAAATTTATTTTATTAATATTGATAGATACTAATAAAATCTTTGTTTTATTAGTATTGATAGATACATCGAATAATTATTAATTTAAGACAAGAAATTTATTATTTGTTGGGGGTTGATGTGGGTCTTTGGTCCAACTCAATTATACATGTTATCTTGTCTAGGTGTAGTTATGTTGTCAACAGTACCATCACTAGCTATTTATTCAAGGTATGTAAGAAAATAACTCAGCTTCTTTTCATTATATAGTGATATATTTTTTAAATAAAATAAATTGAATAATCAACAAAGATAGAATAAAATAAAAGTAATTAGATAGTTTTTTTCGGCTAACTTTTAAATTCTTCTCATTTTTGAATTGTATATATAACTAATAATTGCATACTATCAAGGAACCATAAAAGAGTAACTACCTGATCTAAAAATGACTACTCTGTAACCGTATGAAGCACGTTGTGACAACTAGGGTTTTTTCGTATCCATGGTTTATGGCTATGAGTATGTGATGAGATTTGTTTTGGATAACATTGGTAATACTTCAGTATAATATTGATGACTTAGTGTTATCAATAAATCTTAGACAATTAGGAACTAGAGAAAAATGCATATTAACTTTGTTATGGGTTAGGAGTTAGAAGGTGCGAAGTGCATGCTCATTTGAAATCTGTTTTCCTACTTCGGTGGATAACAACAGTCAAGCGGGCATCACCCTGGAAAACGCTTCACTTGAAACCATACCCTAATAACCTGCAAACAATCAATGGGTAATATCTTCATGTCGTGTATACGCGCCAAACGGACGTACTCATTCATGAACACAGTGTCGTGGCAACAAGACCGTGGCACTTTATTGCTCATAACAATATTGTTTTGGTCTATTACGGGGCGAGACATAAAGAAAAATAAATACACTAGTTTTTTAGAAAAAACATGTATTCTGTTATATTGAATAACCCATTGAAAAACTAATCCGAAAATACATATAATATTCAGAAAAAAAATGTTTAAATAAGTTCCTCACATACATCATGTTTATGAACATGAAACTTGAATTTAACCTATAACAATGTATTGCTCACTAATGCGTTCTAGGTTTCAACATACGATATATTTTAGTATAATATGCATTGCTGTTGGGACCGGATCGGACCGGTCGGTCCAACCGGTCCGACCGGGGATCGACCACCTAGCAGGTCCGGTTCGCATCGAATCGCTTTGGGCCGGTTCGACCGGCCGGTTCGTCCCGAATCGGTGGTCGGACCGGCAAACCGGACCGTTTTGAACCGGATTTTGGTTTTTTGTTTTTTTTATTTTAATGAGTAAAAACAGGGTGTTGAACCGTGTTGGATATAAAAATATAGTTAAGTTTTATATATAACTATAAAACACATATATAAATTACTTATATTTAATTATATATATAACTATACATATAATATACTATATATATAATTATGATGTCATCCGGTTATTAAATCCGGTCCAACCACCAAACCTTTAAAACGTTTGGTTCGACGTTTAATCCGGTTCTGAAAACATTAATAACATGGTAACATAGTAGCATTTGTGATTTTGTAGAGGTGAGGGCCGTGAAGGCCCAACCCAAAAACTGTATCAATAAGACAATAAATACGGACCTTTGACGCTGCATGAGACTGTGATAGCCCGCCCACAAGTCTAATGCAGTTCCAACGAAAAGCCCAATTACTAGTAGGCCAATTATGTAATAAAAAAAACGGCTGGCCCACTTGTCAAATCATTTTCATTTAAACGGGTCTGACCCGACCCCGCTGGCAGGTTTGAGATCGGTCCTTAACCTGATTTGGTGAAACCGGTTTCAATCAAGTAAAACCAAAATAAAACTGGTTTTAAACACGATTCAACTCGATTTAAACAGAGTCCTTCAACTCGGTTTCAAGCTGATCCGATTCTTAAAAAAAAATAAAGGTTTGACTTTTGTTGAACCAACCCATCAAATTTCAAAACCGGGTTCCAACACGGCTAAGACTGAGACCGGTGAAACCCAACTTTATATGTTTTGTATTGTTCATCTTCATAGTGCTTGTACTTTTTTTGTAAACAAAATATTTAACGGTTTATTCATAAATTTTTGTTTATATTTTGGTAGACGAGATTTCAACCTATATCAGTCAATTAAAGAACACTTAAAGACACCTTAATATTGAAACATCGTTAATTTTATAATCAAATAAAAAGAAAAAATGTTATCGTAAATAACAATTATAACATCATAGTTATCATATATTCAAACTTGATTTACTTTTATTTTCTACTTGACTTAGCTTTTACGTTTCTCCATTTCATTTATAATCGTCATTATGAGCGAAGTCAAATGAAAATTAAAATGTATATATTTAGAAATTATGTTAATAGGATTGTTATTCGTTAGAAAAGTAGAAGTTAAGTATTTCATTTGTTAAAATATTAGTATGAATTCCATCGACTAAAAATAATACTTTGGATTTTTAAAATTCAATTCGTATGTGTTCGAAGTCAATCTTCTTACTCTAATAAAAGAGTAACTTGAGATGCCACGTGGCATCACCATAATCATCGAGATGCCACGTGGCAGCACCACAATCATCATCACCAAAATTTTCCCGCCTCTCTCTCCTCTTAAATAATTACCTTAATTACTAATAATATTATTTAACATTCTTTTACATTTAAAAAATGAAAAAAAGAGATATATTTATTAATATTATTTCTAAATAAACAAATTTTTTATAAAATAATTAATTTTTCTAAAGCATAAAACGTTTTTAAAAATTTAAATATTTTAAAATTGGCATTTTCAAAATTCAAATTTTAAAACAAAAAATAATTACATTTGGGAGTTATAATAAGGAAATTTTAAAAATGACATTTTTATACGGTTTGTTTTAGAACAAAATATTTATTTTTTGGAAAAAAATTAAATTAAAATTTAAAAATGTTGATATCACTATTTTATTAATTATAGTCAGTCATATCGTATCTTATAATATCATTTATAAATAATAATTTTATTATATTAATATGTTATTTATTAAATCCGTGTAATACACAGGTTTAATAAACTAGTTAGTTGATATTATATTAATTTAGATTAGTATGTTTCTCTTAATCCGATTAAATTATATTCAATATTAAACAATGATATTAATCCCTTTTCCGTATTATAGGCCGCCTTTCACCAGCAATTCCAAAACGACGCCGTTCCGAAGCACAATTTTACGCGGGAACACATATTCTTTCCCGCCAAATTTCCATCGTCTTCTAACCCTCTCCTCCACTCTGCACACGATCCTGTGTGCTTCTTCTACATTCTGTCACTAATCAACCACAATCTCTCATTCACACACACACACACACAAACACACGCACAGTGAGAAAAATGTTGGAGCTAAGGTTAGTGCAGGGGAGTTTGTTGAAGAAGGTGATGGAAGCCATAAAAGATCTGGTGAACGACGCCAACTTCGACTGTTCAGCCACCGGCTTCTCACTGCAAGCAATGGATTCAAGCCACGTGGCACTGGTATCACTTCTTCTCAGATCCGAGGGCTTCGAGCACTACCGGTGCGATCGTAACCTCTCAATGGGCATGAACCTCGGTAACATGGCCAAAATGCTCCGGTGTGCCGGAAACGACGACATTGTCACACTCAAGGCGGATGACGGTGGCGATTGTATCACTTTCATGTTTGAAAGCCCTAGTAATGCTTCCTATTTCTTTTTTGTACCTTGTGTTAGTTGATGTATATTGTTTTGCGTAGATTTAGGGTATATCTGGTTCTTTGATGAAGTTTTAGGGTTTAGTTGAAGGCATTTATGGATGAATATTGTTTTGAAGTACTTATGTTTGTGTGTTAAGATCGAAAGTATAATCGTCGATTGGTATTCTGTTCGTTACTTACACTTGTTCAATTTAGTAAAGTTGTAAATGATCCACCTCTTTTTGAGTGATTAGGGTGTTAATCATGTTTTATAATTTAAATTCATTGTTTGATGTTACTGAGATCTAGTTTAGGATACGTATGTTGTAAATAATGCTATATTTTCACATCTGTTTGAGTGATTAGGGTGTATAATCATGTTTCATTGATAGTGTTATGTTTCTGAGATATAGTTTAGGATATGTATGTTGTAAAGAATTGGGTGTATATTTACCTCTGTTTGAATGATTAGGGGTTTTAATCATGTTTTATTGTTTAAATTGATGGTTTGATGTTTCTTAGATGTAGTTTAGGATGTGTATGTTGCATTTGTTGAGTGAAACTTTTTGAAATGGTTCAGATCAAGACAAGATTGCTGATTTTGAGATGAAGCTGATGGACATTGACAGTGAGCATTTGGGGATTCCAGAGGCAGAATATGAAGCGATTGTGCGAATGCCATCAACTGAGTTTGCAAGAATCTGCAAAGACTTGAGCACAATAGGTGATACTGGTATATTATTTCTTCCAGACTTTCACCATATATTCATATTATCAGTCACTTGTCAAAGTTTAAGCTTGAATGTTGAATCTTAATATTGTAATCAAATTGGTGGGTTTGTAGTTGTGATATCTGTTACAAAGGAAGGCGTAAAGTTTTCAACCAAAGGTGACATTGGTACTGCAAATATTGTGTGTAGGCAAAACACTTCTGTTGATAAGGTATCTAAGACTACAAATTATATAAATTTCCAGACCTTTTGAGAAAATATCATTTCTAATTTGATGATCTTTTGTGTAAACATTTGCAGCCAGAAGAAGCTACGATTATTGAAATGGAGACACCGGTTTCTTTGACATTTGCACTGAGGTACATGAACTCTTTCACAAAGGCGACCCCACTGGCCAGCCAAGTGACAGTGAGCTTATCTTCTGAACTACCAATTGTGGTGGAATACAAGATTGCAGAAATGGGTTACCTACGTTTTTATCTGGCTCCGAAGATAGAAGAAGATGAGGAGATGAATCGTCACCAAACCGAGCCAGTGGAACCCAAGAAACAACCAGAAAAGAAACCCAAAACGGAGCCCAAATCCAATGGAGAACCCAAACGTCGGGTCATGAAGATTGACCTTGACGACGAAGAAGAGGAGTTAAAGCCGAAGATTGAAACCAACCCAAAAGGTGAAGCCGATGGTTATGTTGAAGTTATCGGTTCTAAGCCCGGGAATGGGACCGTGAAGCCTAAGGAAGAGATTAATGGTGATGATGAGGTTATGGATGTGAAGCCTAAGATTGGGAAAGAAACAAATGGTGAAGTTGAAGTGATGGATGAAGAGTAGAGCTTGATAGCTTGTTTGTTTGTTTATAATCTATGATTATGGGTTAATTTTCTTGTGCTAGTATGAAAGCATGTGTAAACCCTACCCTAGCAATGGCTTTCATTGACTTCTTAATTTTGATTTTTGAGTGAGTTAAGTTTGTTTATGGCTCTTCAACTTAGGATTATGTTTGGTTTTATTAATGTTAAACGTTCAACAAGAGCTGTAACATGTCTTAGTAGCACTTAACTTGCAACACTAACGTCAAAGGTTCAACAAGAGCTGTAACATGTCTTGGTAGCAATTAACTTGCGATTTGGTTGATTTGGATTCAAATAACAGGTTTGGGTCAAAACATGTAGTTTAAAAAATCATAACTTTAGTTCAGGGTAGAAAACAGGTATGAACTAATGCTTTAGAAAACAATATTTTTTATGCCAGTTAGTGACAGGTGGAGTCGCTGGCAAGAGTAACTACTAAAAAGATATCTTGAATAAATAATCTATAAGAAGTTTAAATATAACATGTTTAAGAGAAATTAAATCTATAATCCTTTACTATGATCTCTAAACACATGAAACTAATGGCTTATTTTTGTATTGCTGTTACAAAGTGTGAAGAAGCATCAAAGTCCTCAACCTAAAGGTTTCCGAGTAGAAAATATCAAAATGAATTTTGAGGGTAAGCCTCAAGAGACCAAACAGATGATCTAAGCTTCTAATTAAGGTTATAACGCTCATTTGTTGCTACGCTTTTTGGCTTCGCTGTAAAGAATAACCCCGATCACGGTCAGCGTGTATCCAGCCATCCCAGTTACAGAAACCGGATTTCTGAAGATTAGTATTGAAACAACCACTGCTACCGCACCCTTTGCATTTCCCAGCACCTGAAAATTAAATCAACCACTAAATCATTACAAACACCAATCGTTCCTTATCTAGTGGATTTTTCCGTTTCAATACTCTATCCTAGAGTTATTGGTATTTATCATATCTAACAATTACTAATGATTTGGCCTTGCTACAAGCTACCATATGAATTTTGTTTCATGTTTCATAGGTGGTCTGCGTTATTTATGTTAAGATTGAATGATCATGTACTTGAATGACTTAAGATCAAAGAAGTCTTTAGAAATAGAATAAACAAGAACCGTTTGGTAGGTGTAACAAATTCTCATCCTTTTGTAATTATTAGAAGGAAAACTAACAAACACCACCAAAGTTGTGTATTATTTTGATGCTGTTCCAGTAGTATAAATTTAGCTTTAGTGAAGACTTAGGTGAGTGCTTTTGGCCAAAGTAGAAAAGTAATTTAACAAGTAGTTGCACAAACTACGAAACATACATATACCATAGAAAAAAATAAAAATCTTTTATACTTAAATTTTGATTCTATAAGAATAACCGGTCACAAAAACAAAAAAAAGAACTCAAAAATCATGTTTCTAGCTAAAGATTTAGATTTTCTATCATGGGCATTATAAGGAAGCATAAAACAATTAAGAAGCTGAATAAATAAGCATCCATAAAGTAAACAAGTAATGTACCTGAAGAGTAAGAGCGCTGGTGTGTTTAGTGACCAAAAAATTGGTTAAATTTACGAAATACGCGAGTGCAGAGTTGAAAAGCAATAACCAAACAATCCCAAAATCTTGTCTAGCAAGTGCTATTGTTATGCCAACAACATTCTCTTCCATGTATAGTGTTGCAGGAAGCAGAAGTACCACAGCAATAGGAGCCATGTATAGAAGGAGATTCATAGAGTTCAGCTTCTCCCTTTATAAAAAAGCATAGTATTTAGATATACCATAAAAATCTATGGAATTTGTCAAACTATATCATAAGAAAATTGAAATTGATAATTATATACCCTTCAGATGAAAGCAATATCCCTTGAACCACTGTCTTTAAAGCTCTTGCAGCAGTAGCACCAATACACATTATAAATCCGAAGAGATGAAAACTAGGCTCACCCTAAGAAGAAATTTGTTGCAAATGCAGATAGTCAGTATCAAATCATTCTCCAGCAATAACTATGAGATTATGTATAATTAAATCAAATGGCATTGATAATCCTGAGTTCATACTTAATTATATACCAAAATTAGTCAGTTTTTAATGCCCCACGAACAAAGATGCAAAGCCCCAATAAACCTTCCTGTTCCTTGGTGATCAGCAATATTCAGTATCAGAAGTAATAAAAAGATTCTAAATAACACATTCTTTACCTCAATCAATTATGCGCTTTGACCTTCTAAGGTCAATTATAGAGTTATAAGATGCATTATGCATATTAACTGTTCATGTAAAGCATTACCAACCATAAAGTAGGTGATTCCAAACAATGTTTGTTTATACAAGTTCAAAACCAAAAAATCAAATATAGAATATAATCAAAGGGCCAATTTAAGGAATAAATTATGTCAGGATTAACCAACCTTGTTACTATGGTATTGTAAATTCTGTCTTTATAAGTTCCTTAAAATTCTAAGCTTAGAAATTGCGGTCTATACCCACAATATGGTAGAAAGAATGAACATAATCTGGCAATTAGTTACATACAATACAGTCCTTATAAATTTCCCCAACATTCTAAGCTTTGAAATTGCAGTCTATACCCACATTCGGTTAGCAAAAATGAGCATCATCCAGCAATTAATTACATAATATTCAGTCTTTATAAGTTTCTTAAACATTCTAAGCTCTAAATTTGCAAGAATGAACATAATCTGTCAAGTATTTACATCAAATTCAGTCTTCACAACTTTCCTAAATATTCTAAGCACTGAAATTGCAAGAATGAACATAACCTGTCAAGTAATTACATCAAATTCAGTCTTCACAACTTTCCTAAACATTCTAAGCTATTGATAACATATCAACTGACCAACTTACCATACCAACCGCCTCAATAAACTATCCTCTTTGCCATTCTACAGTCAATCATAAAGTTATAACTTTTAAGATGCATTATGCATATCAACTGTTCATGTAAAGCATTACCAACCATAAAGTAGGTGATTCCACCTAGTTCAAAACCAACATATCAAATCCAGATTAGAATCAAACTACTTAACAAACTAATCAAGTCATAATTGACCAACCCTGTTCCCATGGTAATGTAATCCCCAAGCCTTAAAAAAAAACTCTACACCCCCAAATTATCAGCAAAAAAGAACATAATCTAGCAATCAATTACATAAAACTCAGCCCTCATAACGATTAACAACATAATACTCCATAATTCAATCTAATTTCCTTCCTAATTCCTATTATAAGTTCATAATCAGCATTAAATGGCAAGTAATTAATCAATATCTGAACAAAACATACCCGCTAGCGATGATAACACCAGTGACAACAGGAATAAGCGTGACATACGTAAGCAAAGCCTCCTTCTTCAAAGTAATCAAATAAGCAAACACCGCAGTGAAAAACGGCGTCGTAGCCCCAACCGCCTGATTGAACGACACAGGCAAATACCTAAGCGACACATTACCCCCAACAACAGACGCACAGAAGATGAAACTCAAAGCAGAGATCTTAAAAAACTGCACACGAGATCTAATCGTCTGCATCGGCACCATCTTCAGCCACGCGATTGCGATGTAGCTCAGCAACGCACACGCGGTCATGTGGCACATGGTGAGGAAGATCGGGTACTTGAACCCGTAATTGCTCAGCAAATACTTGTTCAGCAGCAAAACCCCAATGTTCGATGAGTACCACGACGTCACGAGCCCGATCGTGAAGAATCGGCTCGACGATGGGCTCTTTGTTGCCGACATTTGTGAATTTTATGACAATTCAACTGTTTTCCTCTATTGAATCGAGTCAATTGATGAAATCAATTGATTGTTATTGTTTACGTGTGTGATTAGAAGACCGATGGCAATGGATCTGAGGGAGATTTGGGGGCTTAATGGAATATAGAAATTGGATCGAAACACAAGTGGTGGTGGTGGTGGTGGTGGTGACGGTGGTGGTTGTGGTGGAGATGAGGAGCTCCGGCGACCGACGGTGGATGACCGGCGACGATTATTATTTGTCAGTCTCCGTGAAGAGGGAGGAGAGAGGGGTTAGAGATGGTTGATTTATATAAGAATGAAAGAATAAGAAGAATAGAAAAATATTAAGTTATTTAGCGATAAAGATTAAAGAAATATTTTCGATGTTTAAATTTTAAAAAATATTTGAAATCTTTATTTGATCTTCTCAAGTGATAAACTGTAAAGTATGATAATTGATAAATAAATTTTGAAATTCATATGTAAAGACAGAAACGTAATATAGATAACGATGAAGGTTATTATAATGTAAAATAGAACAATAACATATATTGATTTAATGTAAATCTACGTAAATAGTAAAAATTTTAATTTATGCATACTTTTTAATAGCAAAAGGGAAACGGCAAAGAGAATGGTAGACTCATAGAAGTATGACATCTGATCCAACCATTTATTTATTAGGTGTTGATTTTTGTGTATTTATAAAATCTAACTTTTTTAATTTTAACATTTTTTTACCTTTTGGGTATTCTTATTTAATTTAATTACATATAGAGTTGTAATTAAATACTAATATTTCAATTCATGAGAATTTAAGAACGTGTATAAAAATATATTTTATTCCCATCATATTACGATAATTAGGTGGCAATTATCTAAAGAAAAGATAAAATTTCATCATGATATATATTTTATTTTCCTTTTCCTACTATGTTATCAGAAGATTGGTTACATGTTTCATGATGCATAAAATCTTAAAATCTTTTTTTAATAACAATAAACTTTATGCAGCTGAGCTGGAAAAAAGTACAACCAACAAAAGAAAGAAACATAAAAGCAATGATTTTAAAACCGGACCGGACAGTGAACCGGATGCCTTACCGGTTCACTGGTCGGACCGGTTCAACCGGTCGGACCGTATATAAGAACCGGACCGTATTTATGTAAAATTACAAAAAAATAAAAAAAATTATAAAAAAACCGGTTCAACCGGTTCAACCACCGGTCCGACCGCCGGTTCGACCGGTTCAACCGGTCCGGTTACCGGTCCGACCGCCGGTTCGACCGGTTCAACCGGTCTGACCACCGGTTCACTGTTAAACCGGTTTTAAGCACCGAACCGGACCGGATTGGAGTCCGGTTCTCGGTCGAACCGGTCGGACCGGCCGGTCCGGTCCGGTTTTCAAAACATTGCATAGAAGAAAAAGAAATAAAACTTCCCTAAACCTCCCACATTAGCTTTAAACACCAAGAGAGAACAATATGATCTAATTGATCTAATCACAATATGATGTAAATTAGGTTAATACAAGATATATATACATGTTTGCATATTTACATAATCTATCATCTAATTTACCTGATCACAATATGATGTAATATCTCCTCACAAGTTAAAGACAACGAACGACCTAGAACTTGAATAGTAAAAACATAAAACTGAGAAGGTAATGGTTTTGTGAAGATGTCTACGATTTGATCTCCTGTTATATAACTTCACACAAAGCTTTCTTATGCGACTCTTTCTCTGACAAAATGAAAATCAACTTTAACGTTTTTTGTTCTAACATGAAACACAAGGTTAGCAACAAAATAGGTTGTACCAAGATTATCACACTTTGTAATTTGCAATTGTATTTCAAATTAGGGTATTACAAGATACATATACATGTTTGTGTATTCACATAATCTTATCCTCTACACGTCTAATTTCTATATGATATGTTAACCTAAAAGAAAGATTGATGTTCAATATCTTTTATGATTTTATCTATTGAGTTCTGCAGCTTTGAGAAACCCAATCGTAGAAGTACATAATGATATTATTTTAAATTTATTTTTCAAAACTAAATATTTCAGAATAACACATATAATCAGTAAAACACAATGACACATTCACAGTTGTATTTATTTTTTATATCATTTTGTGTTATTTTATCATTGTTTTTAATTATATTATAAATTAATTTTTATTTAATTATTATATTTTACATATTAGAAGTACACAATGGTTTAATACACTATTAAGGACACAATGGTGTTAATACACTATTATGTTTTCAGAAGTCATCACTTTAGTAAAAAAACACAATGATATTCCGGAAAAAACAATTAAAAACTATAAAAAAACTTAAATGATGTATAAAAATACAAAATGATGTAAATTTTGTAACTTATATATATATATGTATGTATACGTGTATACGTATATACGTATATACGTATATATATATATATATATATATATATATATATATATATATATATATACGTACATACGTACGTACGTACGTACGTACGTATATACGTATACTATGTTACAATCCCATGTGATACACGGGCCAAATAAATTTACTGTTACATGGTTTATAATATAAAAAGTTATGTTTTAAATATTATGTATTATACGGATTGAATAAACCCATGTATTTGATATTCAAAATTTGAAGTTAACATATTTGAAATTTTAATTATGGAATTTGAAGTTACATGTTTGTTTGTTTGTTTATATTTAAAATTTTAATTATGGATAGTTATTAATTAATATATAACTATTATAGTACTAGTTTAGTACCTGTGCACTACACGGTTTATGAGAAGAAAAATATTTTATTAACTTTGTTGAACAACACAATAAGCATAAACATTATTTTAGAACATCACTTATAACAGTTAGATAAAAGAAATATAAATAATTTTATAGATAAATTATGTAATCTTATAGATATCTGAAAATTTCTTTGTATACAACATTTGTAGTCTCATTACTAATGTTTCCATCTTTATCTAAAATTAGCAATTTAAATCCATCTCTATTCTTGACTCTTGATAATGTCACATATAACTGTCCATGAGTAAAGACTTGTTCTTTTAAATAAAGACCAACTCTTGATAACAATTGTCCTTGGCTCTTATTAATTGTCATTGCAAAACATACAGAAATCGAAAACTGTCTTCTTTTGAAATTTGAAAGGAATTTTCTTATATGATGATACAAGATTAATCCTTGGAATAAATGTTCTGGTACCAATGTTACTCCCGGATATTATTTCCGCTTCTATAACATGCTTACCAAGAGATGTCACTTGAATCCGGGTACCATTACACAAACCATTCTGTTGATAGATGTTACGTAAAAGCATTACTGGAACACCAACTTTTAAAACTAACTTGTGATTTGGTAGTCCTGAAATTTTGAGGCCATTAAGAACATCCGGTGAATATAAATTTGATTGTAAAGAATCATTCAATTGTTCCGTTTGACAGATACTATCTGAGCTAAGGTACTCTATTTCATCGCCAGGAAAAAACGATAGCAAACGATCATTGATCTCATGACCCACTTCATTTTTTGGAGCAAGAATGGCTCTTTCACGAAAGAATTCTCTGTCTTTGTAGTTATGTAGGATTGATGGATAAACAAACTGTATCAAATTTGATTAATTCTAATTGAAATAATTTTTATTACATGGGTGGGATAAATCTAACTTCTTGAAATCATTATTTTTTATGAAAGTTTTGTATGTTAGATATTATTAACCATTGGTAAAATAAGAAATAAAAAAAGTATATGAAAAAAAATTTATAAAAGACAAGTAATGAAGATTAAGCATTATAAAATTATATTTTAAAAAATGATATAATTAAAAATCTTATAGTTTAGTAAATCTTAATAAACTCTTAGCATAAGCAGATTTACATTTTAGATATATAATTGTTTAGTTTATTTACTTAAAACCATTATCATTTAATATTTTAAAGGAACTTATCAGTAGCTAAGATAATTATTTACTAATAGTTAAATCCTTGAAGCATAATTAAATAAATGATTTTAAAATTAACATTGAAAACTTTTAAGTTGCTTGATTGTGTAGAGAAATAACAAAATTATTAATTTAAAATGAAAGAGAAAAATACAAGAAAGGAATTGAGAAATTCATATAAGAAAAGGAGAATGAAAATTTAATAAGTGTTTAAAATCATTTAAACTAAAATGTGTATATATGTTTGGGCGGGAAACCGACCTGAGAATGCATAAAATCACGACACATGTCCTTAAAAACCTTAATTTATTAGAATAGATAGATTAATATTATAGCACCAATTATTAGATGTTCTATAATGGTGACAAGTGTCCAAATTTATTTTTATTTATTAGTAAGAGATATGTATACATGTATACATGTATACATGTATATATGTATACATGTATACATGTATACATGTATATATGTATATACATATATTGATACTATACCCGTCTTATAGATTAAAAAAACACTTGCTTTATGGTGTAATTTAAATAAAATAATGTTGTATGTAAAAGTTATGAATGTTTAAAAAAATAAAAAATTTTAAACAAGTCGACAAAAGTGACTATATATAACTAAATATCACTCAAACAACTTTTTTTCTATGATTTGATCTTAATTATTAGATAAAAAGATGAATAATTAAGATTTTTTTCACACTTTTTACATAAAATATAAATTCTATTTGAACATTTCTCTTTATAATAATGAAGATAAAAATAAAAAAGATGAGTTTTTAATTTTTTTGCACCACAGATAATTTAGAAATACTTATTTAAATGTTATCATGTATATGACTAATGATAATCATTGTATATCAAGTGTGAGTGTAACTTTGCAGAATATTAATTAAGTTTTAAAAGTATTTCAGTTTGTCATGCAAGTTTAAAAAGTGTTTCAATTAAGTCACTCAATTATTCTATTTTATTTAAATTATAGGTTATAACATGTTTTTAAGTACTTTTTCGTTTCAATTAGGAATATTTTTTTTAAATTGCTTATACGGAATGGTGACATAGATTTTAGGTGTTTTTTAATATAATAACATGTTCTTTTAAACTTTTTAATATAACGTATATTGAATATCCCAACACTCATATCTTCTCTTAAATTTATTTCTTGACACAAAACAATCTAATGATGATTCAATTTGATGATTTAATGACTTAATTTGAGCAAAATATGTTGAGTGACATAATTAGATTTTTTTTTAAAAACTTAATTACTATTTATGAAATGTTTCTTAATTTATAATATGTGGAGAACATATTAGTATCGGTCCCATATCTGCAACGAAGATTGTACTAACAACGTGCTTATTCAACGCGAGTTCGTGAATGTTGTTGAACGCCTAGGCGGATGACAGGATGATAGAGAGAGCGTGAAAAAAAAGAGACAATCAACGAGCCGAGGCACGAGACGAGAGGGGGGAGGTTGTAGTGTCCATCCCCATAGATAGTATGTGGAGAAGGGATATTCTGTGAGAAAAATGAAAGAGAATGAGGGTTGCAGTCTAATGGAATAGTATTCAAATTAATAAATACCATAAATGTTTACATTTATAAAGATCATCATAAACTTTATCAAGCAATAATTCCATACCGCATATATTATTATTTTTTTCACATCATCACTCCCTTTTATAATTATTTTATATCACAAAATTACACTAAAGTATCTATTTTTATAATTTGAAGTATTTATTATACATAATAATTACTCTAAAGGAATAATAGAGTAAAACTAAAACTAAAAGAAAAGGTCAAGAAAAAATATTAGTTTGAGTACATATTGGTTGAAAAATCAAAATATATACACCACCTCTTTTCTTCTTCCACATAAATCTCCATGGTCAATCAAATGAATTCCTTCATCAACTAGTCAACTACTAATGTTTCTTTTCTCCTACAAACACAATAAATAAGAAATGAATTAAAGATTGAAATGTCATCCGTAGCCATCTGTGAAAATGGTCACATATGGAAATTTATAATAGGATGACATATGATGAATCTGTCTATTACCGTTACATCATCAATTTATCAACCTCATAAACGATCTATCATAGATGGTGCATATGAAGTTATGAACTACTATAACGTGAAACTTTTTCATTAACCTTTTTATTTAAAGTATAATTTAATTCTATTTATTAAAGTTTAATATATAACTTTTTTTTACGAATGTTCTAATTATTTGAAATATTTGTTTATTATTTTTTAGCATAACAACATGACGTGTTTTTAGATTCTGAATACATTGTTATAACGTGTTTATTTCTATTTGGATTCCATAGATATCGTTTTATCCTTTTGTTCTGCGAACCTGAAACATGCCTACATATATGCATATGTTTATAGCTTTTTGTATATGTTGATTGGATGCACGCGTAACTTCATCCAGTAAAGTTAGTTAATATGATACTACATTTGATAATACTGAAAATGAGTGTTGTTTTGCCGCATAGCGAGAATATATCTCCTAGTTATAATCTGTGTAAGACAAAGAACTAGAATGAAGATTTAGACTTTCATAGTTTGGCCACTAAAGTTTTGTAACTTGCAAAAAAGCTCTTGCATTTGCATCATCTTAAGCATAAGGTACATTTAGTTAATGCATGCATTTGGTTAGGATACTTCCAACAATTTTAAGAAGTATATATAGTCCTTCATGAAGTAACTTCTCTTGGATGATTTTTCAAAATTAACAACATAACCCTTGAAAAGTTTCATTTTGCATTACATTTTTACCACTCTTTATTCACCAAGACATACTTAATATAATGTTCCATGCAAGCCATTTTAGATGTTTATAATCTTAAATTTCTAATGGCCACTTAACAAACATTTGATTAATTATCACGTAAAGTTTATGACTTATGAACAAACTGATAATTATATAACAAAACAAAAGGAAACCTTATAGGAAAGACCTTATTCTAGATGTATACCACATACCCGACATGAAGAAGAACATGATTTCAGTCCCTCAGATTGCGACACCGGGTAATTATATATATATATATATATATATATATATATATATATATATATATATATATATATATATATATATGCTTTTAGGACTAGAAGATGTTAGGGTGTATGAAAATTTTGAAACTCCATCTATAGTGAAAATTGAAGAAAGGACTAAAAATAATAATTTTCCTATAGGTTTATACTTGTAATGAAGTTAATATAACTTTTGTAATATGTTGCATTAGGTCTTCAAAAAGTTATATTAGCCCTTAAAAATTGCATTAGCCTAAAACAATTTTTTTAATAAAAGCTGTATTAGATGAAGTTGCATTAGATCTAAAATAATCTTTTATTAGATAATACAACATTTTTATAAGCAAATACAACCTTTTTTAAGCTACTGCAACTTTTTTTACAAGGTTGCTTAAAATAAAAAAAATTGCATTAGAGTCTTTTTCTAGTAGTGCTAGTATGCACACTTGGTAAAACGATTATTCTATGTTGGGTGTCTAGAGCTAATGTTACAAAATAATCTAATATCCTTACTAAAGCTTAGTAACTCTTAAGTTTGGTTGCAACTGATGACTTATAACTAATGAAGTCTTATGGGCTGTTTTATAGACTTTTAGTGATTTTATCATGATACTACATCTGAATTAATCAGAAGTAAAATGTGTTTGGTTTATGTAAAAGTCACTTCTTGTTTATGAAGCCTCAGAATGGATAAGTTTCAAAATCTATTAAATGATTCAAAGGCTAAGGGGTTGTTTGGCAATTTTTGAATGATTAAGTGTTGAACCAATAAGAGATCTGAATCATTAAGTGCTGAAACATTAAGAGGACTGAACCATTAAGAGCTAGTATATTTCTTAACTATTCAAAGGCAAATGTCTGACCAATTCAGATAAGAGGTCTTAACCATTTAGCATTAGACCTATTAACCATTCAGCATTAGTATTGTAACACCCCAACCCGGAGAGGCTGACGTGTCACTATTACAGATATCAAATCAAAAACCAAATCCATAATATTAAAGAGATAGTTTCAAACAAAACCAGATAATCCGAAAGAACCTAATTAAGTTATTCATTACATTAATTAAAGTAAAATACAATCTTGATCTTCAACCACTCTTCACTGATTTCCCGAAACCCCCTGATTACCTACAATCAAATAAGAAAACACCACAAAAGAAAATACGGCTGAGCCAAAAGTTGCTCAGTGACGGAAATAACAATAGTAACAATACGAAGCATAAAATACTTATATCTGAATACTGAACGGATCATATGATACTAAAACGGAAATCTGAATCTAAACATATAATGCTGACACTGAACTGAACATGTAATACTGAACTGAACTGATCTACACGACGCGTATATACAAACAAAATAAGTCGTGTAATATAAGAAGTACCCAGAGCCAAAACTGAACTGATAGGTACATAGCTAGCTAGACTATGCACTAATAAGATGGTGTGTGGGGCGTACACACATGATTCCATCCCCCGGAACTGAACTGAACTGAACTGAACTAGGATCGATCCATCCGCCTCCCAGATATTATGGCCAAAGTACTACCTGAGTACTAACGTGTTAACGGAGACGCCGTGAACTATTTATTACACACCGTCACGAAAAGTGTCACATCATTGACGCCACAATGACATGTCGGAGAGCTCGGGTAACAGAGTATCAAATCAAATGGTAGTACAACTACCAACATATAACATATCAATAAAACATTTATAGGAACATGTAATAATGAGCAAAATTCATAAAATATATATTGCATGCTACAGGTGTCAATAAATAACACTAATGAGTCGAATGAATCGGAGCATAATCAAATGATAAGGATATACGAATAATAAAGGCTAAACGATTCATATTAACGGAAATAACGTATCAAAAATCCATACTACAAAGTAACGGAACAGAATTTATACTATGATAAAGATAACCAAGAATCCGTACCTTATACACGAATGACAATAATCAGAAAAAGGTCTAGGCTCGGTTAACGCCGCGAGAACCTACAATAACGTAACGCAAATTATAATCTGAAAAATTCCAGTTCTGCCCTTGTCTTTTCGCACTCGTTAAAAATACTAAACGACGTTTAAAAATTCTGAAAATCTCCAGTTTACTAGATTAGTGACTTCTAAACAACTTTCATTTAGAAAAGTTTCTGATTTGGATTACCGAAATATGAGAAAAACGTGGATCTTTACAGCTGCGCAGAACCGCTAGCTGTTACGAAAACGGCTATTTGGAGGTCTAAACGAACGAGTTTTTCGATGTTTTATATATCAACAGATTTGCCTTTCGACGAGCTTCGTCATGGACATAAGGTTTAACTGATTTGAATCTGTTATGAATAAGTTATGGTCTCTGTAAGTTGACTGTAAAATACGAGCTTAATTTAACAAAATAAACTATTTATAATGTTTGTTAATAATTTATGAGATTCTAAAATCTTTATAATTTCACAATTTTCATGATTGATCCATAATTATAGATAATACAATGTCCAAAAACAAAATAATAATTTGAATTATTATTTAGAGTCCATTTTTATAAAAATGGCTATTTATAACATCTATAAACAATATTTTATAAATATGTATAGATCATGACTTAAACAATACTAAACGAAAGGAAACGTTTAGACTAATAATAATTTATTAATTATTATTTAAGGATTTATTCTTTTTAAAGAATTATTCAAAAAGATTCTTGTTAAAATATTTTATTACAAAATACTTATTTAACTAACTTAGAAAAATATAGAAAATATTCAGTGACCTTTAAAAATATTTGAAACCTACCGAATGATTTATATATTTTTTTAAAAATTTTCTGTGATTAAATTCTAGGTGAAAAACCAAAATAAAAAAAATGTGAGGTGGCCGGGTTTCGAACCCGGGACCTTCAACATAGCAGGGTGATGCGTGAACCAGTGAACCAGGGCCGCAGCCTTGGTTTATGCTGGGTTCTTTTACTTTTAAACACCCATTTAAGAGAAACCCCAAATTGCAAGAACTCTAACCCTAATCCAAACAAACCGATCACAATTTTGTTGTTTTTAATCAAATTAAACATGGGGCTTTCATTCCTAGACTAAAATCGAGCATGTATGTAGGTTCAATTACCTGATTTCGTTTCGAATTGAAGGTGAACACCCGAAGAACAAGTCGCGGTCAAGTGGTGATCGATTGATGCTTCAAACCTTGATGAGAATCAAATTAAATCGATAGGAAGCTTCGTATGTCGATCTAGATTGAAAGCCCTTTATCAATTTCAGTATAACCGGCTCGGAAGGTGGAATTCGATAGCGTTGCAGGTCCGCGACGAGGTGGAGATCAATGTGGACAATTGGGTTTGTTTCAGATGCAATTCGGTATAAAATAAACTTGGAATGATTAACATTCGATGATGCTTGATTACTTTTGATTATTACACGCGTTTAGTGCGATTTGAACGTGGTGGTCGGCCGAAAGTTGGTTTGTGGGTCGGTTGGACCAATTACCATCCAATTTTTCAATTTAATCGAGGCATAGGATTCGCATTTTGCATAAAAGTTTGTCGGGGATCAATTATTGAGTCAAAACCGCGTGTTTTTTATCGTGGATGCTCGCCGGAATCGCGACTTTGGCCGGAATTCTTTGGCCGGAATAGTAATCGACGGGGAGAGAGAGAAACAGATTTTGAATTTCCAATTTTACACAGTTAGTCCCTGTGGTTTTAAAACCTTTGTCATTTCGTGTACAAACTTAAGAATTTAACTTTCCAAAATGGCAAAATTGGTCCTCCTGAACTTTTATTATTGTTATTGTTATTATTATTATTGTTATTATTATTATTATTATATTGTTATTATTATTATTATTAATCTTTATAAAATTATTATGGGTATTATAATTCTACCCCCCTTAAAATAATTTCGTCCACGAAATTGCTAGGTTCAGATCGAACAAAATATGACATAACGTACGCGGAGTACTGTGATGTTAAAGAAACAGATAACTGATAACTTTATAACTAATAACAGAAACATATAACAGATAATACCTAAGAGGTAAATAGATACGGATATTGAGAGCGGATTTCATCTTCTATCTCCCATGTAGCTTCGCGTTCAGAATGGTTTTTCCATAATACTTTAACAAAAGGAATAGTTTTCCTACGCATAATGCGCTCTTGTCGGTCAAGTATGGCCTCGGGTTCCTCCTCAAACGATAAGTCTTCACGAATCAAATGAAGTGGGTAGTTAACCACATGAATAGGATGATAATTGTATCCCCTTAAAAGAGATACATGAAAGACGTTATGCACATGTGACAGTTGAGGTGGTAAAGCCAAACGATACGAAACCTCGCCAACTCTTTCTAGGATTTCAAAGGGTCCGATAAACCGTGGACTAAGTTTCCCTTTTAGACCAAAACGTCGTACACCTTTGCAAGGCGAAACCTTCAGGAATACTTTGTCACCGATCTTAAACTCCAAAAGTCGACGGTGTCGGTCTGCATAGCTTTTCTGTCTACTTTGAGCTTCTTTTAACTTTTCTCTAGCAATAGCAACTTTTTCATTCGTGATTTGAACTAACTCGGGTCCTTCGATGACTCTTTCACCGACTTCTTCCCAACAAATAGGTGCTCTACATTTACGACCATACAATAATTCAAAAGGTGCCATGCCAATGCTAGCTTGCCAACTATTGTTGTAAGCAAACTCGACCAAACACAAGTATTCATCCCAGTTCCCAGTCCACTCTAAGGCACAAGCTCGAAGCATGTCCTCAAGTGTCTGAATAGTACGCTCCGACTGACCGTCAGTCTGAGGGTGAAACGCCGTACTAAACCTCAACTTGGTACCCCATGCAGCTTGTAAACCCTTCCAAAAACGAGAAGTGAACCTCGGGTCTCGATCAGACACAATAGACACCGGAGTGCCATGAAGTCTAACAATCTCTTGTGTAAACACTTCAGATAGTTTGCTAACCGAAAATCCTTGCTGAATTGGGAGAAAGTGAGTTGACTTTGACAATCTGTCAACGACAACCCATATCGTATCATTTTTCTTAAATGTCCTTGGCAACCCTGTCACAAAATCCATGGAAATATCATCCCATTTCCATACAGGAATAGGTAGTGGCTGAAGCAAACCACTAGCTCTTTGATGCTCAATCTTGACCTGTTGACAAGTAAGGCAACGGCTAACATACTTAGCCACATCCTCTTTCATTCCATTCCACCAAAAGTTCTGACGAAGGTCCCGATACATCTTAGTAGATCCAGGATGAATAGAAAACGGAGAACTATGTGCCTCAGATAATAACGATTCTCGAAGAGAAGAATCATTAGGCACACATAAACGTTTACCACACCAGATTACCCCATGTTCATCTACTCTGAATTCTGATTGTTTACCAATCTCCACATTCTGTAAGATTGCCCAGAGTTCACCATCGTCTTTCTGTGCGTTCTTAATCCGGAATATTAAGTCTGACTCAATCCGGAGTGTTGCGAGATATCCGTTGCTCTTGCCAATAAGTAGGCCAATACCCAATCTATCAAGATCAGTAACGTTGTGTGGTTGTAGCTGTAGGGAGGCTACTGTTCCTGAGCTCTTCCTGCTAAGGGCATCAGCTACCACATTGGCCTTTCCCGGATGATACTGAATATTGGCATCATAATCTTTTAACAACTCTAACCATCTTCTCTGCCTCATGTTTAGTTTCTTTTGTGTGAAGATATATTTCAAGCTCTTGTGATCAGTAAAAATATCACAAGTCTCTCCGTAAATATAATGACGCCATATTTTCAACGCGAAAATAACAGCAGCAAGTTCAAGATCATGCGTAGGATAATTTACCTCGTAAGGTTTCAACTGCCGTGAAGCATAAGCAATGACCTTACCATGCTGCATTAGCACACATCCAAGTCCTTTTTTAGAGGCATCGCTGTAGATCTGATATCCACCCGTGCCCGATGGAAGTGTGAGAACAGGAGCAGACACCAATCTTTTCTTGAGCTCTTCAAAACTTTTCTCTCGTTCGTCATTCCAAGAGTACTTAACCCCTTTCCTTAACAGTTGCGTAAGGGGTAAAGCTATAACAGAAAAACCTTCAACAAATCTGCGGTAGTAACCAGCAAGGCCAAGAAAACTACGGACTTCTGTGGCTGAGGTCGGTCTAGGCCACTTAGTGATCGCCTCAACTTTAGCAGGGTCCATCATAATACCCTCCGCAGAAACAACATGACCCAAAAAGGCTACCTTGCTCAGCCAAAATTCACACTTTGAAAATTTGGCATAAAGCTTCTTTTCACGTAGTGTTTCGAGCACGATACGAAGATGATTCTCATGCTCCTCCTTACTTTTAGAATAAATTAAGATGTCGTCGATAAATACAATGACGAACTTATCGAGGAACTTGCGGAAGACTCGGTTCATTAGGTCCATGAATACGGCCGGGGCATTAGTTAACCCGAACGGCATAACCAGGAACTCATAGTGACCATACCGAGTACGGAAGGCAGATTTAGGGACGTCAGACTCCTTGATCTTTAACTGATGGTAACCAGACCTCAGATCGATTTTAGAGAAACACTTTGCACCCTGAAGCTGATCAAATAAATCATTAATACGAGGCAGAGGGTAACGATTACGGATAGTGATCTTGTTGAGTTCTCTGTAGTCAATGCAGAGTCTCAAAGAACCATCTTTCTTCTTCACGAATAGGACCGGTGCGCCCCAAGGCGAGACACTTGGTCTAATAAATCCCAAATCTAGTAATTCCTGTAACTGCTCCTTTAACTCCTTAAGCTCCATAGGTGCCATACGATACGGTGCCTTAGAAATCGGTTCAGCACCTGGAATAAGATCAATAGTGAATTCTACCTCGCGATCTGGTGGAAGTCCGGGTAACTCCTCAGGAAACACGTCAGGAAAATCACATACAATCGGATAATCAGATATGTTCGGCTTTTCAGAAGATGTAGCTTTCACTGAAGCTAGAAATCCCACGCAACCGCGTGATAAGAATTTCTGAGCCTTAAACGCAGAGATGATTTTCAACGATTTCCGAGGCTGAGTCCCTTGATAAACGAGTTCAGGGCACTGAGGATTCCCAAATAAAACACGACGAGTCTGGCATTCTATAGTAACGTGATGTCGAGTCAACCAGTCCATACCAAGTATGACATCGAAGTCACTCATTTGCATAGGAAACAAATCAGCTTTACGAATAATAGACTCGATTTTGATCGGAAAATCTCTATAGACATGCGTGATGATAGTCGACTCCCTAATGGAGTTGTAATAGCCAAAGCGTGCTCTAACGCAGTCGGTGCAGTCCTTAAGTACTTAGCAAACAAAAGAGATACGACAGAATGCGTAGCGCCCGTATCAAATAAGACATAAATATCCCGATTTCCTATGCAAAGGGTACCGGAGATCATACCTAGGACATTTACTATCAGTATCGGATAAGACATATATAGATATATAATACATTGCTAACTAAGGGTGTCAGAAATATACCTGGTGCGTTAGCCGCTTCATTTGCAGTGAGCGCAAAAACTCGTCCTCCAGTTGCAGGTTTAGCTTGATTCCCTCCAGCGTTATTACGAGGGTCGCGCTGAGGGCAATCCCTAATCATGTGTCCTGCACGTCCGCATCGGAATCATAATCCTCCGGCCAGACGACAAGCTCCCTTATGAAGTTTCCCGCATGTGTTACACTGAGGGATAGCATTCCGATCCTGATTAGGGTGCTGCTGATTTGGTGGTTGAGCACGAGTAGAGGCCTGCTGAGTCTGATTATGAGTTGATTTCTGGTTCTGGTTTCGATTTTTCCATGATCGGGAGTTATTGTTGTTGTTGCGATCGAAACGGTTTCGACGGTCTCGTGGTGGTGAAGACTGATTCTTATTCGTATGAGAAGATGACTGATCATGGTCATTCTCTCTAGGCCGCTTACGGTTATCATCATACGACTTCCTTCCATTCTTTTTATCATTATATAGGTTTTTAACAGCATCAACCACTTCATTAATATCTTTAAACCGATGATTCAATATAAACTTTCGATCCCTTTCACATATGGCCCATTGAAAATTTTCTGTCTGCTCTTGCGGTGAGCCTGCAGATGCACCAAGAAAACTCACCAACCGCGTAAATCGTGTCTTGAAATCTGTTATGTGCTCGTCATCTCTCTGTCTAATATTAGCATATTGTCTACGATACTCAGTGCGGTCAGCAGCAGTGAAGTATTCCTCATAAAACATTCCTCGGAATTTATCCCAAGGAAGTGTAGCTGCATATTCGTTTCCTCCTCTAGCTTGTTTCACAGTCGTCCACCATCTGTGAGCATCATCTTCTAACTTGTAAGTAGCCAACCTTACTTTGTATACGTCCTCAACACCAAGTACCTCAAACAATTTCTCAATATAACTGATCCAGTTTTGCACCTCGACCGGATCATTGGAAGTACTGAAAGACTTAGGCCTTTGCTTCTAAAACGTTCCAACCAGACATGAATACCATCACGGGGTGGTGGTGTATTATTACTGGAAGGTGCTCCTGTGTTGTTCCCGCCAGAAGGTGGCTCTGAGTTATTTCCACCGGGTGGAGGTCCTGTGTTGTTTCCCTCCGAATTAGCCTGTTGCATCTGCTGGATGACTGTTTGAGCAGTCTGAGTCATCAGGTTAGGGAGTATTCCAGAAATAGCAGCGTTTACAGCATTAGCAACGAGGGTTTCAAGAGGAGTATCAGATGAGGGGCCATTCGAGTTATTGCGGTTGTTCACACGTCTCTTAGGAGCCATCTGAAATGAAGATACACGTGTGAATACTGGAATTTTGATTGGGAACAAAAATTAGATCCTAACCCAACGTCTACCCATTACCTCACAAGTTTATTTTAATGTTTAAGTTTTCTACAGGAAAGAGCCTTTGCTCTCATACCATAACTGTAACACCCCAACCCGGAGAGGCTGACGTGTCACTATTACAGATATCAAATCAAAAACCAAATCCATAATATTAAAGAGATAGTTTCAAACAAAACCAGATAATCCGAAAGAACCTAATTAAATTATTCATTACATTAATTAAAGTAAAATACAATCTTGATCTTCAACCACTCTTCACTGATTTCCCGGAACCCCTGATTACCTACAATCAAATAAGAAAACACCACAAAAGAAAATACGGCTGAGCCAAAAGTTGCTCAGTGACGGAAATAACAATAGTAACAATACGAAGCATAAAATACTTATATCTGAATACTGAACGGATCATATGATACTGAAATGGAAATCTGAATCTAAACATATAATGCTGATACTGAACTGAACATGTAATACTGAACTGAACTGATCTACACGACGCGTATATACAAACAAAATAAGTCGTGTAATATAAGAAGTACCCAGAGCCAAAACTGAACTGATAGGTACATAGCTAGCTAGACTATGCACTAATGAGATGGTGTGTGGGGCGTACACACATGATTCCATCCCCCGGAACTGAACTGAACTGAACTGAACTAGGATCGATCCATCCGCCTCCCAGATATTATAGCCAAAGTACTACCTGAGTACTAACGTGTTAACGGAGACGCCGTGAACTATTTATTACACACCGTCACGAAAGTGTCACATCATTGACGCCACAATGACATGTCGGAGAGCTCGGGTAACAGAGTATCAAATCAAATGGTAGTACAACTACCAACATATAACATATCAATAAAACATTTATAGGAACATGCAATAATGAGCAAAATTCATAAAATATATATTGCATGCTACAGGTGTCAATAAATAACACTAATGAGTCGAATGAATCGGAGCATAATCAAATGATAAGGATATACGAATAATAAAGGCTAAACGATTCATATTAACGGAAATAACGTATCAAAAATCCGTACTACAAAGTAACGGAACAGAATTTATACTATGATAAAGATAACCAAGAATCCGTACCTTATACACGAATGACAATAATCAGAAAAAGGTCTAGGCTCGGTTAACGCCGCGAGAACCTACAATAACGTAACGCAAATTATAATCTGAAAAATTCCAGTTCTGCCCTTGTCTTTTCGCACTCGTTAAAAATACTAAACGACGTTTAAAAATTCTGAAAATCTCCAGTTTACTAGATTAGTGACTTCTAAACAACTTTCATTTAGAAAAGTTTCTGATTTGGATTACCGAAATATGAGAAAAACGTGGATCTTTACAGCTGCGCAGAACTGCTAGCTGTTACGAAAACGGCTATTTGGAGGTCTAAACGAACGAGTTTTTCGATGTTTTATATATCAACAGATTCGTCTTTCGACGAACTTCGTCATGGACATAAGGTTTAACTGATTTGAATCTGTTATGAATAAGTTATGGTCTCTGTAAGTTGACTGTAAAATACGAGCTTAATTTAACAAAATAAACTATTTATAATGTTTGTTAATAATTTATGAGATTCCAAAATCTTTATAATTTCACAATTTTCATGATTGATCCATAATTATAGATAATACAATGTCCAAAAACAAAATAATAATTTGAATTATTATTTAGAGTCCATTTTATAAAAATGGCTATTTATAACATCTATAAACAATATTTTATAAATATGTATAGATCATGACTTAAACAATACTAAACGAAAGGAAACGTTTAGACTAATAATAATTTATTAATTATTATTTAAGGATTTATTCTTTTTAAAGAATTATTCAAAAGATTCTTGTTAAAATGTTTTATTACAAAAATACTTATTTAACTAACTTAGAAAAATATAGAAAATATTCAGTGACCTTTAAAAATATTTGAAACCTACCGAATGATTTATATATTTTTTTAAAAATTTTCTGTGATTAAATTCTAGGTGAAAAACCAAAATAAAAAAAAATGTGAGGTGGCCGGGTTTCGAACCCGGGACCTTCAACATAGCAGGGTGATGCGTGAACCAGTGAACCAGGGCCGCAGCCTTGGTTTATGCTGGGTTCTTTTACTTTTAAACACCCATTTAAGAGAAACCCCAAATTGCAAGAACCCTAACCCTAATCCAAACAAACCGATCACAATTTCGTTGTTTTTAATCAAATTAAACATGGGGCTTTCATTCCTAGACTAAAATTGAGCATGTATGTAGGTTCAATTACCTGATTTCGTTTCGAATTGGAGGTGAACACCCGAAGAACAAGTCGCGGTCAAGTGGTGATCGATTGATGCTTCAAACCTTGATGATAATCAAATTAAATCGATAGGAAGCTTCGTATGTCGATCTAGATTGAAAGCCCTTTATCAATTTCAGTATAACCGGCTCGGAAGGTGGATTTCGATAGAGTTGCAGGTCCGCGACGAGGTGGAGATCAATGTGGACAATTGGGTTTGTTTCAGATGCAATTCGGTATAAAAATAAACTTGGAATGATTAACATTCGATGATGCTTGATTACTTTTGATTATTACACGCGTTTAGTGCGATTTGAACGTGGTGGTCGGCCGAAAGTTGGTTTGTGGGTCGGTTGGACCAATTACCATCCAATTTTTCAATTTAATCGAGGCATAGGATTCGCATTTTGCATAAAAGTTTGTCGGGGATCAATTATTGAGTCAAAACCGCGTGTTTTTGATCGTGGATGCTCGCCGGAATCGCGACTTTGGCCGGAATTCTTTGGCCGGAATAGTAATCGACGGGGAGAGAGAGAAACAGATTTTGAATTTCCAATTTTACACAGTTAGTCCCTGTGGTTTTAAACCTTTGTCATTTCGTGTACAAACTTAAGAATTTAACTTTCCAAATGGCAAAATTGGTCCTCCTGAACTTTTATTATTGTTATTGTTATTATTATTATTGTTATTATTATTATTATTATTGTTATTATTATTATTATTATTAATCTTTATAAAATTATTATGGGTATTATAAGTATAGTTTTCAACCATTCAGAGTTAATGTTTGAATAAATATTTGCTCACGAAACAAACAGTCTGAACCATTAATTGTTGAACCATCAGATATATGGACTATTAAGAGGCTGATTTAGATGCTAACAAACAGCTGCTAACTCTTACTCAGTCAGGCTTCTTGATGGCTCAACACAAGATTGCCAAACAATCCTTTAACCATTGACTTGAAGAAGAGACCGATGAATGAAACTCATCTCAACTATAGTGGCAAGTGAAGGCTTATATGAAGAAAGGAACTAATCTTCTTTATGATGAGTTGCAACTACTGATTGTTTTGCTAGTGAGAGAAGTTGTTGGTGATCATCTTCGCAACTAAAGCTCATTGTTTCTTTAAAGTTGCCACTGAATCCAAGATCAAACTGATGTCATTGTCGCGATGGTTGAAGAACGTTATAGCATCTTAATTTGTTTAGTCATAAATGTAAATTCCATTTGTTCTAAATGTATGCTTTTGGGAATTCTAAGTGTGTGAGAGAAACATCATAGATAGTCTAGATTAAGGGGGAGCGAGCTTGAGCAATTGTAATATGTCCTTGTAATCCATAATTCAGTTTAATCTATGATGAGAATTGATTTTCTCACATACATTATTCTTCATTATTCATGTTCACTTTAAATTAATAACATTATATTTTGTCTATGTCAATCCACATTCATTCAATTCAATCCAAAGTGATGTTTATTGAAGCCTGATATCCTAACATTTGTAGTCATTGCTACTAAGTCCGTCTTTTTTATGTAAAACATGTAGTAAACTAAGCTATTTGTGTTGCTAAGGTTGTATTATGTTATTAACATCACTTGCTACATTATTTAAGCCCTAATATCCTATAAATGTTCTTAACTTAATAAAAGACGAGGATGTATGAGACATCTAAACACCTTAACAAGGAATATATATATATAGGGTTGTGAAGTAACATTATTGTCAAGATTGTTTGTTTATTTATTAAATATTACAATTCCTAGTAATAATTTCATACATGACTATAACAAAGAGGCATTTTCTGAACCCGTTGAGTGGGTGTGTAATGCAAGCTATAGAATTCATGAGTGGTAAAAACTTTATAATTTCTAGTGAAACGTTAAGCTTTTAATTCTAGCTTTATTCATTTATTATCTAAAGCTAACTTCTCTATGAACGTATTCTAAAATCCTCTACCCTTTGCCTCATCACACCATTTAAAAGTTTAAATTTTGCAAAAGTCTTAAGATCATTTTCAATAGCTGACCCCATATAGAAAATATAGAAAAAAATCCAACCAGCTTTTCTTCCTTATGAATATAACTCTGTTTACTCTCGAGCATTGTTTTTAGATTGGACTGTATAGGCCGGTCAGATTGGTTGGATTGGGAACCGGTCTTATTGTATGTATTTGAACCGGTTGGTTACTAGTCGGATCAATGAACCGGACCAAGTGGCCAGACCGTATTTCAAAACTTTTTATATATTTTTCTTTCAACATCTCATTTTTTAATTAATTTCGTAATTTATGTTACATGTATTTAATACCTAAGTGTTCATGTTATGTTACAAGTGTAAATACATCCCAGAAATATAGTATTTTCATTTTTTAAATGGTTGTAATAACATTGATTTTTTATAATATGATGTCATTCGGTTCTTAAATCTGATTCAAACAGTCGGGTTGGTCCAACCAGCTCGGCTGGTCCAATCGGTGAACCACTAAGATGACATGGAAGCAATGTCTTGTTAGCAAAAATTTTATATATGTTATGACATCAATATTATACATATACTGTTTTAGATAAAAGATAAAAGAAATCTTACTTAAACATACTTGTTGTTATGGGTGTGCAAGAAACCATAATGATCAAACTGTAACCGAAATAACCGACGAAACCGAATAAAAAAACAGATTTTTTCGGTTTGGTTTCGGTTTTGCTTGTAACAAAAAACAAAACAAAAAATTAAACTGAAACCATACAAACTGAACTTCTAAATTTAGAGGTGTATTATTACATGTATAAACATGATTAACTCATTACTTACTTATTTAACTTATATTATCAAAATTTATTTTGAATATTTAGATTCTAAGAATGATCTTTAAACTTTGTTGTTTGAATTGGTAGATTAAAATGTTTAATGAATATTTTCTTATTGTATTTTATGAATTGCATTTTATTTTAATGTCAAATAATTTATAATAATATGTAGATTATATTTAAATATCAACAAAATGATGTACGGCTAAAGATTTTAGTTTAAATTCATTAATTTGGATCAAATTTTTCTTTACAAATTTGAAGCCCAAATGGTAAAACCGAAAAAACCCGAAACCGAACCGAAACTGAAGTGAAAACCGAAAACCAAAAACCGAAAACAAATGATTTTAAAAACCTAGAAACCGAAATATTGGTCTTTGATTTCAGTTTAGGCTAAAACCGAAACAAACCGACCCATATACACCCCTACTTGTATCAACGTCCCACCATGTGGGCTAATGTTTCAAGGTCTCTTCAATAGATAAAACATCGTCTTACGTATCTTCTAGGACTATCTAAACATATAACTAGAATCGACAAACGCATCATGACCCATGTGTAGTGGCTTGTTCTTCTTGATATTGTAACATCCATTTTACCGAATCAGCACAAGTTGTAAAAAAAAAGTAAATAAACAAATTTAGAAAATATAAAAGTAATCATTGATAACAATTCAAAACCATTAATTACTTGCAATGGCCCACAAATAACCGCTTGACTCAAAATAGTCTAAGGTGTGCAATATGACAAAATGTAGCATCCCATGAAGGTCACACATGAAATAGGAGGCTTCCTTTTCTATTATTTGGACGTTTGTGAGGCATTCTTGTTGAACAATAGTTATGGAATATTTAGAGATATAAATTAAAAATCAATGAGTATGAAAGTCGGGTAGAACACAAAGGGCATCAAGTGCTGATAATGGAAATGTGAGATTATAGATACTACGCAAGTTTGTGTAGCGTATTACTGTTATTCATCGTAAACGGAACAATTTTTCGATTACACACAAAGGAAACTAGCTTATACGTGAGCTGTAGTCACAATGTATGCAGTTAAGTTGGTTTAGTGCAATGGAAGTATGGTATGCGTCTATGCGATCGAGACTAGATAAGCGGACCTTGAGTCATGTGTCTCATAATTAATGATCGATGTATATTTAAGAGCAAGATATGATTTGATGAGTGTCTGTATTTCCCGTTTTAGGAAAATATATAAAAGGTTCTTATAAGGTTGCTATATGATTTTGTTTATATATATTAAATTTATAAAATTATGTCAAAAGAAAATAATATTTTGAACTCGTAAATTAGTAACTACTCTTGTTCTCTTCCTAAAACTAAAAGTTCACTCTATTGAAACCTTTATTCATGTGTGTTTGTGTGTGAAATCATCAATCAACTTTATTTATACTCGATTCTTTTTTGCATTTAAAAGAAGTGCAACTCATCACAAGACCCTTTACTTTCATGGGCACATGCATGTTGGAACATACTTGTACTTTGTGCACGATGGATTGTACGTTTGACCATTTCAATATCCATTTTTCTACGCAAATTTTGTTTATCAACCTATCTTTATGAAACTAAGAAATGTTTTAAGATGATTAAAATCAACTTTACATAAAACTCATGGGTTTGAGGTTATATCTGTTAACAAATAATACTTTATATCTATTTTATGTTGATTGATCAAATAGTTACTGCTATTATATCTTAAAAAAGTTTTAGCGGGTATAGTTTATAGTTGAAAACAAATTCCTTATATGTGTTTGTCTCTTAAAGTATAACAATATTGTTTGAGAAAATCAAACTTGTTTAAAATTACACTGATAATTTGTATTGCCTTGGGAGTGGTGTGTCATAGAATATTTATGTAGTGTATCTCATACAGAGTATAGCTCTTGATATTTAGCTCAAGCAAATGAAAAAACAGATCAATCATTAAAGATCCATTAATGGGATTTTAAGTTCCATTAAGCCCTTTAATATGCAACTAAATAACACTATATATGAAAATTTGACTATATGTAGCATTTTTAATGCCGGTTGCAAGTGTTATCGAGAACTTAAGCAGTATGCTATGACATTGTATAAACTTATAAATTTTTGTATTTATAAATAATCTAATTTGTTGTTAAAAAATGCGACAACTATTATATAAAAGATTAAAAACAAAGTTTTATCACTAAGTCTTTTTACCTGATGGTATCAAAAGTTTGATCCTACAACTTCATGTTTATTAGTTCAAATCTCGTTGTATTTAAAAATTTTCTAAGTTTATTAGTTTGACTATTTCAATAAAGTGGCAAAATGTTCAATATTAAAGCAAACATGTTGTATTCAAATTTAGCAATTTTATGAAGGGGAAAGAGTGCGACTTGCCGTTTATTGAAGGGAAGTTTTGTAGTTGATACATGCATTATATACAAATTAGTATCACCTTTTGAAAGTAAACCATAACTTGTGGTTAACTTAAGTGCAAGAACACTTTAAAATGTTAAGAATCTTATTTTATTTTCTAAACAAAAAAGTACCATTTTCTATCATTGCTTATAACATAGTCATTTTGAAAATTAAGAACTTTAAGTAACACTTGAATATCATAATTAATTATCTAAATTTTATATAAATCATTAATTATTCTCCTACATGAAACCCTTATCAATATTTGATCGTTTTAAACCCAAATTTAAAGGATATTTTTGTCAATTTAAATTAACGGAGTTAATTTTTTTAAATGAAAATGGTAACCTTTTAAAATCTTGGGGAGCTAGATGAAAAAAAAATCTTTTTAAATGAAAATGACAAATATGATCAAAACATAATTAGGAGAACGACAATTCACTTTAAAAGATTTATATTAAAAAAAGATGAAACTTCAAGTTACATGTTTAATTCAGCTTTGATTTAATTTCTAAATTTGGAATTTATGAGATTTAAATGGAATAAACTAATTCATTTGCAGGTCTATTAAGTTGCATCCCTCATGGGTTATGGTTGTGTATTGCTAATTGGGCTGCAATGATGACATATTATGGGCTAAGAAATAAGAAGATTTGAGGTGTTTGAAAATGGAGGATTTTGTAAATTATTTTATTGCTATGAATCAGGTGTTTGATTTTGCATGTGTTCAATTTAATTTATTAACTTTTGCTGATGAATGTTATTAAGTTATTTTACGGTGAGTGACTTGTTATGTTCGCATGTTTAACATAAAAGTTTGTGACAAAATCACATTATCCATGGCCATGTTTTAGCGTGTCATTTATCGGTCTATGAATCATTAAGCATCAAGGTGGCAGATTGTTGTGTCTTATAGTGTGTTATAAATTGTTATGATCACGCCTTAGCATCTGTCATTTTGGTCTATAATTGTTAAACGTCAAAAATGTCCTATTGAAACGTCAGGTAGTTGTCCCTATTTGCATATTGTTACATGTTAGGTCTATGTAGTGATGTAGGTAACTTGTTTGGTTAATTAACTTAAATTCTACATGGTGCTATCAAACAAAAATCTTGACTGATTGTTTCTTAGCTTTATTTTATGTGTTATATTTTCCTTAATTATATTTTAGGTTAACATTTAATCTAGACCGGTCAAATATTTGTGTTTCAAATTTCACAATCACATAGAATATATAACAATAACTACACGAGCCTCATAAATATGACACCTTACCCTAATTGTTTATGTTATTTTGTTTCTTAAAGATTTGACGGTGATCAAGGTCATGGTTAAGATCGAACAAACAAACAAACATACCCAGTGTATCCCGCTGAAAGGAGGATCTGGGAAGGGTATGTGGTGACAAGTCTTTCCTCTATCTTGAAAAAAAGAGAGACCGCTTCCGAATAGACCCCCTACTCGAAAACAAAGACACTAACAATAGCGATCCTAAAACAAATCATACAATACATAAGAAGAAATCACATGAAGAAATAATCACATGTGCACAGCATAAAAAAAGCTACAATTAACACCCAAAAGGGTAGACGAGAGAAACTGCACCTCATGCGCGGGGGGGGGGGGGGGGGGGGGGGGGGAGCACAAGTCACCGACAACCCTTCCACCCTCAAAACCCACTAAAAGTCCTTAATTTTAATTCTACGCCTCCACTCACTCCTATCCTCGATCATGTGCTCAGAAAGATGCAGGTCTATCATATCTCGCCTAATAATTTCATCCCAAGTCAATCTAGGTCTACCTCTACACCTCCTACCCTCTAGGCTGATGTTCTTTACTGCTCTAGCAGGTGCTGCCATCGTTCTCCTCTTCACGTGCCCAAATCATCTTAATCTGCCCTCTCTTATTTTATCTGTGATACAAGCCACCTCTAGCCTGTGGCGAAAGACGTCATTTCTTATCCTATCCAATCTTGTGTGTCCACACATCCACCTCAGCATTCCATTACTGCGACCTTATTTGTCTCTCGTGCGATTTCTTTATGGCCCAACAATCTTTGGCGTATAACATAGCTGGGCGTACTGCCACTCTGTATAGTTTTCCCTTTAGTTTTGTTGGGAACCTCTTATCACACAGAATCCGATGCTGCTCTCCACTTGCACCATCCTGATTGCACATGGTGGGCTATATCGCTGTGTATCTCTCCGTCTTCCTGTACGTACGAGCCAAGGTATTTAAACCTAGACGTTCGGGGGACCGCCATGCCCTGTAAACTGATTTGGGTGTCCTCTTCGGCCTCACCACTAAAGTTACAATACATGTATTCTGTCTTAGAGCGACTTATCCTTAGGCCTCTGCGTTCTAGTGCTGCTCTCCACTGTTCTAGTCTCTCGTTAAACACCGTCTTAGATTCTGATATTAAGACAATATCAGAACAAATCGAATGGAAAAACACAAGTAAATGTCAAGCGTTGAAATAAAAAATAGAGCAATGTAGACATCAAAGTCGATTATAACTGAAAGTAGAAATCAAAGTTTGAAACAACCAAAAGCAGAGTAGAAAACCAAGTCAGGATCAACAATGCAAATTGGTTAAGCTTTAATGAAACTTGGCTGGATGAGTTTAGCAACTTTGTAATTTTCATTTATAAACATTCAAATTTCTCATATAAATTTGCAAACCAAACAATATACGAGACTTCAACTGTTTACATATGATGAGAAAAGTGAGTAGCGGCCGCCAGGGTAGAAAGGCGCACCCGCATAGAGAAGGAGGGAGTTTGTGAGAGGGGAAACTTTTAAGAAAAAATAACAAGCAGAAACTAATTATGCTTTAAGATCCACAAGAACTAACAGTCTGACCATTGAACAAAACTCAACTTCACTTGAAAATACAAAAGACACATGCTAACTCGTCAACAGATATTGCATAGAACCATACGGCAAATATCACAAAATTGTTGTAAAGATCCTTTAAACACTGGTAATGATATGTTCTCCTTTTACTTCTCTGGGCTGCAAAAAACTGTAACAGAAGACAATTCAAAAGAGTCGCGATTATTATGTTTCCCATCCCAGAAAGAAATTAGAAAATATTTCATGATTAGTTAAGTTCTCGAATTCCAAACATGTGAATTTGAAATCATACAAGTTCATCATGAAAGAAGAATACACGGAGATTGTTGGTGTTAGCATGTCAAACCAAAATATACCTCTATAGCCATGAAATATGCATTCCTCTATCCAGTAACGTTCAGGTATCATCTGAAACGTCTTCTAATGTACAAATATGATAGATTTTTAAAAAAATAAGTAGTAGTTATGCAAAGAAAAAAACAGCTGATTAAGAAAAAAACAGCTGATTGAAATTAAGATTTTTGTATAGATTAAGAAAAGTAGTTTGTATGTTCCAAAGCATCTATGATGATGATAATGGAGCCCAAAATAGACACTCAAAACAATTTAGCATATTTCATTTATATAAAAGGTATAATCTTGCTTTAAAATGTAACAAAGAATGATTATTCTCATGAATTTCACCAAAAACAATTGTACAAGTGTTTGCATTAACTATTACAATGAAACCTAACTGTTGCAAGCACATGTTTTTTCAACAGAAAGAACATGTTGTGTGACTCTACCTAGCAACTTGGTTTTAGAAGCATGGGGGCATCAATGCAATAGATGGCGTGAGGCGCAAACAGAGGGCGAGACTGAATTTTACAAACTATTAATATTTATCATAGTTTTCTAGCATCAATGCAAGCCTTTTGTACTCTTTGCCCTCAGGTCACCTTGCACCTAGAGACGCCACTTTTTAAAACCCAGGCAACAGCTCAATTCATCTAAAACAGACTATTATGTCTAAAGAGATCATAATTCACACTCTAATCATCAAAAACACACACAGCAAAACTCAATTCAGGCACAAAAGGATCATTACAAGATAAACGTATCTACCTTAGATGTTGCTTGGGTACATGAACACCCTAACCCTAGCTCCCTGCAAACAAAACAACAAACATTCAAAAACCCCAAACAAACAGCTGCAAATTTGATCATTCATTGCATAATTAACACAATTACCATAGATTTAGGAGGAAGGTTTGACTTAAACTTAGCACGAACAACACCAGTGTTACCATGAGGCCTCGTAACTTTCCCCCAAATGCACCGATAATGCGATCCATTCTTCTTCACCTTCGCTTTATAGATGTACGCCATACGCTTCCCTTGGTACCATGCCACCTCCTCCTTCGTGTTCACTCCTTCGACTTGAATCAACGACGTGTTTGGATACTGGTTCGATTTCGACCTAATAACAGCAATTGTTCAATTGTTCAAATCCTCTGATTGATCATATGTTTGATCGATGAATGTTTATAGGAATATAAACCAAAGTTTACCTTTTGTAACCGAGAATGGTTCCTCTGGTGTAGAGTCTGACGCGTTCTCCTTGACGGCCCTTCACCATTTTTGGTGCTCTGAGATGTAGCTGATGATGCGGTGATGAAGAAGATGGTGAAACCCTAGTTTTTGTTTTCGTTGGGGGTGTTGATATATGGGTGGACTTTAGATGGGCTTGTTTTAAGATGTGATTTATGGATATGGGCTAAAGAGATTTTGGGGCTAATTATAAGTAGTGTAGGACTGTAGGCTTGTATGCTACAATAGAAACATTTTCAACTTGAAGGCCGTCAATATTCAATAGTGTCATGAAAGTAGGGTAAATGTTGGGCACTATTGCTGTCTATATGCAAGTGGTGGAGGTGGGCATAAAACCGGGTTCGGACCCGACTCAGACCCGGGTACGGGTAGTACCCGATGGGAGGTATACCCGGGTTGAACCTGTTTAAACCTGTAAGGTTGGAACCGGTTTTAGATTTTGAGTTTTTTAGCAAACCCGACCCGAACCGAACCCGGTTCGGTTGAACCAGAGTTGAACCCAATTTTGGACACACACACAAAAGAAAAGAAAAGAAGAAAAAAAAAACTACACCCGGTAATAGACTCAGTTTCATATCTGACCCGAACCTACCGGTTATAGCGGGTAAGTTTTTCAAGTAAGTGAACCCGACCTGAGTTCATACCTAAATTCGCCTCAACCCGGGTACAAAAAAACCCAACTGGTTTGTACCCGGTTTTAGGTACGGCCCAAAACCTGTTTTGCCCACCTCTAGCAAGTGGTGTAGGAGAGGAAAAGTTCTGGTGATTTTCGCGGTCAATCATGTTAAGTTAGTGGATTGAATAGGTGAACCTAAACCGAAACTATTTTCATGTATTTATTGATATTTTGTTTATGTTGAACATAGTTAAAATTGTGTTGTGTTTCAAGTTGAAATGCTTAGTGTCTATTTGTTCGTATGAGTAATGCCTTTGACATGATATCAATGTAGACAACCAAGGACTCGAGCTCTAATAAAGAATTGATGTCTTTTTAATTATTTTATTTCTTTTATCTTTCATTTTCAAGTTCCAACAATTTTATAAATACAAACAAGGGGAAGACAAAATAGATCAATACCATGCATGAACAACTTAAAGCAGTTGAAGAGAAATCAAAGAAGAAGAAGAAGAAAGTTATTGAAACTTGTCTTTTTTCTTGTGCAAGTAAGGGTGTTAAAAAATATTTGAATTTGAAATCGAATCCGAAATATCCGAAAATACGAACCCAAAATATTCGAAAGTTTCGGATTTAGATTCTGATGCGTGTAGTGTTTTTGAGTATATTCAGATATTCAGATATCCGAAATTTCAAATTATCCAAAATTATTTTATAAAAATATTAAATAATATATATTAATTAAAATTTGCAGATATTTTGGATATTTTCTTAAGAATTTCGGATATCCGAAATTTTTTTATTAAATATTATTAAGTGTTAATAAAAAGTATTAAATAATACATTTTTTAAATGCGGATATTGGTTCGAATATCCGAACCCGAAATTCGGATATTCGAATTTTAAATATCCAAAATTTCGGATTCAAATTCAGATGTTGGAATCCACTATCCGAGATTTTCGGATATCCAAATCCATATATTTGATCTTGAACACCCCTATACGAAGGTGATGGAACATGAAGAATCACATCTGTAACGCACATAAGCTTGAATTGCTCCTAGGGAGCATATGAACAAACAACATCATATACTCAATGTTCTCAGAACCGGATCGGACGTCGAACCGGACGCCTACTGGTTTGGTGGTCGGACGGATGGACCGGATTTAACTATTTTAATTATATTTATATATGTAATTAAATATAAGTAATTTATATATGATTTATACATATATTTTATAGTTATATATAAAACTTAACTATACTGTATATCGGAAGTACTAATTTATGGTTTAACACCCCGTTTTTACCCACTAAAATCAAAAAAAAAAAAAAAAATGCGAAAACCGGTCGGAACCGGCCCGGTTCGCCGGTCCAACCGGCGACTCGGTTCGAACCGGCCGGTTCAACTGCACAAAAACGATCCACCCGGACCGGACCGGACCAGGCCCGAATCGCGGTCCGACCGGTCGGACCGGCCGGTCGATCCGGTCCTAACAACATTGCATATACTATAGACTAGTATTACTATAAAAATTTTCAGTCATAATTAGACGAATATGTAAGGAAATAAAATATCAATGTCAGTGAAGTTCTTACAATAATTGTATCCTCGAGTTGTTAACAATTACTCTCTTCAGTACACCGTTATCATATTCTTCTGTGACGGTGTTTCTCCTTCTGAATCAGGTAATTGAAGTAGAGGTTTGGAAATAATAATTTGTTTTATATCTAATCAATTCTTTTAACTACAAACACACCATATGCTAGTTATATGTTAAATTCATTTTCAACTAGATCAATACGTCAGTGATCAATATTTAAGAGTTAGATCGTCTTTAAATGACCTGACACGTGCTCATACGTTACGACCATCATTGAAAAACAGGATGATAACAATATTCAAACGTCATAGTAACAAGAACATTAAGTGATATAAGATCTAAGCGGTGCACCTACAAACGACAATAATTATATTTCATACAAACTAAAATAACATGACCGACAAAATAAGGACATTTCTTGTTGAAATGACGTATAATCAATAAACATTATAATTGTGTGTAGGGACCTCATCGCGAATCAACACATATCAATAAGAAGTGAAGATAAAAAAGGGTGTGAGGCCCACTTATTCGCGTGCATCAGTGCATGAGTCGTGACCGTTGATGGCTAATGTGGTATTTTGATGTCACATTCAACTTTTAATACAATTTAACTCACGTTTAATAAAGGGTCATAATATAGGGACACGATAAATCGACACCTCTCTATACGTTTCATACGCGGCGTATATGGTCAAATACATTGAAAACGAAGAAAATTCGGGGGGCTATCAGAGAGCTATACGTCCCATATAGCTTTATACGACCCATATAGCTTTATACGACTCCTATATGACACATATAAGACTATATGACGCATATAGCAAATTTCAACACTGACTACGAGCAAAAAATTTAAGGAGTTGTCAGAGGGGTTATACGACCCGTATAGGGCTATAAGTCCCCTTATACGACGCGGATGAGAGCTATATGACCTGTATAAAAATTTGGGATGTTAATTTATAATTTTAGTATGTCTTACTATCCCTCTTAATAAAATCAAGTGAAAATAATTTCTCTTTTGACCAACGCCCATCAAGTTTCACTTTTGTTAAATTTTGTAATATTTTTCTGTTTACTAAATTTCTCATGCTTCATGTGGTTCATAAAAGAATAAAATAATCTTTTTCCTTCTATTTATAAATTTAAAGCTTCTGGTGGGGCCCAGCCACGCTACAAATTGCCAACTAATTTAGATTACAAACTTTATCTTTCAAAGTTGGACCGTAAACTTGTATTTTTAAAATACAATGGGACAATTTGTGTAAAATTTAACTCTTATGATTAATTAAAAATTAAAAATATATACAAAACAATAAAAAGAATTTATAAGTAAGAATATTAAACATTAATCATCCAAACATAACACAAGTTCAGCTTCAAACGTGATCATAGAAAACATATAACAAGGTTGCAAATTAATCATTCAAACATGAATACGTTTTTTTTTTCTAAAAAAAATGGTTAGACCGACCGGTTTAACCAAAAAATTAATAAAGAAAACGAAAATTGAACCGTTGACGGTCCATACCATGAGAACTGAACGAGCAAGACAACCGATTCCTGTTTTTGTACATTACATAACACCGAGTTGTGTATATTACTAAAAACATATACAATCCTTTAAATACCACCGGGTCGCGTATAATTGTATATTACTATAAAAATAAATTAGTATTCAGTCTGGAATAATTAAAATGGGATTTACATTAAACATCCCATAAAAATACAACAAACCTATTTAAACATCAGCAAAGATGCTATAATTTTTGGAGTCCACAACAATAAGCCTAAGAGCAGCAACTGCTGCTGCTGCAGACATTAACCCAAAAAATATTACATTGAGCCAATGCCATGATTTCTGCAAAGAAGTTAGTTTCTTCCTTTTAGCCACCAAATACATATGGTTTGCAAGTATAAATGTAAGTGGGAAAGTGCTGATGGCTCCTGTGAGGCTCATGAAGTCTCCAATGAACGGCAGTGCTGCCGCCAGTAAGGTGGTTATCGCTAGGTAACCGCCTCTCACCATCACTCTGAATGACAAGTTTTTTACGGCTAGTGCACTTCCTTTGATCGCGTATTTTGTATCAAGATACTCGTACATCGGGCTTGCGAAAATCTGTAATATAAGACCAAATGTAGATTACAATACAGAAATAGCATGTGCCACAGTACACTTTAATAATTTATCATGTGATATTTGCTATATTGGTGTGTTGGACAATTTGTCAACCGTCCATCACCTTCAATAATGCCAAAATAATGAATTTAATGTGCCTCAATCAACAACATCCAACTTGTTGTAATAAAGACAATTTAGATGAATATCTGTGACTTCATGACTATCAAAAAATGAAACTTGCATTTTTTTTATATAAAGAATCCATGGGCCTTTCTTCTACATAAAGAGTAACATTGACGATTTCAACTTATTTACTTGAAAATGGGTTGACGTGGGTTAGATTATCTCGAACGGGTAAAAAACAGTTGGTCTAAGGGGTTAAAAAGGTGTTCAAGGTGTTATTCAAGTGTTTTCAACCTTCTACGCCAAGGGTAGAGTTTTTATAATCACGTATAACACACGTAAAATGTATTCGTGGTCAAATATTCGGGGGATATGGTCAAAGTTGAATCATGTGAAATGGAAAATGGGAAGTTAGGAGGTTGAAAAGAAAGCTTACATGCAAAGCTATAACTGTTTGAAGAAAAGCAGATAAGTTAGCAAATGTCTTGACCCAAACTGGACCGTTAACGCTGTTGAGCAAATACGCAGATGCTTCATTCCCATAAGCCCAATAACCCATGAAGGCAACAGCATATAATGGTACAACTCCTATTGTAAATTGGAAGTATAAAGCTTTCATCATATTGCTAACGACCGGCTGCCTCACTGTTGCCTAGAAACAACAAAACATTAGATTATTACTAAACGAATATAACTTTTGTAATCATATTTGACACACTATCAGGAAGCATTCATGAAAAAAAAATTAGATTTTTTGACACAATGTGTTATGGGTCATCCAAACCGACCCATATAGCAACAGATTTCGCGGTCTAACCTGTATCTCTGGGAGCATTCCTGTGTTGAAAGCAAAAACAAGACTTGCAGAAGCACCAATAGTTGTAAAGACCCTGCTTATGTCTGACCCTGGGATCCCATAGTCCCTAGGTGGAGCTTTGATCCCTAAAATAGCATATAAATCGATTTAAATTTGGAACAAATGATTATATTATGCTTTGTAAATGAGATACACAAATAAACATGTTAGATGTGGAACAAGAGAGTATACCATCACGAAGAGACAGCGCGAATGCTATAACGATATATACTAGACTGAAGAATGTTGAAAATCCAAGCCAAATTCTTAAAGCCGAAAGATGAGGGATACAAATTGCGAAAAGGGCACAAGCGAAGCCCGCCATTGCAATAAAATATGGGAGCTTCATGGTATTGTCATCCCTGAAGAGTACATAAATAGCCTACAAAATTGAACCACAATGACATAATTTGAGCTTATTGATAAAATACAACCCAAATAGACCCATTCATGTAAACGGGTCGATATTGGCACCTGTAAAACAATTTGAGCTTATTGATGTACCTTAAGAGCCTGACCAGCCAAAATGACAAAGCCGACGTTGATCATGAAAAGGTTTACATATTGCAACACCCACGTAAGAGAATAAGCTTTCGGGCCTGCAATTGTTCAAAACGCCTCAGTTATTTGTGAACTTTTAGTATCCGCTGATTTACACAAACACGCGTGTGACAATATTCTTTTTAATAGTTTGTTCATTACCATATATGAATCCTGCAAGATCTCTGTATCTGATATGCCTTTTGCCACCAAACTCATGAAGCATTGCAATAAGAGCGTTTGCATTGAGTGATATCACTGTAGCTAAGATTAGACCCACAACTCCGCCTACCCAACCAAGCGGAACCATGACTGCACCCGGATATCCCAGAACATACGCGCTGTTGATACCCGTTGTAAGAACAAAACCGGCTTGAAACCATGAATCTACATCAAGTGATCAGGTGTCCATATTTATAAGTTCAAACATACAACATAAGTAGTATTTTACTATTTATAGCAACTGATAAACACACACAACAATATAAGTTCAAACATACTCCTATGTAGTATGTACTACTTTCTCTAACATAAGTAAGGCTTTTACAGAGCAAAATCAATACTTTTTGCGATTTTGCCCACCAAAAAAATTATGTATTTTAGCTTGAAATTAAGAAAGTAAAAATCTTTGCAATTTTCATGGGAATTTTTGAAGCTTTCATGAGATGGATTCGTCGAAATGAACTAAAAAAAGTTAATTTTTGTTGCACTAAAACCTTGCTATATTTAGTCCTTAATCAAGGCTGCTTAGCTTTGAGCCTTCGGATAAAGATTCAGAATGTTTGGACACAAGTGAATATGATTCTCACAATTTCAAACAAATTGGTCAAAATCATAAGATTTGGAGAGCAAAATCACAAATTGGAATTGTAACAGATTCTAATAATCCGAAATCGAATTTCAAGAATCAAAACGATATCATGATCATTCCTCACAAATTTGCAAAACCCACATAGACTTCAAATCAAAAACATCAAATCACTTCAAATCCAGATTCAAAACCGCAACTCATTACAATTTAGTGCAAATCAATCAAAGAACAAAAACAGGGGATTCAACATTTCAACACACAAACACCACTACAAACAGATCAAACTCAGTGAAAAACAAACTAACCGCTGCTAATCTGATGAGCAGTTTCAGGAATCTCAATAACCAACTGTTCATCGGAGTAAACCTTCGTCGGACGATTAGAAACGACGTCGTCCGGCTGGTTCTCCATCGGAATCACACAACAATCCCCACGTTGTTCTTCAACTGACAACAAATACACCCTTTCTTCCACTACCAATTTGGCTTCGTAATCCAAATAAGCCAGCGATGAATATTATTTATACAAATGCGTGTGAATATCGATATTCTTGAGTATCTTTGTGTGTGTGAATGCACACACAAGTTCAACGGTTGACGAAGAGGAATTCAAAATGGGTATGCAAATGAGGAGAATTGTGGGGACGATTACGCAACCCGAAAAACTGCGGGAAGAACACACAGTGGATAGATGCGAATTTATGGAGTTATATTAATAAATTATTGCAGGGGATCTTGATTTGAGGTATGGGATTTTTTGTAACAGTTGTTGAAGCGTTGCGATTGGTCGGCAAATTCTAGTGTTCAACTCTTTGTTTTGTATACGTTAAAAGATTTCAAAGGTGATCTTTATGTTTTAATTTTTTATGTGGCAACTTTGTAAGTGATTCATCTTGTTTTATATTTCTCAGACCATGTGTTTATATTAGATTTTTATATTTATTTGTTTTCTTTTGATGAATAGCTAGCATTAACACTTATATGTTGTGAGGGGAATGTAAAATCGTAAAACATCTAATGTTAAAAGGTTGAACGTGAAACTTATTAGGTAATTTTAGTGAAATGATTTATTAATTTATGAGAAGAATTTAGTTGATTAATATAGTAAGTAAATAAATATTTATTACAAAAACTCGTTTGGAAAAAAGAAATTTGTTTACCAAAATTCGTAAGTTTATTATGATTAGTACACGTAAATAATAATAGATGAAACTTAGATGAATATAAAGTGAAAATGTTAAAAAATGAACATGTCTATGTCTATAATCATTTTGTTTTATTAATTTATATATGCGATAAACGTAAGTATCTATAAATATCTCCTTTCCTTTCTTAGACACATGTGTGATGAAGTATGCATTATTAATTAAATTAAATTAAGTAAAGAAATGAATGTGGTCTGAGTCTAGACACCGACACTGGTGTTTATATACATATAATAAACAAACTCTATAGTTAGGATTAAAATCCAAAAGTTTTCTTTACGTAAATACAGTTTATTAAAATGAAAAGCAAAATAATAAACATCATTAAGAAGAAAACTGTCATAAGTAAGTTTTGATCATATAAAAAAACAGAAAAAGATTCAAATACACTGTTACAAAGTGTGAGAAGACATAATTAGTAAAAAAATCAAAAAAAATTATATGTCACAATCTAAATCGAATTTCAAAAAAGTAATTCCGAGCTTTTGTTCCCATAGCCGTCCTCACTAAGAAAAAAATAAACGAAAAATAAAAAATAAAAATTAACGTTTTTATTGTGTTATTTATGAAAGACATAATAACTTAATTGTATCATTATGAAAGACATAGTAATGTTACTATATCATTATGAAAGACATAATAACGTCATTGTGTCATAAAAAGACAAAAAATTCTTTTATATTTTTCTAATTTTTTTCTAAAAGATGACGATTAAAGGAACAGAGACCAAAGCATTTTTTGGAAACTCGATTTAGAGTGAGATATCTTTTTTGTGACTTTTTAGCCTTATTATGTTTTCTCACACTTTGTAGGAAAAATACACTTTGTATAATAACCTAATAAAAACCATCATTGAAAAGAAAATTGTTATAATTCGGTTTTGATCATTTAAATTAGAAAAAAGGAAATTTCAACATTGTGTATTTATGTTTGATATCAAGTGACGTTAAAATATCTATTAAAATACAACGACTACTAGATTCGATGTTTCTTTCTCTCTTCATTGATAGCTCGTTTAAATTCTAGCTAGAAAACCGGAAAGGACCCAAGAACCTCATATGGCTCATTACCAGACTTCGACCCACTATTGATGATTTCAACGTGAGGTTTTTTTTATTTTTGGGTTTTTAAAGTAAAAAAGGGTGGTGTGTTTATTACATAAAAAAAAATCTTTGAACAATAATAACCAAATTTGTTAAGTGCTTACCTAACGTCACTCAAAATGTTTTTGTCTCCCTAAAGTTACACTCAATTTTCACACGTGTTACAGTACTATGTAATATTTTTTCAAATGGGTAAAATTAAGTTAGACAACTGAAACATATATGAATTTTAGTTAGTATTAAGTGAATTATACCTAATTATAACTATAATTTATCTTAAAATATTATTTTATAATCTCTAGATATTAATGAATAACTATTAATTTAATATTTTTATTCAACCCATATACTACATGAATTTCTAAACTAGTATACAAATATATAAGAAATCTATTGTAAATGCTCTTGATATTAGAGTTGAGTATTAAAAAGTTTTTCTGGACAAAAATAATCACTAAGTAGTAACCAATTTTTTTTAATATGTTTCATTTGCCTAGTTTATTTTTAATATATATTAACAGTTATAGAAACATTACATAGGATCATAGCATCTAATGAAAGTTGAGTGGAAACATTACATAGGATCATAGCATCTAATGAAAGTTGAGTGACTTTAAAGAAAAATTTTGGTGACTTTAATGGAACACTTGAGAAATATAAATATAAAATTAAAAAATAATACATTAAAAAAAACTAGTTAGTAAAAATGATCAAATGTGTTAACTATCAATATAAAAAAAGAGAGTGAATCATAACTTTTTCATGATAAAATAACCAAACATGCCATATATGAATAGAAAGTATTCATGTAATTAACTTTAGTGTAAGGAACAATCTAATAAGAAAGAGTTTTTGGTGGCATTCTAAGTTGACCTTTTGGATTAGAGTTTGGTTCATAACCGCTAACAATTTCATTATTTTTAAATAATATTATCATTAATATTATCACCATTATTATTGTTGTTATATAGTTTATTCAAAGCTATATAAGAGTTTAATAAAATAGTTGTAGTTGTAACTATCTTAATTATGTTCTGTTTTTAGGTTTTAAGTGGGACTAAACATCACAATTCAAAATCAAACCGAATACGCAAATATAATGAAGTCTCATTCGAATATCTAATACCCAACTTTTGTGACCCACTCACATTCTTTTGTTTGACACCCTATAATTAAACGAGTTGCAATCTACAGTGAGACATCTGCAAAAGATGGTTACTCGATCCATGATGTTGATATATATGAAGGTCGAGTGAAGGAAAAAGACCAAAGACTTCGTCGGTTTTTCAAGGCAACTATTCTTGGCTATGGACCGTCTTTGGAGGAGAGAGAAAAAAATTTATAAGAGAGGGTGGAATAAAGGTGGGTAAAAAAACTGGTTCATGAACCGGAAGCGGTTTGTAGGCTGGAATCAAGCTGAATTTGAATCTGGTTGAATGGAACTAGTTAAGGTAGGGTTAGAACCATTGGTATAGTATCGGTTTGAAAAAGGTTCAAATACAAAATGTATTTTTGCTACAAAGTGTGAGAATACATAATGAGTAAAAAAAATAACATCTCACAATCTAAATCGAATTTCAAAAAAGTAATTCCGAGTTTTTGTTCCCCTAACCGTCTTCACTAATTAAAAAAATAAACGAAAAATAAAAAAACAATAAAAAATTAACGTTTTTTTTATTGTGTCATTTATGAAAGACACAATGACGTCATTGTGTTATTATGAAAGACACAATGATATCACTGTGTCATTATAAAAAAACACAATGATATCACTGTGTCATTATGAAAGACACAATGATATCACTGTGTCATTATGAAAGACACAATGAATTTTTTTATTTTTTTTATGAAAGATGACGACGAGATGAACATAGATTCCGAAGTATTTTACTGAAATTCGGTTTAGATTGTGAGATATCATTTTTTTACTTTTTTAGCCTCATTGTGTCTTCTCACACTTTGTAGTAAAAATACACTTTGTAGAATAATCTCACCCGTATTGGTTATGCGAGTTTTGTGTGCTGGAACTGGTTTGGAAACTGGTCTGTAAGTTTAAAGGAATATAGTCATTAACTATCATTGGGACCAGTCATAATCAATTTTGGCCATTTTTCATGATTTTTTTGACGATTTTACCACCTCTGTTAGTATATGGGTACTGGATGTATTGGTTCAATCACAACAATTAAAGACCCCCTCTATTCTCTCTCAAAAATTCACGTCAATGTGATGTTTAAGCCTAAAGTTCAAGTATATGTTATAGTAGGAAAATTGCATTTCTCAACCGAGCATAAATCATGGCATGTTCTTAAAGTCGACTTGAAGATATACAAATAAAGAAGAATGATTGATCTTGAGAGTAATGCGCACCGAAAGTGTTCCCCAAAACCCACTTGTGGATGTGATTTTCAAGTAGGGTAAGTTTAGATACAAGTCATTGTTGTTAACCACAATCAGACACTGATTTTTCATTATGACCTATATTTGGAACTTATCTCGCACCATCTTCAAGACGAATTTGATGTTAAAGATACACACATCTATTTTACTTTATAGTTTATAATATTTGAATTATAAAATTTTAAGATTATCGAATCTACAAGAGACGTAAATAAAATTACAAACAGATACTGAGATTTATTTTTGAAACTTTTAAGAAGTATGTTTTAGTAGTATAATTTATATGTTGTAAAATATTAGAACAAATTATAATTTCTTAACCACACAGGGTTTCTAAACTAGTTCCAGCAGGTTTCGAATCTACCTGAACGGTTGAACCTGCTCTTACTAGGTAGGTTTTTTTTAAACTTTATACTGGGTTCCAACCCAAACCAGTTTCTCGCCTACCCAGTTGATTTCGGTTGAACGAACATTAACAAGTTCTTTAGTCTAAACCACTTTGTGCTCGGGGTTTTTTTTTTTGGGGGGGGGGGGGGGGGGGGGTGGGAAAGGGTTCAAAATCATAAAAGTTTTTTTTTTCTTCGTGAGCGATAGAGTTATCTTTATTTTTATAATTTAATGAAGGGGTAATTTTGTAAAATAGTAACCAACTTTCAAAAGTGTTCCAATTAGGTAACTCAAGTTTTAAAAGTGTTCCAATTAGATTACTCAGTTTTTATATTTTATATAAATTAAAAGTCTTAACATGTTTTTAGCATGTTTTACTTTTTGTTTCAATTAGAAAATATTTTTTTCTATCTTTTGATGCTGATATGGAACGTTGACGTAAATTTTAAGTACTTTTTTTATTTTTTTCATAATTAACATGTTTTTTTTATTTTTTAATATAATTTTATATATTGAAAATTCTTGTAACATTTCGTATTTTCGTTAAATATAAGTTAACTTCGTTAAAACCTTGTAAGGACTTTTTATGCCATTTAAGAAACTTTGTGGGCTATTTTTGTCTCATTCCTTGTTTACTTAAAGTTTCTAAATCAATTAAATAATAATATTAATTATAATAATAATAATAACAATAATAATAATATAATAATAATAATAATAATAATAATAATAATAATAATAATAATAATAACAACTATAATAAACAACCCAAAATAATAGTTATAATAATAATAGTGATAATAAAAATAATAATTATTGCTATTAAGGTATAAATCTTAAAAATGTTTAGAACTTAAAATTAAATTAAGGTTAAGGGGATATTTTGTCATTTTGAAAATTTCAAATGAAAGTTTTATGCATAAAATAATAAAAGGGTAAAACCGAAGGACCATTTGTGTAATTTCAAAAAAAAAAAAAATACAAACCAAACCCCCCCCCCTCAACCCCGCTTTTCCGGCGGACGCCCGACCACCGCCGGCCGTGGCTCCGGCCACCTCCAAACGGTCCGTATACACCAATTTTTCACCCAAAACCATTTCCAAACCGTTTTAGAACACATTTCGAGCATAACTACATCATTTAATCGAGGTTAAGGCGTCGGTTACCACCCATTCGAAGTGCATAACCGAAAGCTTTTAATCTTATAGCCGTTCGTCCATTAAAACTTAGTAATAATCAAATTAAAAGAACCTAAACAATCATATAACTAAACCTAAACGTTTACAGTCCTCAATTGCACCTGAAAACACACGAAATCCCACCTTCGATCACCCTCACTGTCGCGAACCTGCAAATTAGTCGAGGACCATCTTCCAAGCATCGTGAGACGAAATTGGCAGAGGGCTTTGCATCAAGACCCACATCCGAAACTATTCTCAAGTTTAATTTGATTAACATCAACATTTGATCATCGTTTGAACACAAGACGCTCGCGACCTGTTCTTGGTGTCTTTTGCATCAATTCGAATTCAAATCAAGTAAGTAAACACACCCACACACTCGTTTTTATCTGGGGAATGAAAGCCCCAACAATAATTTGGTTATTAACATCGAATTGAAGTTCAATTTTGGATTTGAATAAGCTAGGGTTCATATGCGATTTGGGGGTTTTTGTTAGTTTGGTATTTGAGAATTAAAATCCGTGTTCTGTCGCGGCTTAGAGCCTTGGTTTACTGGTTACACACACGCATGATGAACCTGAGGTCCCGGGTTCGAACCGGGCACCCTCATTATTTTTAAAATAGTTTTTTTAGCTTAAATTAATTATAGAAAATTTATAATAATTATAAAAATGACTTTTATAAACCCCAAATATCTTTAAAGTCATCTAAATATTTCTTAAGAATTTTATTCTTGTAAAACATTTTAATATTTTAATATAAAGTTATTTACAAATGTTATAATTAAATATTTTTATAAAAATTAGATTGTTATATAATACTTAAAGGTATTAAATTAATATTAGACCTTATGTTTAAGGATTTATTATGATAATTATAGAATTTAGATACAATCTTATAAATAAAATCACAAGTTATTTATAAAGGATCAATTTTCTTAAAAATAAATTTTATAAATTTCATAAATGGACTTTTTATAAGAATTTATTAACTCTATAAAAAAAATCCCAAAATTCTAATACCCTAGTTCACGTTAACTCGTAAATCTTATATTAACCTAAATCTTGTAATATTTATATATTTAGGTGCCTTGTGACGTTTTACCTTGGAACGACATATATTATTCTTGTTGATCTTCATTATATACTTATTTGACATGTGAGTTTTCCTTGCCCATTTTTATTTGTTTTCACACTTTGGGGTGAAACATGATACTTATACAACTTACACTTATAAACGTTTGAGACTTGTAAAGCACTTGCAATTCGTCTTTATACTTTGTCATGGTTATTTGTGTGTTGTAAGTGATTATATGAGATACATAGTTTGTTTACAATCATTAACTATTGCTAGCCTGGCGACGTCTTAGATCTTTGGGCCTGACAAGCCTATTTGGTGCTAAAGTCGATGTATTGCCGACCCCTAGGAGCCGTATGCTTGTGCACTAGGGAACCAAATACACTTAGCCAATCTTTTATACTTGTAATCAAGTCTAGGTTTGGTTGTAACGATATGTGTTCTATAACCTTACTAGCTTATAACCTATGACATGAATTGCTACTTGTAACTTTTTCATATTATGTATGAAAATATTGGAAACTCACCAACTATTTTTAGTTGACCTTTTATTTTTATCATGTTTCAGGTAACCCCTAAGTTTAAAGTGGTCTTTTGAAGCTTGCAATAAAACTAGGACGTGGACCTAGTTAAATAAATAAAATGTTATGTTATGTTTTGGATTTATGCTTGAACTTATTTCATATTTGAAACTTATGAATGTATTTCATTTGGAACTTATGATAATATTATTTTCATTTAAAGATAGCGTTATATGGCTGTGAACAATCTTAACCCTCACATCTCGACGTTTCCGCCGTCAAGGTTGGGGTGTGACAGATTGGTATCAGAGCCCATAATTATAGGGATTTAGGTTATTAGAAATGGTGACCTAGACTATAGGTTATGCATGAACCTTATAGAATAATGTTTATATTCTTGTAAATATATATATTGTTTGCATGCTACATAATGCTATGCCTTCTTATGTCAATTTGATGCCTTAGCATAGGATTGTCTAAACATTGTTACTTATCTCCCTAGACTTAACTTTGACTCTTTGATTCTCCCCGATAAATGAAACTTTCTTAATCTTATTCTCGACGACGCATGGAATCTTATGCTTATGCTTATGACTTGGATCTTTAGACGATATGTCTAATCCATATAAATCTCATCAAGGTTTTGATTTTATGAACCTAAGAAATATTGTGTGACACATAGACACCTGTATTCTGGTTTTCCTGGCAAAAAGCCGTCGGGCTAAGGTAAGCGTTTCGCATAAATCCTACGGGACCAGTTACGCTTACCTGGGGATTTCTGGGATGAGTGATAAACTATGGTCAACATACACAAGTTTCTAAGGCGAATGGGTCAATTTACCTTGACGTGTCAACGTTTCCAAATGGTAATGCGTTACCAAATGGAATCATTCCATATGCCTTATAACTCTTGACTTATCATTGTTTAAATTATAAACCTTGTTATTCTCTTTTCTCGTGTCTAACTCATTTTGCACATTCCAGCATGTCTCGTTATCATGGAAAGCATGGAAGTTCCGATCGTAAGCTAGCCGCCATGATTGCTCGACAAATGGCTGCTGTCATCCTGACCATGGTTGCTGAACTCAATAGCACTTTGATGACCAACTCTAGCAACAGCGGAAATGGTCAAGGAGAGAATAATGCAAACCAAGGGCGCAACAACCAAACTTGCACTTTCAAGCACTTTAGCTCTTGCAAGCCCACTAGTTTTAGTGGCAAGGAAGGAGCCACGGGTCTTCTTGAGTGGTTCGAAAGCATGGAGAACACCTTCATCAATTGTGAGTGTCCCGAGGCACTCAAAGTTCGTTATTCCACTAGCATGCTCCAACAAAGGGCTCTCACCTGGTGGAATAGCGAGAAGAGAAATCGAGGAGCTGATGCTATTTTAGCACTTACTTGGGAAGAGTTCAAGAACATCGCCATCGCGAAGTTCTGCCCGAGAAGCGAGTTACAAAAGTTAGAAGAGGAATTCTGGAATTTGAAGCAAAACGATGGTGATCATTTGGCCTACTCAACTAGGCATCATGAGTTGAGTTTATTGCTGCCTCACATGGTCGATACCGTTCCCCGCAACATCGAGAAGTTCATTAAGGGTGTACCACCCAAAATTCAAGATGCTGTGGTGGGTAGCCGACCCACAACTTTAGAAGAAGCCATTACTATCACCGCTCAACTCACCGAGAACCATATACGAGCGGGCACCATGTCTGTGAGAGGTGCAAAGAAGGTGGAAAAGATGGCTACTGAGGCCGTTAAGGAGACCAACGCTGAACCGTCCAACAACAACAACAACAACAAAAAGCGCAAGTTTACACCGGCACGCAACTATGCTGTGGCTGCACCCAAACAACCCCAAAGACAACTTGTACCTGCGGCTACACCTGTGGCATAAGTGCCTGGGGCTAGGGCCTATGCTGGTCCTCAGCCGATGTGCAACACTTGTAGGTATCATCATCCGGGGAACCAACCATGCCGTATCTGCACCTTATGCGGTAAATATGGTCATTTCGTGGCGACTTGCCACCATGCACCTAACAATGCCGCCTTGGTCACAAACCGGGTTTGCTATAACTGTGGGGAACCTGGTCATTTTCGTCCACAATTACCTCGTCTTGCGGGTAATGTTCCACAAGCCCGAGGACGTGCTTTCATTATCAATGCTAATCAAGCACAAGCAAACAACGATGTGGTGAACGGTATGCTAAATTCAAACGTTATGATCTAAGTCTCTTTCATACATTACCTAAATCGCTAAATACTTTAAACCTTGAACAGGTATGTTCCTCATTAATAATACTTATGCATACGTTCTTTTTGACTCTGGAGCCGATAAGAGTTTTGTTTCATTAGAGTTTGAACCCGTACTTGCTAAGCCACATACGAAACTAGAAAGACCTCTCACCGTTGAAGTTGCCGATGGAGAACCGATAACCGTGGATGTCGTTATCCGTGATTGCATCTTAAGTCTTGACACCCACGATTTTCTTATTGATCTTATTCCTATGAAACTTGGAAGCTTCGACGTCATCATTGGTATGGATTGGTTAGCCAAACACCATGTCGAGATCGTTTGTTTCGAGAAGTGCATCCGTATACCTTATCATCTGGGGATACTTTGAAAGTGTTCGGCAAAAAATCTTCCAAAGGGATTAAACTCATGTCTTGCACTCAAGCCCGAAAGTGTTTAAGTAAGAACTATATGGCGTTATTGGCTTACGTGGTCAACACAAAAGTCAAAGGGAAAGAACTTAAGGACGTTCCGATTGTCCGAGACTTTCCTGGAGTATTTCCCGACGACCTTAGTGGTTTACCTCCTGTGCGTGAAGTTGAGTTTAAAATTGACTTGATACCGGGAGCCAACCCCGTGGCTAAGTCACCGTATCGACTTGCACCATCGGAAATGCAAGAACTTTCTAGTCAACTTCAAGAGCTAACCGAGAAGAGTTTCATTCGTCCTAGTTCTTCGCCTTGGGGTGCACCTGTCCTCTTCGTGAAGAAGAAAGATGGATCGTTTCGTATGTGCATCGACTATCGTGAGCTTAACAAGCTTACCATCAAGAACCGCTATCCTCTTCCTCGCATCGATGACTTGTTTGATCAACTTTAAGGAGCTGCTATATTCTCGAAGATTAATCTACGTTCTGGATATCATCAATTACGAGTCTATGATGATGATATCCCAAAGACCGCGTTTCGTACTCGTTATGGACACTATGAGTTTATGGTGATGCCTTTTGGCTTAACTAATGCACCTGCTGTCTTCATGGATCTCATGAACTGAGTATGCAAGCCTTATCTAGATAAATTTGTGATTGTCTTCATTGATGACATACTTATCTACTCCAAGACTAACACCGAGCATGAACTGCATTTGCGACAAGTGCTTGAGTTGTTGAAGAAAGAGCAATTGTACGCGAAGTTCTCAAAGTGTGATTTCTGGCTCGAGGAAGTTTAATTTCTAGGACACGTGGTGAATAGCCAAGGAATTCACGTTAACCCTGCAAAGGTGGAAGCTGTGAAGAATTGGTGTGTTCCCACGACTCCGACCGAGATCCGTTCTTTCCTTGGTCTTGCTCGTTATTACCGGCGATTCATCGCCAACTTTTCAAGGATCGCGAAGCCACTCACCTCTTTGACACAAAAGAATAAACCATTCGAGTGGGGGCCTGAACAAGAAGAAGCTTTTGAAGCATTAAAGCACAAATTGTGCAATGCTCCTATCTTGACCCTACCCGATGGAAACGATGATTTCACCGTATATTGCGATGCATCAAAACAAGGCCTTGGTTGTGTTCTTATGCAACGAGGAAAGGTCATAGCTTATGCATCGAGACAATTGAAGGTTCACGAGGTGAATTACACAACACACGATCTCGAGCTTGGTGCTGTTGTTTTTGCTTTGAAGATTTGGAGACATTACCTTTATGGTACGTAATGTATAGTCTACACCGATCACAAAAGCCTTCAACACGTTTTTAACCAAAAAGATCTCAATATGAGACAACGTCGTTGGGTTGAGTTGATTAGTGATTATGACTGTGACATTCGTTACCACCCTGGGAAGGCAAATGTCGTAGCCGATGCACTAAGCCGTAAAGTCCATAACAAGATGACCTCGTTCCAAGAAATTCGTAATCGACGACAATGGTTTGATACTTTGAGAGAATTCGATACTGAAATTCGACTAGATGTCACCGAGGCTACTGTACTGCTACAAAACTTGAGAATAGATAGTGACATCGAGTCTAGTATCTTAGTGGCTCAACAATTAGTTCAACGAGAAGGGAGAATGAAGGATGAACTGGAGCATAACCTTCTAACTCAATTGGAGACAAAACCTAATAGGTTGATGTATTTCGCGAACCGAATTTGGGTTCCAAATCATGATAATCTTCGTATGTCACACCCCAACCTTGACGGCGGAAACGTCGAGGTGTGAGAGTTAAGATCGTTCACAGCCACATAACGCTATTATTAAATCCAAATATATTATCCATAAGTTTCAAAGGTAACATTACAATCATAAGTTTCAACAATGAACTAATATTTGACATGACATAACAAAGTACAATCAATTAATCTTATTAACTAGGTCCAAGTCCTAGATTATGCCAGCAACATAAGTGCACTTCAAACTTGGGGGTTTTCCTGAAACATGATAAAAATAAAAGGTCAACTATAAATAGTTGGTGAGTTTCCAAGGTTTTCATACATAATATGAAAAGATTACAAGTAGCAATTCATGTCATAGGTTATAAGCTAGTAAGGTTATAGAACACATATCGTTACAACCAAACCTCGACTTGATTACAAGTATATAAGATTGGCTAAGTGTATTTGGTTCCCTAGTGCACAAGCATACGGCTCCTAGGAGTCGGCAATACATCGACTTTAGCACCAAATAGGCTTGTCAGGCCTAAAGATCTAAGACGTCGCCAGGCTAGCAATAGTTAATGATTGTAAACAAACTATGTATCTCATATAATCACTTACATCACACAAATAACTATGACAAAAGATGAATTGCAAGTGCTTTACAAGTCTCAAACGTTTATAAGTGTAAGTTGTATAAGTATCAAGTTTCACCCCAAAATAGTGTGAAATAAAGTAAAAAGGGGCAAGGAAAACTCACATTGATATAGGCATTACAAGATGATATAAAAGATTAAAATAATGATCCAAAAGATAGTCCCAAAGTATTCATTACAAGGCACCTAAATATGTATTACAAGATGAAGGTTAAGGTTAATAATATGATTAACGTTCAAATAGGAATTAGGGTTTCAATAGTTTTAAGGTTTTTAATAAGTAATAAGTTTATAAAATAATTATAGTTTGATTCCATTAGAGGAATTATATATGTATATTTAAGTATTTAGAAACGAATTTAAGTATAAATATAGATAAGATTCAATATAAATAAAGCTTTATAATTATTCAAAATTAATTGGAATAACGTTTTGATTAATAATGAATTATTAATCTAAACCTTTAGTTACTATATTTTATAAGAAAGATAATATTTGTATATAATTTGTGAAATTGTAAAATAAATAACTTCTACAATTATCATGATAAAACTTTAATTAGTATAATGCCCATTAATTTTTATAAAGATTTATTGTTTCAAGTCTAATAATTATTTGATTGTTTTTAAAAGAAAACAATTTAAATATAAAGGCTAGATAAACATTAGAGATAATTATGTCTTTAAAAGTAATGTTTGAACCAAAAAGGTTTATTATTTATTATTTGAAATAATTAATAATAAACTAAAACAAAAAATAATCCAATTGTATTATTGAACATGTAATGTTTCAATAGGATAAACGATACTTAAATCTATTTTATAAAAAAAATAGTCTAATTATATCATTGTTTTAAAGATAATAATAATAATAAAAATTGTTAAGATATCTTAGGAAATAAATTCCAGAAAATTAGTTAGGTGGTTAAAAATATATTTGAAGATTATAAAAGGAATTTTTATATTTATTCTAAATTTTCAGAAAAATTAATTTGGGCTAAAAGCCCTAAAAAAATTACATGATGGTGCCCGGGTTCGAACCCGGGACCTCATGTGTGTTGGGCAAGTGTGTTAACCAGTGAACCAGGGCCGCGGCCGTGGTTTATATAGGTTTCTAAACCTTATAACCTCCAGTAAGGAGTCCCTCCCAAATTGAAGAACCCTAGATTCAATCCAACCCAAATTGAAACTTAAAACTCGGATGATCACTGCAATAGACATGGGGCTTTTGTTCCCCATGTCAAATGGAGTGTGTAGATACATTAATCTTACCCGAATTGACTTGTAATAAGATTAAGAACAGACGAAAACCGGCCGCGACCAATGTACGTTTGATCGATGAGGAAACTTTGATGATAATCGAATTAACTTTGTGGGAAGCTTCAAGGAGTAATTTCTAATTAAAGCCCTCAACTATTTTCAAGTTTTAAAGCCCTGAGGTTGGTGTTCGATTAGTGGCAGATCGCGATGGAAGTGGGTGGTCGGATTTCAGTGTTGATGTTTGTTTCAGGTGGAATTATGAGTTGTAAACGTTTAGGAACACTTATATGATTGTTTACGTTAGTTTAATTAGATTATTATTAGGATTTAAGGGTCGAACGGTTATGAAGTTTGATGACACCGTTTATACAATAATTCGAGTAATAACCGATGTTTTAAACGCAATTAAATAATGTATTTAAGTTCGAATCATGCCTACGAAGCGTTTTGAACCGGTTTTGCACTTCAAAATCGAGTATTTTGGGCGATTTGGACATCGCCGGAGCTTGCCGGAGCTCGCCGGAGCTCCCACCGGCGGCTAGCCGGGATTACGGGGAGAGAGAAAAAGAGATTTGTTTTTTTTAATGTTACACAAATGGTCCTTGAGGTTTTTAAAAGTTTACAACAGAGGTTTAAGGTTTTGTTTTAGTTTTTATTAGTTTACAATTTAACCCCCTGAAGTTTTAAAGATGTCATTATTTTATGTAAAGACTTATATTAATTACAAGTTTAATACAACAAACTTATATTTTTATAATATTAATATTATTATTATTAACATCATTATTGTTATTGTTATTAGTATTATTAATATTGTTGTTGTTATTATTATAACTATTAGTTTGATTTTTACTTTATATATTTAAAAAAATAAAGACAATAAAGAAATAAGCATGAATAATCTATAAGTTTCATAATTGCCAACAATGGTTCTTTCAAGAATTAACGACGTTAATTTTCAATTAACGGAAAATACGAGATGTTACATCGTACTCTTGTCATGAACGAAGCTCATCAAACTCGTTATTCTATTCATCCTGGATCCGATAAGATGTACATGGATCTGCGTGGTCAATATTGGTGGCCTGGAATGAAGAAAGACATAGCGACTTATGTAGCTAAGTGCCTCACGTGTACGAAGGTTAAAGCCGAACATCAACGTCCAAGTGGATTACTTGAGCAACCCGAGATTCCTATGTGGAAGTGGGAACACATATCCATGGACTTCATAACCAAGCTACCCCGAACCTCTCGTGGACATGATAGCATATGGGTGATCATCGACCGACTGACCAAGTCGGCAAATTTTATACCCATATGTGACACTTACAAGACATCAAGGTTGGCTCGTATATACGTTGATGAAATTGTAAGTCGTCATGGGGTACCTCTTCACATCATATCCGACCGAGACGCTCGTTTCACTTCGCACTTTTGGTCGTCTATGCAAGAACTCTTAGGTACTCAATTAGATCTAAGCACGGCTTACCATCCCCAAACTGATGGTCAAACAGAGCGAACCATCCAAACCTTGGAGGATTTGCTACGCCTTTGTGTCCTTGACTTTGGTGGTGATTGGGATACGCATCTACCGCTAGCGGAATTTTTGTATAACAATAGTTACCACTCGAGTATCAAGATGGCACCGTTCGAAGCGCTTTATGGTCGTAAATGCCGTTCACCGATCTGCTGGACCGACATTGGTGAAAACTTCATCACTGGTCCTGAACTTATACAAGAGACGACCGATAAAGTTTCTACCATCCGAAAGAACCTTGAAGTGGCAAGAAGTCGACAAAAGAGCTATGCTGATAAGAGATGTAAGCCGTTGGAATTCCAAGTTGGGGAGATGGTTCTTCTTAAGGTTTCACCGTGGAAGGGTGTCGTTCGCTTTGGGAAGAAGGGTAAACTGGCTCCAAGATTTATAGGTCCTTTCAATATTCTGAAAAGGATTGGAAAAGTGGCTTACAAACTGGAATTACCTTCCGACCTTAGTGGGGTTCATCCTGTGTTCCACGTCTCAAATTTGAAAAAGTGCTTGGCTGATGAAAGTCTGCATGTTCCGTTGGAAGACATCCAGATCGACGAGTCATTGCATTTCGTTGAGAAACCTGTTGAGATCATGGATCGCATTATGAAGAAGACCAGAACTACCACTACCCCAATCGTCAAGGTTCGTTGGGAGAATAAACGTGGCGCTGAATTTACTTGGGAACGTGAGGAGCACATGAAGAAGAAATACCCGTTCTTATTTGTATAGTTTCATTTCTTAATTTCAGGACGAAATTCTTTTAAGTTGGGGAGACTGTAACATGTCGTATTTTCGTTAAATATAAGTTAACTTCATTAAAACCTTGTAAGGACTTTTTATGCCATTTAAGAAACTTTGTGGGCTATTTTTGTCTCATTCCTTGTTTACTTAAAGTTTCTAAATCAATTAAATAATAATATTAATTATAATAATAATAACAACAATAATAATAATAATAATAATAATAATAATAATAATAATAATAATAATAATAATAATAACTACTATAATAAACAACCCAAAATAATAGTTATAATAATAATAGTGATAATAAAAATAATAATTATTGCTATTAAGGTATAAATCTTAAAAATGTTTAGAACTTAAAGTTAAATTGAGGTTAAGGGGATGTTTTGTCATTTTGAAAATTTCAAATGAAAGTTTTATGCATAAAATAATAAAAGGGTAAAACCGAAGGGACCATTTGTGTAATTTCAAAAAAAAAATACAAACCAAACCCCCCCTCAACCCCGCTTTTCCGGCGGACGCCCGGCCACCGCCGGCCGCGGCTCCGGCCACCTCCAAACGGTCCGTATACTCCAATTTTTCACCCAAAACCGTTTCCAAACCATTTTAGAACACATTTCGAGCATAACTACATCATTTAATCGAGGTTAAGGCGTCGGTTACCACCCATTCGAAGTGCATAACCGAAAGCTTTAATCTTATAGCCGTTCGTCCATTAAAACTTAGTAATAATCAAATTAAAAGAACCTAAACAATCATATAACTAAACCTAAACGTTTACAGTCCTCAATTGCACCTGAAAACACACGAAATCCCACCTTCGATCACCCTCACTGTCGCGAACCTGCAAATTAGTCGAGGACCATCTTCCAAGCATCGTGAGACGAAATTGGCAGAGGGCTTTGCATCAAGACCCACATCCGAAACTATTCTCAAGTTTAATTTGATTAACATCAACATTTGATCATCGTTTGAACACAAGACGCTCGCGACCTGTTCTTGGTGTCTTTTGCATCAATTCGAATTCAAATCAAGTAAATAAAACACCCACACACTCGTTTTTATCTGGGGAATGAAAGCCCCAACAATAATTTGGTTATTAACATCGAATTGAAGTTCAATTTGGATTTGAATAAGCTAGGGTTCATATGCGATTTGGGGGTTTTTGTTAGTTTGGTATTTGAGAATTAAAATCCGTGTTATGTCGCGGCCTAGAGCCTTGGTTTACTGGTTACACACGCGCATGATGAACCTGAGGTCCCGGGTTCGAACCCGGGCACTCTCATTATTTTTAAAATAGTTTTTTTTCAGCTTAAATTAATTATAGAAAATTTATAATAATTATAAAAATGACTTTTATAAACCCCAAATTTCTTTAAAGTCATCTAAATATTTATTAAGAATTTATTCTTGTAAAACATTTTAATATTTTAACATAAAGTTATTTACAAATGTTATAATTAAATATTTTTATAAAAATTAGATTGTTATATAATACTTAAAGGTATTAAATTAATATTAGACCTTATGTTTAAGGATTTATTATGATAATTATAGAATTTAGATACAATCATATAAATAAAATCACAAGTTATTTATAAAGGATCAATTTTCTTAAAAATAAATTTTATAAATTTCATAAATGGACTTTTTATAAGAATTTATTAACTCTATAAAAAAATCCCAAAATTCTAATACCCTAGTTCACGTTAACTCGTAAATCTTATATTAACCTAAATCTTGTAATATTTATATATTTAGGTGCCTTGTGACGTTTTACCTTGGAACGACATATATTATTCTTGTTGATCTTCATTATATACTTATTTGACATGTGAGTTTTCCTTGCCCCTTTTTATTTGTTTTCACACTTTGGGGTGAAACATGATACTTATACAACTTACATTTATAAATGTTTGAGACTTGTAAAGCACTTGCAATTCGTCTTTATACTTTATCATGGTTATTTGTGTGTTGTAAGTGATTATATGAGATACATAGTTTGTTTACAATCATTAACTATTGCTAGCCTGACGACGTCTTAGATCTTTGGGCCTGACAAGCCTATTTGGTGCTAAAGTCGATGTATTGCCGACTCCTAGGAGCCGTATGCTTGTGCACTAGGGAACCAAATACACTTAACCAATCTTTTATACTTGTAATCAAGTCGAGGTTTGGTTGTAACGATATGTGTTCTATAACCTTAATAGCTTATGACCTATGACATAAATTGCTACTTGTAACTTTTTCATATTTTGTATGAAAATATTGGAAACTCACCAACTATTTTTAATTGACCTTTTATTTTTATCATGTTTCAGGTAACCCCCAAGTTTAAAGTGGCCTTTTGAAGCTTGCAATAAAACTAGGGCGTGGACCTAGTTAAATAAATAAAATGTTATGTTATGTTTTGGATTTATGCTTGAACTTATTTCATATTTGAAACTTATGAATGTATTTCATTTGGAACTTATAATAATATTATTTCATTTAAAGATAGCGTTATGTGGCTGTGAACAATCTTAACCCTCACATCTCGACGTTTTCGCCGTCAAGGTTGGGGTGTGACAATTCTGACACCCTCATCTTCTTCATCGTTACTTTCTTAACATAAGAAAATTTAATAATAACTCGATTTGATCGTTTAGTGGTCCAATTTGAGAAAAATATGCATGGGTGACTAAATTAGAACACTTTTGAAACTTGGCTACTATTCTGTGATATTTTCCCTTTAATGAAAAATAATTTCTATCCTTAAATTTTGTTAATCTTCTAAATATTTCTCAAATTTTATTCTTTATCTTTATTCATATTTAATTACATAATACTCACTTAATTAATTTTTACTAATTTTTCTCTATCTTTTACTTATAAAAATATAAGAGATGAATATTAAGTTTGGGAAATATAACAGACTATTCAATCCATATATATCTCCTTACAATTTATGAATAATGAAGATCATGGAAAATGAGATGGAGTGAATCTCTTTAAGTTTTTTTATTTGTAAAAATAAAAAAAATTATAAAGAAACCATTCGAAACAGATTAAAAGCTAAAATTTAAACCCGACTTAGATAAAAATTTAATCATATGGCGTGGAAACCAATTATTAGGTAGCCTAGAATGATGATAAGTGTCTGGATTTATTTTTATTTATTAGTATAGATTATTAGTATAGATTCTTTAAGTTATATAAGATACAAATAGTTAATTATTTAATGTTGATCAATGAGACTTTAAATCAAAACTATTTACAAACTAGGTTATAATCCCGTATAATATACGTGTTAAATAAATTTACTGTTACGTAGTTAATAATATAAAAAAATAAATTTTAAATAATGTGTATTATACGGATTGAATTAACTCATGTATTACACATATTTGAAAATTTAAAGTTAATATATTTGAAATTTCTATTATGGATAGTTATTAATTAATGAATAGTTATTATAAACGTAATTAAACTAAATATAAAATTACATAAAATACTTCTTTCTAGTATTCTTATTAAAGAAGAGAGAGACGTGAAAACCAATTATTAGATAATATAGAACGGTGACAAGTGTTCAGATTTATTTTTATTTATTAGTATAGATACTTTAAGTTATATAATATACAAATGGTTAATTATTTTACGCTAATCAATGAGAATGTAAATCAAAACTATTTACAAACTAGGAAACAATCCCGTGTATACACTATTTAAATAAGTGTACTGTTACATCGTTAATAATATAAAAAGTTATATCTTGAATATTGTGTATTATACGGATTGAAAAAAACCATGTATCACACATATTTGAAAATTTAAAGTTAACATATTTGAAATTTTAATTATAAATAGTTATTAATTAATGAATAGTTAATATAACATTCATAACTAAATTAAATATGACAATTACATAAAAATATTTCTTTCTAGTATTCTTATTATTTAAGAGAATAGATAGATTAAAAACCCAATTATTAGATAACTTAGAATTATAACAAGTGTCCGTATTTATTTTTATTTATTAATATAGAGAAGTATAGAGATCTTGATGGCTATGTTTATTAAAAGCTATTTTGTTTTATTACTAAATAATTTATCTGTGTTATCATATGTTAGATAAAATTTGAAGCTTTAAACAAATTTATTCAGTTTTTATTCAAAGTATTTGAAAACTTTAAAATGAAAAGCCTTAAAAGCTCTCACACATATTTAAAATTTTCACTAGTTCTTACAAAAAGTTTAGTAAATGTTTAAGAGTGATTTAGTTAAATCAAACCAATTGATTTTTCTAAAATGAATACATTTGATTTTAAGTAAAATTTTAAACTCAATACATGTTATTTTAAGAGTAAAGTGTATCGGCAAAAGTCGCCGATTATGGGCCTGTCTTTGAATTAAAGACTTAAAGTTACTCTATCAAATGATGTTTGATAACATTAACCATAATACTTTATTCTCGTTATTGTTAAAAAACCAATAATATTGTATTCGATGCCATGATCTTTACGTTGTCGACTTTGACCTATTGCTGTAATAAAACACTCCTACTAAACAAATCAAAAATATTCTTACAAAAATATTAGCTTATCCAGACAATTTTAACGAATAATGTAAAATAGATTAAGTTAAGAGTCTTTACTTTAATAATTGTTATGGTATTTTACTTACTGTTTATGTTATGTGTATATCTATAATCTATTTAATAAAATCACAATCAAATTATATCAAGTATATTATTTTCACATTAACTTTCAAGCAAATTAGTAGTGTGTATATATGTTTAGTATTATTTATAATTCAACATTTTAAAGAAAATTAGACAATATATACTTAAGTATACAAAATATAATGTTGGTGGTCATTTGGTTTACTAGCACCAGCTAGTGTGTATAAAAGCTCTGTGTGCCTAGTATTAAAATCTTGCAGCCATTAATAAGGATTGACAACATACTTTTTAGACCTAATACAAGTCAGGGGTTTACGAGCTAGTCGTTTTCCTCATTGCAAAAGTTGGCATCAATATAAAGCGTCAAACTAAAGATTAAAAGTTGAAATACCATTTGAGGTATGGGTATACCTAGACTACGAAGAGGAATGCTACTTAGCTTGAATTGTCATCGTCATTCAAATTATATAATATAATTAATAATACTTACTATTGTCAACGGAAGAAAAGGTTTTCCAACATATAGTTAATAAAAAATTGTTCAAAGCTTCATAAACTAAAGGGAATACGCAGATTTAATATTTTACTAATTAGAAAGTACTAGTGTGTGAACTCGCAATTTGTCACGTATTATTAAAATTTATAGCACTTGATTTCCTTTACTTGTATATTAGTATTTAATTCATATTTATGGATAAAATTTATATTTAAAACTCTGTTTTGAAAAAAAAATCATGTCAAAACGTTAATATGATTTAGAACATTATAACGACAAATTTAGATGTAACAACCCGAGCGTTTGGGTCATATGAACTCCGCATTTCATATATTGTCAAACGAGTAAGTAATGAATAAATTTTCTTTAAAGTTTAAAGTTTTTTAGATGAAATTTTTATGTTATAAGAGACCGTTTGAATATAATAATAATATATTATATTCTAACCTGCTCCGTTTTTTACGAAACTTAGGTTGACTCGTAGAGAAAAATAAGCTCGTTACAATAACATATTTAAAATTTCATAATACGCTATATATTAAAAGTTATAAGAGAAAAACAAGTTAAGCAGCTAAATTAATTATAATAATATAATAATATATAATAAAATAATAATATATGACACTTCAATTCCAATTGAGAAATTGCAATCCTCATGTGCCTGCTTTTTAACTTCCAGATCCTAAATCGACCAGATAAAAAAGGAAAGCTTTCAAATACCCTTATAAATAGAAGTCTTAGGATTGAATTTAGAACATAAGTTTTTTTGAAAACGCTTTAATATAAAGAGAATCACGAGTTCTTAATACCCCGTTGGGTGTTGCTAGTACTCGTTTTGGTACTCGAGTAGGAGCGCGACTAGGAGCGCGAGTAGGAAAGACTCTACATCAAATTACCGTAGATAGTTTTCAGGTACGCCCTTGTTTAAGTTTATGTTTAATTATTATTATAGTCGTTATTATTATTATTATTATTATCATTATAGGTATTAGTATTAATATAGTTATTATTAATATTATTATTATCATCTTTATAGTTATTATTATTATTATAGTTGTTATTTTTATTGTTATAGTTAGTATTATTATTATTTGTTATTTTTAGTGTTGTAGTTGTTATTATTATTATTATTAGACTTTAAGGTTATCATTAGGGAAGGTATTAGGTAACCCTGAGGGTTGGCTCGGGTATGATGAAAACGCCCGAGTTATGCCAACTAGTAAGGGTTGTACCAAAGTTTTGGCATATGATAAAAGAAAGTGCCCAAATAAAATCAACAAATAGGAAAAGATAACGAATCATCCCTAAAATTATTACTAGCTAGAATATAGCTCAAATAATGTTATTTTGCCTATAGGATAATACCTGATAGCAGTGAACCCGAGCAGACGATATCACTGACTTGATTGATTGAGGTGAGTTTCTCTGAACTGTTTTTCTAAAACGGGATGTGATGTTCTGATAACTGGTGATAATTGAAGAATTGACTATCAATAGCATCTGTGATATGTGGCAATGCTTGATAGGATGCTTGAGGGCTGCTTGTATGATTCTGCTTTAGCCAGTGGATTTTGTATACATAGCCTGGTTATGTGAATTTATACTGTGCTTACTCTGTTCCTATCTGTTTGCCATGGTTGTATCTGCTTGATGCAATAGTCAATGATAACATGTTTTGAATTTTGAAGAATGTCATGTTTATGAACTCACAAGCTTTATGCTGAGTCCCAAATTTTTATTTTTATGGACACACATCCTAGGTGCCAAGTGATTGCAGGGATTGAATATTTCAAGCTAGTTTATGAGAAAATAAAGTTCTAGAATGTTGTTGAATATTTGGATATTTAGTATAGTTAAACTGATGTAATAGTATTATCTATTATTACAGATGTATTATACGTTTTTGATGTATAATTAAAGTTAGACTTCCGCTGTGTATTCTCTGATTACTATGTGTTCTGTATACCCGATGCATAACGCTCCCCGGGGTAAGCACTGGGAGGCGGGCGTTACAAGTTGGTATCAGAGCCATAGTTTAAGTGAACTAGGTACAAAGATAGTATCTAGACTTAAACTAGGAAAGATGCTTTAAGATAAATTGATTAATTGCATAGGTATTGGGTAATGGGTTTTGGTGAACCATGGAGGATAATGGCTAGAACATTATAATTGCAATAGATAAGCAATGACACATGGCCACTGTTATTTCTTGTCTATTAACACTATTATGTTCTGGATCATAATCCCTCATGTGAATACTAAATCCCTGCTCCCTCATGTAGGCTTTGACACTGGTGCAAATAGAAGCTTCATTTCGACTGCCTTAGTAACTTATTTGAACTTAGTACCACAAACTCTAGAATGTGCATATACTGTAGAAACTACCAGTGATGAGCGAGATAAGATAAGTCAAATTTTAAGGATTGTGTTATCACCTTAGTTAACACCGAATTATCTGTAAACTTAATGCCGACCATTTTAAGTAAATATGATGTTATTCTTGTGATGGACTGGTTGAATAAAGAATTGTGCTCGGCTCGACTGTGAACATAAGACGATGACTGTACGTAATCTAGATGGGAAAAAGCTACTAATTCGTGGTAGTGATGGAAACCCCAAGGCCAGTATCATCTCAGCAATGAAGGCAGTGAAATATTCAAAAAGGATGCATAACCTTTCTCTTATGCATGGTAGATGCTAAAAAGGAAATGCAGATGAATGAAATACCTGTAGTGTATGAATTCCCAGACGTGTTTCCGGAAGATTTACCAGGACTTCCACCTGATCATCAGATAGAATTTCGTATTGATTAGTACCCGTTGCTAAACCAATCGCGAAGGCTCCTTATCGTCTAGCCCTTTCAGAGATGAAAGAACTTATGAAGCAAATTGACGAACTCTTAGAAATAAGGTTTATTAGACCGAGTTCCTCACCTTGGGGAGCGCCAGTATTGTTCGTCAAAAAGAAAGATGGTTCAATGCGTATGTGCATTGATTATCGAGAATTAAACAAGTTAACTGTTAAGAACAAGTATCCTTTACCAAGAATAGATGATTTATTTGATCAACTTCAAGGAGCCAACTACTTTTCAAAAATTGATCTTCGATCAGGTTATCATCAGTTGAAAGTGCGCGAGGAAGACATTCCTAAGACCGCATTTAGGACGCGTTATGGGCATTATGAATTTTTGGTTATGTCTTTGGACTAACCAATGCTCCTGCAGCATTCATGGATCTGATGAATAGAGTTTGCAAGCCATACTTGGATAAGTTTGTCATTGTCTTTATAGACGACATACTTATTATTCTAAGGACCAAGATGATCACGCTAGACATCTAAAAGTGGTTCTAGAAACCCTTCGACAAGAAAAGCTTTATGCAAAATTCTCTAAATGTGACTTCTGGAAAAGAGAAGTTCAATTCCTTGGTCACGTAATAAATGAGAAGGGAATACAAGTAGATCCAGCTAAGATAGAAGCTGTGATGAAATGGGAATCACCGAAGAATCCTAGTGAGATTAGGAGCTTTTTGGGATTAGCAGGATACTATAGAAGGTTTATTCAAGACTTCTCCAAGATTGCTACCCCTTAACATCTTTGACTCGAAAGAATGTAAAGTTTGACTGGGGACCAAAGCAAGAAGAAGCTTTCAACCTTCTAAAATAAAAGCTTAGTAGTGCTCCTATACTTTCATTACCAGATGGTAATGAAGACTTTGCAATATACTATGATACCTCATATAATGGTTTAGGTGTGTGTTGATGCAACGTGACAAGGTTATAGCCTATGCATCACGACAACTAAAAGTTCATGAAAAGAACTATACTACGCACGACCTTGAATTGGGTGCCATAGTGTTTGCCTTAAAGATTTGGCGACACTACTTGTATGGTACTAAGTGTGTAATCTACTCAGACCATAAGAGCTTACAACACATCTTTAATCAAAAGATGTTAAACATGAGGGAAAGAAGGTGGATGGAACTTCTTAATGACTATGATTGTGAAATCAGATACCATCCAGGAAAGGCTAACGTAGTCGCTGATGCTCTCAGTCGGAAAGAAAGAGTTAAACCGATTAGGGTAAAAGCATTAAAGATAGATGTCAAGTGTAACATCCTGTATTTTCCATTTTATTTATGTCATTTTATAGCATCATTATTAAATTTTTTTTATAATAGATAATAATAATAATAATAATAATAATAATAATAATAATAATGATAATAATAAAAACAAAAATAATAATAATAATAAAAATAAAAATAATAATAATAGTAAAAATAATAATAATAATAATAATAATAATAATAATAATAATAATAATAATAATAATATAATGTTAATAATAATAATAATAATAATAATAAAACTTAGAATAAAAGTACAGGGGGTTGTTTGTCATTTTGAAAACTTAAAAGGAAAGTTTAAAATACAAAATAAAAACATTTAAAGTACAGGGGCCATTTATGTAAATTCCCAAACCACCCCCCTTTTTCACCCCGTTTTTCCGGTGGCTTCGGCCGGAGCTCCGGCCGAGCTCCGGCGAAGCTTCAAACCCTCATTTTTGCATCGATTTGACCCAATTGAACCCCCAACTCGCTCGACCCTCAGTTTCGAACCCGAACCCACTCGAAATTTCAATTCCCGCTCGTTCCACCTCCCAAAACGAAACCGTGTCTAAATTCAAAATCAAACCTTGCCAAAATCACAAATTGAATCGAATCAAATCATTCCTAAAGTTAATACGCGGTCTAGACAATTAATCAATCAATCTATAACACAAATTAACAACTCGAATCTCTTAAAATTTGAAAGTATACACGCGGTTTCAAAATCAAACGCGTTACGCCCGTAAACCATGAAATCAAGCTTATAAATTAGGGGCGTTCAACTCATTTTGAAGTTCTTAAACACCCCTAACCTTCAATTTCACAAGAAAACCACTCGATCAGAAAACCCCAAACCCAAGAACACCCGATACAAAACCGAACTCGAAATCACCTTTTATCTTATCAAAACAGGTAATTGAAACCTGTTTTCTATTCGTTTTTGATCAAGGATCAAAAGCCCTATGACGATTTAGGTGATTAACACCGAATCGAGGGTCAATTTTGATCCTGTTGATCCTAGGGTTTATTCGAATTGGGGGAAAACTTGGAGACAAAGGTTAAAACAAAAAGAAACAAAGTGAAACCAAGGCCTTGGCCCTGGTTCACTGGTTCTGCGCTCTAAGTTCCAGGGGGAGCCCCGGGTTCGACCCCGGGCAGCCCCCCTCCCCTGTTTTCTTTTTCGATTTTTTTTTCTTTTCTTTATTTCTTTTTAATTATCAAACCTTTTTAAATTCTGAAAATTTCTAAAATTAATTTCATAAAATGCAGATTATTTTGTTTACTTTTGTTTAATTAATTTGGGACTAAAATAATTTTTATAAAATACTTTTGTATTTATAAATACATTATTTTAGTTTTAAAAATACAAAAGAAATGAGTAAACATAATACTTGTATATGTATATATATTTTTAAGTAATTAAATGGTTTAGTTATGTATATATATATATATATATATATATATTGATCTTTTAGTAATTAAATCATTTATTATGATTATACAATGTTATAATTGTTTAGTATATATGTTTATACATATATATATTCAAGCAATTTAATTGTTTAGTTATGTATATATATATATATACATATATATATTTATACATAGTTCTTTTAATAGCTAAATCATTTATATTGATTATTATATACAATGTTATAATTGTTTAGTATATACATTTCTATATATAATTAAACAATTTAATTGTTTAGTTACTTATATATATATATATATACACATATTTAAACATAGTTCTTTTAATAGCTAAATCATATATATGATTGTTTAGTATATATATTTATATGTATATTCAAACAATTTAATTGTTTGATTACTTATACCTATAAATATATATATTTGTATATAGTCCCTTATAATAGTTAAATAACTTATTATAATTATTATATACAATCTTTGAAAATCGGTTTAACGTACAATTTAATCAAGTCTTATTTATTGTTTCTCTTACGCGCTAACAAGTGATTATACCAAGTATAGTCCATTCGTTTCATTTAACCGATCACGTTATTACGTGTAATAAATACGAATAATTATTAACTCCTATTAGACCTACAATTAATCATCAAACAAATTATAACGCGCTATTTTATTTCGTTTAGGTGCGTTGTGACGTTTGTGTTGGAAATCTTATTCGTGGTTATTCTTATTACATCTACAAGTCTCCTTATTAAACATGTGAGTTCTTATGCCCGCTTTACGATTATTTCACATCTTTCGGGGTGAAACATGTTGCTTATACAAACTTACACATACACGCTTTGATACTTATTACACACGTGCAATTCTTTACATAGTCGTGGTTGTTTGGATAAGTTAAGTATTATATGAGATGTGACATACGTGTGCAATCATTAACTATTGCTAGCCTAGCGAAGTCTTAGATCTTTGGGCCTGACAAGCCTATTTGGTGCTAAAGTCGATGTATTGCCGACTCCTAGGAGCCGTATGCTTGTGCACTAGGGAACCAAATACACTTAGCTAATCATGCTTATTCATATTATTCAGTCGAGGCTTGATTGTAACTATGCATGTTCTATATACTTGCTATCTTGTGACCATTGACTAGAATTGCCACATTTTGTATACTTATTGTATTTAAAACCATGAGAATTCACCAACTAGTTAGTTGACTTTATTTTCAACATGTTTCAGGTAATGTGCAAGCTTAGCAATGATTGAAGGAAAGCATAAACCTAGATCATGGACCTAGGCTTAATAAAGACGATTGAATTCTTGTTTTTTTGATTTATTTTGAGACATTGATGTATGTGGTGATTGAAAACAATTGATTAATGGCATTTTATACTTTAACATAGCGTTATGTGGCTGTGAACAATCTTAATCCTCACACTTCGACGTTTCCGCCGTCAAGGTTGGGGTGTGAAAGATTGGTATCAGAGCCCATAAATATAGGGATTTAGGTTATTAGAAATGGTGACCTAGGCTATAGTTCATGCATGATCCTTATAGAATAGTATTCTTATGAATACATACTTATTGTTTGCATGCTGCCTAACGCTATGCCTTGTTATGTGCAATGTGATGCCTTAGCATAGGTGCCTTTCTACATGATTACATATTGTTACCCGTCTCCCCTAGACTTATCTTAAACGTTAATTCTCCCCGATAGTTACTATTTCTTAAACTTATTCTCGTCTCCAAGTAGAATCTATTGATAGGAATTCTTTAGACTTTATGTCTAATCTTGTAAATATCCCATCAAGATTTTTGATTTCATAAACCAAAGAACTAGTGTGGTACATAGACACCTGTATTCTGGATTTTCTGGCAAAAGGCCCTCGGGCTAAGGCAAGCGTATACGTATAAATCTCATTGAGGGAACCGTTACGCTACCTGGGGATTTCCGGGATGAGTGATAAACTATGACCAACATACACGAGTTTCTGAGGTGAATGGGTCAATTCATCTTGACGTGTCAACGTTTCCAGATGGTGATGCGTCACCAAATGGAATCATTCCGTATAATTCATGATTCTTACCTTAATTGCCCATCCTTATTATCCTTTAACCGATCCTAACCCAATTTGTATTTTTCCAGCATGTCTCGTTTCCACGGAAACCGAGGAAGATCCGGCCGTAAGCTTGCTGCCATGATTGCCCGGCAAATGGCTGCGGTCATCCCGACCATGGTGGCTGAACTCAGCAGCACTATGATCGCAAACGTCACGAACAATAGCAATGGTCAAGGGGAGAATAGTGCAAACCAACGGCGTAACACCCAGTCTTGCACCTTCAAGCATTTCAGTTCATGCAAGCCTCCCAGTTATAGTGGCAAGGAAGGTGCCACCGGTCTCTTAGAGTGGTTTGAAGGGATGGAGAACACCTTCGTCAACTGTGAGTGCCCCGAAGCACTCAAAGTAAGGTATGCCGCCAGTATGCTGCAGCAACGGGCCTTAACGTGGTGGAACAGTGAAAAGAGGAACCGAGGCCCCGATGCAATCTTGGCTTTAACTTGGGAGGAATTCAAAAACATAGCCATAGCCAAGTTTTGCCCGAGGAGTGAAATCCAGAAACTGGAGGAGGAATTCTGGAAATTGAAACAGGATGGCGGGAACCATCTGGCATATTCTACCCGTCATCATGAACTAAGCATACTGCTGCCACACATGGTGGATACTGTTTCCCGAAACGTAGAAAAATTTATTAAGGGTGTGCCGCCTCAGATTCAGGATGCCGTTATGGGTAGCCGGCCCGCAACCTTGGAAGAAGCTATCACCATCACTGCCCAATTGACGGAGAACCACATCCGAGCGGGCACCATGTCTGCAAAGGGTGCCAAGAAGACTGAGAAGACGACCCCCGAGGAGGTCAAGGAGGTCAAGCCTGATAACAAGAAACGGAAGTTTGTACCGGCACGGAACTATGCCGTGGCTGCTCCTAAACCGCCCCAAAGACAGTGTACTACCGGGGCTACACCGGCAGCACAAGTGCCCGTGGCAAGGGCTTATGCAGGCCCTCTACCTATGTGTAACACGTGTAGGTATCACCACCCGAGCAATCTTCCGTGTCGCATCTGCACACTAGTACGGGCACCTTGTGGCAACGTGTCGCCGAGCATTGGGAAACGCAGTGACGGAACCAAATCGGGTCTGCTACAACTGTGGAGAACCAGGGCACTACCGACCCCAGTGCCCTCGTCTTGTGGGCAATGTTCCACAAGCTCGTGGACGTGCTTTCAACATCAACGCGAACCAAGCCCAGGCGAACAACGAGGTGGTGAACGGTACGTAAAAATTGCAACCCTATCCCCATAGAATTTCTCTTAAAATTCCTTACTTGTGCCCTTAAGTGCCTTTAAAACCTATACAGGTATGTTTCTTATTAATGACACCTATGCATACGTATTATTTGATTCGGGCGCCGATAGAAGTTTCGTTTCCTTAGAGTTCGAGCCGACACTTTCTAAACCTCGCCTCTCACCGTCGAAGTTGCTGACGGAGAACCCATCACCGTCGACGTGGTTATCCGCGAGTGTCTATTGTGTCTCGATGACCATAAGTTTCTTATCGACCTTATTCCTATGAAACTTGGGAGTTTCGACATCATTATTGGCATGGATTGGTTATCTAAGAACCATGCCGAGATCATTGTTTCGAGAAGTGCATTCGCATGCCCTTACCCTCCGGGGACACGTTGAAGGTGTTCGGTGAACGGTCCTCCAAAGGACTCAAGCTTATGTCATGTACTAAGGCTCAGAAATGCCTAAGTAAGAATTATCCGGCATTCTTGGCATATGTAGTCAACACCAAAACCAAGGAGAAGGAACTCAAAGATGTTCCAGTTGTACGAGAATTCCCTGAGGTTTTTCCCGATGATCTTAGTGGGTTACCTCCCGTACGCGAAGTAGAATTTAAAATCGACTTGATTCCGGGAGCAAGCCCCGCGGCTAAATCACCTTACCGACTCGCACCATCGGAAATGCAAGAACTCTCTAGCCAACTCCAGGAATTATCCGAGAAGGGGTTTATCCGCCCTAGTTCTTCTCCTTGGGGTGCACCTGTCTTATTTGTGAAGAAGAAAGATGGATCTTTCCGCATGTGTATCGATTACCGGGAGCTCAACAAGTTGACTATCAAGAACCGGTATCCTCTTCCTCGTATCGACGATCTTTTCGACCAACTTCAAGGAGCTGCAATCTTTTCAAAAATCGACTTGCGTTCGGGTTATCACCAACTGCGAGTCCACGACGACGATATCCCAAAGACTGCATTCCGCACCCGGTATGGGCATTACGAGTTCATGGTTATGCCTTTCGGCTTAACCAATGCTCCAGCGGTCTTCATGGATCTTATGAATAGGGTGTGCAAGCCATACCTAGACAAGTTCGTCATCGTTTTCATTGACGACATTCTTATTTATTCCAAGTCTCGCTCCGACCATGAACTTCATCTCCGTCAAATCCTCGAACTGTTGAAGAAGGAACAACTGTACGCGAAATTCTCGAAATGTGAGTTTTGGCTTGAAGAAGTACAGTTCTTAGGGCACGTTGTGAATAGTCAAGGAATTCACGTCGACCCTGCGAAGGTCGAAGCCGTAAAGAGTTGGAGTGCTCCCACAACTCCGACGGAAGTTCGATCGTTTCTTGGTCTAGCCGGGTATTACCGGCGATTTATTGCCAACTTCTCAAAAATCGCAAAGCCACTCACGTCCTTGACTCAAAAGAACAAGCCTTTCGAGTGGAAAGCCGAGCAAGGAGAGGCGTTTGAGACATTGAAGCACAAGTTGTGCAATGCTCCTATTCTGACGCTACCGGATGGAAATGACGACTTCACGGTATACTGCGACGCGTCGAAGCAAGGCCTTGGTTGTGTTCTCATGCAACGGGGAAAGGTCATCGCATATGCCTCGAGACAATTGAAGGTTCACGAGGTAAATTATACGACGCACGATCTCGAGCTCGGAGCGGTGGTCTTTGCTTTAAAAATCTGGAGACACTATCTATACGGCACGCAATGTATAGTCTACACGGACCACAAGAGCCTCCAACACGTTTTCAATCAGAAGGACCTCAATATGAGGCAACGTCGTTGGGTGGAACTAATTAGCGACTACGATTGTGATATCCGCTACCATCCCGGCAAGGCAAATGTCGTAGCCGATGCATTGAGTCGAAAGACGCATCAAAAGATGGTTTCCGTTCAAGAGATTCGCGACCGACGCCAATGTTCGATACATTGGGAGAGTTTGATACTGAAGTCCGACTCGATGTCAACAATGCTACGGTGTTATTGCAGAACTTAAGGATCGATTGTGACATCGAGGCGAGTATTCGAGAAGCACAGCAAGCGGTGCAAACCGAAGGGAGTATGAAGGAAGAGCTCGACCAAATCTCTTAGCCCAATTAGAAACAAGAGCCAATGGGTTAATGTATTCGCAAACCGAATCTGGATTCCCAAACGCAATAACCTTCGGGCTTCTATCATGAACGAAGCACATCGGACTCGTTATTCTATTCACCCGGGCTCCGATAAGATGTACATGGACTTACGGAGTCAATATTGGTGGCCCGGAATGAAACGAGACATAGCAACCTATGTTGCTAAGTGCCTTACGTGCACGAAGGTTAAAGCGGAGCATCAACGTCCAAGTGGATTACTCGAACAACCCGAAATTCCCATGTGGAAGTGGGAACATATATCCATGGATTTCATAACCAAGCTACCTCGGACATCCCGCGGGCACGATAGCATATGGGTAATCGTCGACCGATTGACTAAGTCGGCACATTTTATACCCATACGCGACACATATAAGACATCAAGGTTAGCCCGGATTTACATCGACGAGATCGTAAGCCGTCATGGAGTGCCTCTTCACATTATATCCGACCAAGACGCTCGATTCACTTCTCACTTTTGGTCTACTATGCAAGAACTTCTGGGTACACAATTGGATTTAAGCACGGCTTACCATCCCCAAACCGATGGCCAAACCGAGCGGACGATCCAAACCCTGGAAGACCTGTTACGTCTCTGTGTCCTTGATTTTGGGGGCGACTGGGATACGCACCTACCGCTCGCAGAATTCTCCTATAACAACAGTTACCACTCAAGCATCCAAATGGCACCGTTCGAAGCACTTTATGGTCGTAAGTGTCGTTCACCAATCTGCTGGACCGACATTGGTGAGAATCTTATTACCGGTCCCGAACTCATACAAGAGACGACCGATAAAGTCGCTATCATCCGCAAGAACCTGGAAGTGGCAAGGAGTCGACAGAAAAGCTACGCTGATAAACGTCGCAAGCCACTGGAATTCCAAGTTGGGGAGATGGTCCTTCTCAAGGTCTCACCGTGGAAGGGTGTGGTACGCTTTGGAAGGAAGGGCAAGTTAGCTCCAAGGTTGTAGGGCCTTTCAAGATCCTGAAAAGGATCGGGAAAGTGGCCTACAAACTAGAACTACCCTCCGACCTTAGTGGAATTCACCCTGTCTTCCACGTCTCGAATCTGAGGAAGTGTCTGGCCGACGATAATTTGCATGTGCCATTGGAAGACATTCAGATCGACGAATCACTACACTTCGTTGAAAAACCCGTCGAAATCATGGATCGCATTATGAAGAAGACTAGGACCTCTACGACCCCAATTGTAAAGGTTCGATGGGAGAACAAACGAGGAGCGGAATTCACTTGGGAGCGTGAAGAACATATGAAGAAGACTTACCCTTACTTATTCTTGTAACCCTTTTTGATTCTTAATTTCGGGACGAAATTCTTTTAAGTTGGGGAGACTGTAACATCCTGTATTTCCATTTTATTTATGTCATTTTATAGCATCATTATTAAATTTTTTTATATAATAGATAATAATAATAATAATAATAATAATAATAATGAATAATAAAATAAAAATAATAATAATAATAAAAATAAAAATAATAATAATAGTAAAAATAATAATAATAATAATAATAATAATAATAATAATAATATATAATAATAATAATAATAATAATAATAATAATATAATGTTAATAATAATAATAATAATAATAATAAAACTTAGAATAAAGTACAGGGGGTTGTTTGTCATTTTGAAAACTTAAAAGGAAAGTTTAAAATACAAAATAAAAACATTTAAAGTACAGGGGCCATTTATGTAAATTCCCAAACCACCCCCCTTTTTCACCCCGTTTTTCCGGTGGCTTCGGCCGGAGCTCCGGCCGAGCTCCGGCGAAGCTTCAAACCCTCATTTTTGCATCGATTTGACCCAATTGAACCCCCAACTCGCTCGACCCTCAGTTTCGAACCCGAACCCACTAAAAAATTTCAATTTCCCGCTCGTTCCACCTCCCAAAACGAAACCGTGTCTAAATTCGAAATCAAACCTTGCCAAAATCACAAATTGAATCGAATCAAATCATTCCTAAAGTTAATACGCGGTCTAGACAATTAATCAATCAATCTATAACACAAATTAACAACTCGAATCTCTTAAAATTGAAAGTATACACGCGGTTTCAAAATCAAACGCGTTACGCCCGTAAACCATGAAATCAAGCTTATAAATTAGGGGCGTTCAACTCATTTTGAAGTTCTTAAACACCCCTAACCTTCAATTTCACAAGAAAACCACTCGATCAGAAAACCCCAAACCCAAGAACACCCGATACAAAACGAACTCGAAATCACCTTTTATCTTATCAAAACAGGTAATTGAAACCTGTTTTCTATTCGTTTTTGATCAAGGATCAAAAGCCCTATGACGATTTAGGTGATTAACACCGAATCGAGGGTCAATTTTGATCCTGTTGATCCTAGGGTTTATTCGAATTGGGGGAAAACTTGGAGACAAAGGTTAAAACAAAAAGAAACCAAAGTGAAACCAATGCCTTGGCCCTGGTTCACTGGTTCTGCGCTCTAAGTTCCAGGGGGAGCCCCGAGTTCGACCCCGGGCAGCCCCCCTCCCTGTTTTCTTTTTCGATTTTTTTTTCTTTTCTTTATTTCTTTTTAATTATCAAACCTTTTTAAATTCTGAAAATTTCTAAAATTAATTTCATAAAATGCAGATTATTTTGTTTACTTTTGTTTAATTAATTTGGGACTAAAATAATTTTTATAAAATACTTTTGTATTTATAAATACATTATTTTAGTTTTAAAAATACAAAAGAAATGAGTAAACATAATACTTGTATATGTATATATATTTTTTAAGTAATTAAATGGTTTAGTTATGTATATCTATATATATATATATATATATATTGATCTTTTAGTAATTAAATCATTTATTATGATTATACAATGTTATAATTGTTTAGTATATATGTTTATACATATATATTCAAGCAATTTAATTGTTTAGTTATGTATATATATATATATACATATATATATTTATACATAGTTCTTTTAATAGCTAAATCATTATATTGATATTATATACAATTTTATAATTGTTTAGTATATACATTTTATATATATAATTAAACAATTTAATTGTTTAGTTACTTATATATATATATATATATATATATATATATATACACATATTTAAACATAGTTCTTTTAATAGCTAAATCATATATATTGATTGTTTAGTATATATATTTATATGTATATTCAAACAATTTAATTGTTTGATTACTTATACCTATAAATATATATATATTTGTATATAGTCCCTTATAATAGTTAAATAACTTATTATAATTATTATATACAATCTTTGAAAATCGGTTTAACGTACAATTTAATCAAGTCTTATTTATTGTTTCTCTTACGCGCTAACAAGTGATTATACCAAGTATAGTCCATTCGTTTCATTTAACCGATCACGTTATTAACGTGTAATAAATACGAATAATTATTAACTCCTATTAGACCTACAATAAATCATCAAACAAATTATAACGCGCTATTTATTTCGTTTAGGTGCGTTGTGACGTTTGTGTTGGAAATCTTATTCGTGGTTATTCTTATTACATCTACAAGTCTCCTTATTAAACATGTGAGTTCTTATGCCCCGCTTTACGATTATTTCACATCTTTCGGGGTGAAACATGTTGCTTATACAAACTTACACATACACGCTTTGATACTTATTACACACGTGCAATTCTTTACATAGTCGTGGTTGTTTGGATAAGTTAAGTATTATATGAGATGTGACATACGTGTGCAATCATTAACTATTGCTAGCCTAGCGAAGTCTTAGATCTTTGGGCCTGACAAGCCTATTTGGTGCTAAAGTCGATGTATTGCCGACTCCTAGGAGCCGTATGCTTGTGCACTAGGGAACCAAATACACTTAGCTAATCATGCTTATTCATATTATTCAGTCGAGGCTTGATTGTAACTATGCATGTTCTATATACTTGCTATCTTGTGACCATTGACTAGAATTGCCACATTTTGTATACTTATTGTATTTAAAAACCATGAGAATTCACCAACTAGTTAGTTGACTTTATTTTCAACATGTTTCAGGTAATGTGCAAGCTTAGCAATGATTGAAGGAAAGCATAAACCTAGATCATGGACCTAGGCTTAATAAAGACGATTGAATTCTTGTTTTTTTGATTTATTTTGAGACATTGATGTATGTGGTGATTGAAAACAATTGATTAATGGCATTTTATACTTTAACATAGCGTTATGTGGCTGTGAACAATCTTAATCCTCACACTTCGACGTTTCCGCCGTCAAGGTTGGGGTGTGAAATCAAGCTTGATTGGAAAGACCAAATCAAGAATACTCAAACTGAAGCGTTGAAAGATGAGAATATTCAGGCTGAAAGAATGATGGGTAACCAGAAATTATTGACTAAAGGAATGGATGGAGTCCTACGATTTGGTCAGAGAATTTGGATCCCAAAATTTGGAGGTATTCAGGACAAAGTATTAGATGAAGGCCACAAGTCCAAATACACAATGCATCCTGGAGCAAACAAAATGTATAAGGATATTCGAAATCACTGGTGGCCTAATATGAAAAGATCCATAGCCCAGTATGTTGAGAAATGCTTAACATGTCTGCAAGTTAAGATTGAACATCAAAAGCCAGCCGGTCAGTTACAACAGTTAGAGTTGCCAGTATGGAAATGTGATAGAGTGACCATGAATTTTGTCACAAAACTTCCAAGAACACGAAAAGGATATAATGCTATATGGGTCGTGGTTGACAGGCTAACCAAATCAGCACATTTTCTACCCATAAGTGAGAGCTATCCAATAGAAAAACTAGCCAAGATATATATTGATGAAATAGTAAGTAAGCACGGAGTGCCTTTATCCATTATCTCCGATAGAGATAGTCGATTCACTTCCAGATTCTGGACAAGTTTCCAAAAGGAACTTGGAACCAAAATCAGTTTAAGCACTGCATATCATCCTCAGACGGATGGTCAGAGTGAGCGAACAATTCAAACTTTAGAAGACATCTTGCGTGCTTGCGTGATTGATTTTGGAGGTAGCTGGGATGATCATTTGCCTTTGATTGAATTTTCTTATAATAATAACTACCATTCTAGCATTAAGGTTGCACCATTTGAAGCCTTATATGGTAGGAAATACAGAACTCCCATTTGTTGGACAGAAGTAGGGGATGATCAGTTGACCAAAGCCGAAATTATTCTCGAGACAACTGAGAAAATCCAACAAATCAGACAACGACTAAAAGCTTCTCAGGATAGACAGAAGAGTTATGCAGATAACAGAAGGAGACCTTTAGAATTTCAAGAGGGAGACTATGTGATGTTGAAAGTCTTACCATGGAAAGGAGTAATGCGATTCGGTAAACGCGGGAAGTTAAGTCCCAGGTACATTGGACCGTTCAAAATCATCGCAAGAATTGGTCCAGTTGCATACAAGCTAGAATTACCTGAAACTTTGAAAGGTATTCACGATACTTTTCATATATCGAACCTAAGGAAGTGTTTGGCAGATCTAACTCAAGTAATGCCATTAGAGGACGTGCAAATAGACGAGAAATTAAACTTTACTGAAAAACCGATAAAGATTCTTGATTCTCAAGAACGAAAATTAAGAAAGAAAATAATTCCACTAGTATTGGTCCAGTGGCAAGGTCAGAAAGGACCCGAGAAGACTTGGGAATTAACAGAAGAAATGAAAGTCAAATATCCTCAACTGTTCGAGTAACCTTTGAATTTCGAGGACGAAATTCTTTTAAGGGGAGGAGAATGTAACAACCCGAGCGTTTGGGTCATATGAACTCCGCATTTCATATATTATCAAACGAGTAAGTAATGAATAAATTTTCTATTTAAAGTTTAAAGTTTTTTATATGAAATTTTTATGTTATAAGAGACCGTTTGAATATAATAATAATATATTATATTCTAACCTGCTCCGTTTTTGACGAAACTTAGGTTGACTCGTAGAGAAAAATAAGCTCGTCACAACGACATATTTAAAATTTCATAATACGCTATATATTAAAGCTATAAGAGAAAAACGAGTTAAGCAGCTGAGTTAATTATAATAATATAATAATATATAATAAAATAATAATATATGACACTTCAATTGCAAATGAGAAATTGCAATCCTCATGCGCCTGCTTTTAACTTTCAGATCCCAAATCGACCAGATGAAAAAGGAAAGCCTTCAAACACTTTTATAAATAGAAGCATTAGGGTTGAATTTAGAACATAAGTTTTTTTGGGAACGCTCTAATATAAAGAGAATCCCGAGTTCTCAATACCCCGTTGGGTGTTGCTAGTACTCGTTTTGGTACTCGAGTAGGAGCGCGAGTAGGGGAGACTCTACATCAAATTGCCGTAGATAGTTTCAGGTACGCTCTTGTTTAAGTTATGTTTAATTATTATTATAGTCGTTATATTATTATTATTATTATTATTATTATTATTATTATTATATTATTATTATTATTATTATCATTATAGGTATTAGTATTAATATAGTTATTATTAATATTATTATTATCATCTTTATAGTTATTATTATTATTATAGTTGTTATTTTATTGTTATAGTTAGTATTATTATTATTTGTTATTTTTAGTGTTGTAGATGTTATTATTATTATTATTAGACTTTAAGGTTATCATTAGGGAAGGTATTAGGTAACCCTGAGGGTTGGCTCGGGTATGATAAAAACGCCCGAGTTATACCAACTAGTAAGGGTTGTACCAAAGGGTTGGCATAGGATAAAAGAAAGTACCCAAATAAAATCAACAAATAGGAAAAGATAACGAATCATCCCTAAAATTATTACTAGCTAGAATATAGCTCAAATAATGTTATTTTGCCTATAGGATAATACCTGATAGCAGTGAACCGAGCAGACGATATCACTGACTTAATTGATTGAGGTGAGTTCCTCTGAACTGTTTTTCTAAAACGGGATGTGATGTTCTGATAACTGGTAATAATTGAAGAATTGACTATCAATAGCATCTGTGATATGTGGTAATGCTTGATAGGATGCTTGAGGGCTGCTTGTATGATTCTGCTTTAGCCAGTGGATTTTGTATACATAGCCTGGTTATGTGAATTTATACTGTGCTTACTCTGTTCCTATCTGTTTGCCATGGTTGTATCTGCTTGCCATGGTTGTATCTGCTTGATGCAATAGTCAATGATAACATGTTTTGAATTTTGAAGAATGCCATGTTTATGAACTCACAAGCTTTATGCTGAGTCCCAAATGTTTTTATTTTTATGGACACACATCTTAGGTGCCAAGTGATTGCAGGGATTGAAGATTTCGAGCTAGTTTATGAGAAAATAAAGTTCTAGAATGTTGTTGAATATTTGGATATTTAGTATAGTTAAACTGATGTAATAGTATTATCTATTATAACAGATGTATTATACGTTTTTGATGTATAATTAAAGTTAGACTTCCGCTGTGTATTATCTGATTACTATGTGTTCTGTATACCCGATGCGTAACGGTAAGCCCTGGGAGGCGGGCGTTACAAGTTGGTATCAGAGCCATAGTTTAAGTGAACTAGGTACAAAGATAGTATCTAGACTTAAACTAGGAAAGATGCTTTAAGATAAATTGATTAATTGCATAGGTATTGGGTAATGGGTTTTGGTGAACCATGGAGGATAATGGCTAGAACATTATAATTGCAATAGATAAGCAATGACACATGGCCACTGTTATTTCTTGTCTATTAACACTATTATGTTCTGGATCATAATCCCTCATGTGAATACTAAATCCCTGCTCCCTCATGTAGGCTTTGACACTGGTGCAAATAGAAGCTTCATTTCAACTGCCTTAGTACCTTATTTGAACTTAGTACCACAAACTCTAGAATGTGGTGTTCTACACTTGCAACCTGATTTGCAGCCATGGTAACAAAAAACCTAGATCTAAGCCTATTGCTTCATGTTTTGAGTTTTTTCTGCTTTGTTTTCTTACTTGCTTTATTAACATATATTCATATGTTACACTAGATGTGTCTTAACGGATTTAGGCCAAACCTGTGAACTTTTTGAACCAAAAGTTTAACGACTTTGATTTGGTTTGGTTGGTAAATTATGTTCTTTTTAACCCTCATGCACCATTGATTTGGTTTGGTTGGTAAATTATGTTCTTTTGAACAAATTGCAGCTCTCTAAGCCTCGACTTAAGAAGTATTTAGTTTTGAGTGGTGCTTTGATGATTGCGTTGTTTCCTATATTAACCGAAACTTATGGCTGTGATGATAGGTTGTCTGAGCCTCGGTTTTATCCATTTCCAAGACGCGCAACGCGTGTCGAGGCATCACACCTGGTTATTATTAAATTTAATGAATCCATATGGATTAAAATAATTAAATTTAAATCTTCCATAATATTACCATACTAACCCTATAAGTGTCTTAAGGTTAAGATGAAATTATTATTTTAACATCCTAAATGCTTTACAAATAGTATAGATAATATAGATATTCATTATTGCTTTCCATATGTATGTATAATGAATTGACTCTCGTGATGCGCGGGTGCTACTGAGTCTATTTTTCCGACCAGCCTTAAATATTGATTATATTATTATTATTATTATTTATTATTATTATTATTATATTATTATTATTATTATTATAACTATAACTATGTAAATATTTGATAAATAGTATTTAGTTAATAATATAATACTTAATTTAAATAGTAAAATATTAATGTTAATTCAAATTATTATAAATAAACTAATATTTAGTATAGTGAATTAACTATATGCATTAACTCATATATTAATTATAATAAGTTTATTAAATGATGGCAATTTGAGAATACTTGCATAAAACACTTGTACCATATACTTAAATAGTTGTTTTAGTCGTCTTACGAAAAAGTAAATTATCAATCTACCCATAAGTTTTGTATTATATAGTTGTAGATATACAGCACAACACAATAATTATAAAATTGATAAAAAGTCAAGAAACATATATTCTTTTTGATATTCTATTTTATTAGGTTTATATATTGGTACACCCTTCACTCTCTAACTCTATCTATACGTATCTGTATATGTATAAAGAGAGATAGAAGAAATAATGTATCTTAATAATTATTGGATGTATCTATAACAAACCATCTTTAGAATTAAAATATTAATATAATCATATATCAGGTGGAACAAAATAATATAGAAATATATAGTACATTATTGTGTATCACGGGCCCCAATCTCATTCATTCTTCCACATTCCATTTGATTCTATTATCAATCCATAAAAACATTTCCTTCAACGCACCGTCATGCCACATTGAAAGTAAATGAACTCCTAGATAAATCGTTGGAGATGCTATAATGTGAGATGTCATGAATTTGATACTTTGAATTTTATAGTGACATGACACATTAGTTCAAACGATTTAAATATCATTTAAATAATTGGTTACCCAATTGCCTAAAATCAAAACTTTAAGCTGACCTAAATTCAAACTTTAAGATGAAGCTTAGTATCTCAATATACTAAAAAAGTTTTAAGAACATATTCTCTAAACCAAAATAAGCAAACCATTACCACTCTTTTTGTAACATCGAATCAGAAAAGTTTCAACGCAAGTTCGGTTAGAGAATCTTGTAAAGCATGGTTGATTTTTGTAAATGACATTCTTGTCACCGCATAAATTCTCATTTTCCAAAGGATATCATAGGGTTTTGGGGAAATCCAATTTATTATCGGATTAAATACATCTGAATATTGTATACTAGCCTAACAACCCGTGTTTACACGGGTTGAAAAATTAAAATTTTTAATAAATACATTTAAAAGGTAATAGTAATGAAAATATAAGTCTGAAATGTATAAGAATATGAGAATTAAAAAATATATACAAAATAAAATTACATTACAAATTAATACAAAAAAACACACAAAATCTTATAAATCTTTAGAAACCTCTTTGTATACGATATTTGAGTTTGTACTTGAAAGTTCACCATTACCATCTAATATATTCAGCTTTAATCCATCTCATCTTGTAACTTTTGACAAGCTGACATATAGTTATTCGTGTGTAAAAATAGGTTGTTTTAAAAACTAAAAACTCTTGATAATGATTGACCCTAACTCATGCTTATAATAATCACAAAACATATGGCTAGAGGGAATTACATTATTTGAAAGTTAAATGATATCCTTTTATTAGTAGGTATCAAAGAAATTCTAGGGATAAAAAGTACATTCGTCAATATTACTATGAGATATAATCTCTACCTCTAAGATATACACGTACATAATTTATAAAAAAAGGATACATTATTCAGTTAGTAGCTTACGAAACCTAGGAAACCATCATTTTAAAACGTTTCCTTGCATTTTTTATTTTTGAAATGAAAGCAAAACCAAAAAAATGATATCATTTAATAATCTGACCGCTTGACTTAATATGTTTAACAAATATTGAACGACGTAAATAAATTGTAAATACAAACGTGATAATTAAGTCGTTTGTTTACTTTAATAACATGCACATTCGTTAAAATCAATATAAAAAACTATGAATTGGTTAAAAATAAGTACATGCATATTAATTTTATAAATTATTAAAATAAATATATAGAAATATTAAAAGGTGAAAGATCATTATTTTTGGTATAAATTAATGTTTTTTTAAATATCTTAATGACAGATTATAGTATTTTAAACTACTACACTTTTTGAAAATAGATTTTCAATCAAATTATACATAAATTATCGGTTTTAAATAATTGACTTAAATTCTTGATTCTAATAAAATCTTTATTATTTTTTTGGAAACTATATTGCTAAGAAGACGGCATGTGATAAATATTGTTTACTGAGAATGTGTCATGTGATAAATTATTGCTTAAAATTAAGACACATTAACAACATGGTAAGAAATGATAAGAAACGATATTTAATAAAAAAATTAAATCTAACCTATATCATATCAGTGTATAATGTAGAAAAAGAACATGATAAACTATGAAGAATAATTGAAACCTTTTACCAAACCGTATGCCATAATAAAACATTATCAAAACAAAAGCGATAGTGTGGAACAAAGAAATAAATTGTAGATGTATTTTAATGACAATATAAATCTTCCTACTCTAATAAAATGGTATCTGGGATGACACGTGTCTACACCACAATCACTCTCACTAAAATTTTCCCGCCTCTCTCTCCTATTAAATAATTACCTTAATTACTAATAATACTATTTAACACTTTTTTGATTTAATAAATTAATAAAGAGATCTATTTATTAATGTTATTTTTAAATAAATAATTTTTTTTAAAATAATAAATTTATTTAAAACATAAGACTTTTTTTAAAAATACAAAATATTTAAAATTGGTATTTTTAAAAAGTTATTTTTTTAAAACCAAAAATAATTAAATTTAAGAGTTATAATAAGAAAATTTTTAAAAATGACAATTTTAAACGGTTTGTTTTAGAACAAAACGTTTTTTTTTTAAAAAAAAATAAAGTCTTAAAAAGTTGATATCATTATTTTATAACTTACAGTCATTTCTAATACATAATTTCAGTGATATTATATCTTAAAATATTATTTTATAATTAATAAATTTTGTTATATTAATTTTTTATTTATTCAACCCGTGTAACACACGAGTTACTATAGCTAGTCTTTATATATATAACAAAGTTGTATAAAATTTGACAATAATGTACGGCGATTATTTAGGGAAATTATATAAGGAATATAATATATTTTAATTATTTTTAGGAACAACTTAAAATTCAAATTTGTTAAAATATGATATTTTGAGAGAATGTATATTCTAGTTTATTTGATAATTAATAGTCATAATTATTAATTTTGAGAGAATAATATTTTTGGACGGGATTGACGAAATTGATAGCTAATTATGGTTGTAAATGGAAAGTAATAATGAATTTCATAGTTGATTGACGAAATTAATGACTAATTACAGTTACTATAGAATCCACATTAAAATCAAGCCACGTGGTAATTGTTTGCTGAAATCGTATCGTATTAGCTAATAAAACAACATGTGACAGTTGTTTGTTAAGAATGTGCCATGTGGCAACACATTGCTTAAAATCAAGCCATGTGGCAGAACCCATTTCATTTTTATTATATATAAAGATTATATATAAAGATAAACTAGCAGAATACTTACTTCATGGCACGACCGATAAATTTTTATCATAAAAGGTGAATTAGTGACGCTAAGGATTTACCATGACAATGAATTGGTGATGGTGCTCGGGTTGAGTGGGAATTTAGCGTGTTGTGGTGGAAGAAGTAAGCTCGTGCCAGGTGTAACGAAAGAGCGTGAGACGATTAAATAAGTTATAGAAAAAACTCTACTTATTGTAACTTTCTACATATACAAAGTATATTTCAACAAAAGATAAAGTGAGTCATATAGTCTCTTTTAGGATAAACCAGAACGTTTCACTTTCTCAATGAAATCGCATCATAAATCCATAAATAGTAATAAAAACCTGAGTATTATCAAGACCATCCACGTCAAAACCATGTCTGTAATTTATTTTGGAAGAAATTTATTATTCATATCTTTATACTCGGGTCTTAAAATTGGGACACATGTTATTATAAATCATCAACCATCCTCCTCTCTGTACGTCCCGTATAGCACTATACATTGCATATAGGATCGACGAAACTAAAAACGAGGAAATTTTAGTGTGTGCTGTCAGAGGGGCTATGCACTCCATATAGGCTTATACGAACCCTTATGCAACACATATAGACTTATACGACGCGTATAACAAAATTCGACACTGAATAAGAGGAAAAATTCAGGGGGCTATCATATGGGTTATACACTTTATATAGAGCCATACGACCCCCTTATACGACACGTATAGGGCTATACGATCGATATAGAATTCTGGGGTGTTAGATTTCATTTAGAGGTGTCTAGGATAATCAAAATAATCAAATCGAATGGATACTACAATAAAAACATCGATCAAACGCTATAGATTTTTTAATGGATAAAATAATAAAGTTAAATGTGATATTTAAAAATAAAACGGATGATAAAATGGATCTCACAAATAAAACTCATCAAAGTTTATAAATTACAGTACACATTCATGATAAAATTTCCATAATAGACCCACAACTTTCAAAAGTTATATCTTTACCCCCTATATTACATGTAACATATGCTTTTATTTCATAACTTTTGTACCACTTCGAAATAAGTTGTTTTTTTACATATCGTAGGTCATATCAACTAATGGTAACGTACCAGTATACTGAAAAATGAAACTAATACTGTCCGAAGAATATCGATACCGTTATATATTTGTTTTCTATTTATATTTCGATCTCAAGAATCAATTAACTGCAACTTCCTACGTTTGTTTTATGTCCTTAACCATTTTAATGTCATCCCAACACATGTAACAAAGTGCCCACATGCACTGCACCGTGCGGGTTGAATTTTATACTCCAAATTTAATTATTATCAAATTAAGACGTCAAAATATTGCCTTTTGAAGTATGGGTCTATGTGGGTTTTGGGTTACCGTCGGTTGCTAAAAGGCCTTAACTTCTGAGTGCCATTTATAACATACGAGGCCCATTTGATTTTGGGATTCTTGCCTGGGCCCACACAGCTTTCACAAATCTTAAGTTGATTAATAAAATACATTTTTTATCTTTAAATAACACAGTTTTTCCTTATTTTAAAAGATGGCTGACTTTAATTATTGATCGAGAGTAATTCATACGTTTTTTTGATCCAATGTAATATGACTTCATTACTACTAATTTTATGCAAAATTTGATTTAGTTATTCAATTATGACCCGCAGGATAATAATATTAACGGAATGTAAGTGTGACTTATACCGTTATAAATTTTTTTACGTTTACGAATTTACACGTATGCATAAAAAAATACTTTTGTGTTTGTATAATAATTATATTCCAATAAAAAAAATAATTATTTTGATTGATCAAACTTAAACCAATCTAAATATCAACTTCAATAATATAGTTACCTAAGGGGTAAAAGCCTTACTTTTGCCAGCCAAAACAAATCCAAAACGTTTATCTAACTAAACTAAGGGTTAGATAAACTAAAGGTGTTGACCTTCAGTATGCATTTGTTTACTAGTTGGGTTTACACACCACACCGTAAATTTTACAACAAAAGTTTTAAAGAAAAACAAACTTGTTAAACATAAACAAAAATCAAACTGTTCACTCACCATCCTACGCCAAAATTCACCAAATGCCAATAGCTGATCAAGTGGCAACGATCAAACGTGATGCATTCTTTTCCTACTAGAAGCATCACATCTCCATGAAACACACAATCATACAAGTTAGATGACGCTGATGAGTTCTAACTATATTTTATAAGAAACACCAAAATCACTATACAAAACTCATGTCAATTACAAGTTTCTTAACACCAAACGAAAACCTAGGTCACTGTCCAACCAACTACAAGTTAGTATACCTCACACATTCCATGGAACACTTATCAGATCCAACTAACAACAACAACAACAACCTACCCAGTATATCTTACTTTAAGCATTGTCTGGGAGAGGTTGGATGGTGACAAATCTTACCTCTATCTTTTAGTAGAGAGACCGCTTCCAATGAGATCCCCGACTCGAAATGAAAAAACAAAAAGATTACAAACACATTTCGTATATTTCATATAATAGTTTAGCAAAACACAACGACATATAAACCCACATACGCATCTCAGACAATAAACAAAAGGCAGACAAAATTTTAAAATAAAAAGCATACATTCAATAACATCACTCCTAATTACTCTGTTCTATGATTGCCCCAAAAATCCCTATTCTTAATCTTGTATTAACACTTCACATATAAAGGAAAACGAGAGTCTACCTATACCACAAACATGCACTATCTCACCCGATTCTCACTAACAGCCCTTGACCTTAATCCTACGCCTCCAGTCACTACTATCCTCTATCATGTGCTCGGATAGGTGCAACTCTAACATGTCCCGCCTAATCAACTCCTCCCACGTCAACTTTGGTCTTCCTCTACCCCTCCTACCAACTAAGACAATGTTATCTACACTTTTAACCGATGTTGTCATCTGTCTCCTCTTCACGTGTCCAAACCATCTCAATCACCCCTCCTAAATTTTGACAGTGATGCATGCCACCCCTAATCTCTGTCGGAACACTTCATTCCTTATCCGATCCATCCTTGTGTGGCCGCACATCCATCTCAGCATTCTCATCTCTGCGACCTCCATCTGCCACCCTTATGACTTTTTTATGGCCCAACAATCTGTTTTGTATAACATAGCAGGTCTTACTGCCACTCTATAGAACTTTTCCCTTAGTTTTGTTGGGAACCTCTTGTCACACAAAATCTCCGACGCTGCTCTCCATTTGTACCATCCTGCCTGGACATGGTGGGCGACATCACCGTGAATCTCTCCGTTCTCCTGAACATACGAGCCAAGATACTTGAATCTACTCGTTTGTGGAACCACCAGATCATGAATACTAATTTGGGTTTAATCTTCGTTCGCACCACTGAAGTTACAATGCATGTATTACATTTTAGAGCGACTTATCCTTAAGCCTTTACGCTCTAATACCGTTCTACACTCTTCTAACCTATCATTAAGCATTCTTTTATTATCTGCTATTAACATAATGTCATCAGTAAATAACATGCACCACGGAACTGTCCCCTGTATAGTTTTGGACAACTCATTCAAAACTACCGTGAAAAGAAATAGACTCAATGCTGATCCTTGGTGGAGACCCACCTCCACCGAAAAGAAATCTGTGTCACCCACCGGCGCACGCACACACATTTTCGCCCCTTTATACATATCCTTGACTAACGTAATATATCTATCTGGAACCTTTCTACCCCATTGACTTTCCCAAATGAGTTTTCGCGACACACTATCATAGGTTTTTTCCAAGTCGATGAAGACCATATGGAGATCCTTCTTCTTTTCTCTATATTTCTCCATTACCCTAGTTATGATGTGTATGACTTCCGTTGCAGAGCGCCCAGGCATAAATCCAAATTGATTTATCGTTACCTTAATTTTTTTTCTAAGTCTCGAGTCTATAACTCTTTCCTAAAATTTCATAGTATAACTCAAGAGCTTTATTCCTCTGTATTTTGTGCGAATTTGAGCATCCCCTTTTTTCTTTATATAAAGGAACTATAACGCTATTCCTTCACTGATCCGACATCTTTCCAGTTTTGAAGATAGTATTGAATAACTCTGTTAGTCATTGGAGTCTTTTTTCCCCAGACACCTCCACCTCAATTGGTATGTTGTTTATCCCCATCGCCTTATCCCTCCTCATTTTCTTAAAGGCTTTCCTTTCTTCCTCGCTTGTAATGCTTCGATAATAACATTTATTTTGTTATGTTGTTTGAGCTATTTGATTGTTTTCTGCTTGTTGACTAGCATTTCCTGCGTTGAGAAGTTCATAGAAATAAGTTTCCCACCAAAATGTTAAATTACCATTCATATATGCGAAGCCCATCGGGATTTAGAGTTCTTCATTGGGCCCAAAAAGTCCACAAAATAAGTTCAAATTTGATATCTACAATCGCTGGTTGAGTGGCTGTGTGCTCATTTTGAGAGCTTGAGGTTGAAGGTTAAACCTTGGCCTTAGCAATTTGGGATCTCTCTCTCTCTATTTTTTATTTTTTATTTTTATTTTTTATTTTTATAATAACTCTTTCTTTGTTGTTATACTTTTTATTAATATATTATTACTGCTTGTTGTTATTGTCATTTTAGTAACAAGTATCTATTTATTAAAGAAAACTAGGTAGTTATGCCGCGCGTTGTCGCGGCCAGTCGAGTTTTACATTTTCTTGCGAAAATAATTGTTTTAGCATTTCGAGTTTTACTAAATAGTTTAGCATAAATATTGTCACTTGCATAAGATTATGATATTTATGTTTGGAGTATACAAAAGAGTCTAAACTGGTAGCTGCAAAAGGTGAAGCTATTGTCATTTGCATAAGATTATGATATTTGTGTTTGGAGTATATAAAAAAGTGTGAACTGGTAGCTGCAGAAGGTTAAGCTGATTACAATTGCCTCCTTTGGCGCTGCAAAAGGTGAAGCTGATTACAATTGCCTCCTTTGGCATTGCGAAGGATGAACTTGATAAGAAACTACGTTATGCACATACTATCTTGCAAAATAGGTAGCTGTTGAAGCTAGTTGTTTTTCACAAAAGTTAGCCCATTGTGCACTTAGCCCCTTGTGCACTTTCATTGTTCAGTGGCTTTCTGTTTCTGTCGAGCTTCTGCATCTGTAAGTAAGTGACGTGTTTTTTTATTAGCTAAAGTACTAACGTTTGTTTGGTAAAGTTGCTATTTGTTGTACCTTGTTCGCGTGCTCTTTTTGGTGTTTTGACAGATGGAGTTACAGGTGCAGTTGAAGATGAGGTAGTTGCTTCTGTTGTTGTTATGGATGGCGGTGCTTTATAGGCGTTGTTGACTGCAATTCCCTCAATTTGGCTGTTTTTCTTCACTTGGATTTGAAAGATGTATGGCTTGTTAATCAAATCTTCTAGTTCTGGCGGCAGTTGTTTTGGGTCGCTGTTGCTTTGTGAGGTTATTACATCATAGCATGTTTTCCCCACTAGCGTTGTAATAACACTATCAAAGAAGATTGCATCCGTCGTGCAGCTATCATCAGCAATTGTCGCACTATATCGATAACTGCATATGCAAAAATGAATGGATTAAGATTTTATTATGTTGACTTTTTTTATATTTTTCATTGTAAAATACCGTTATGAGTGTTCATCTTGAAATCCATGAGCCGGGCAGTAGTGTTTGTGGCCACTTTGGTACACTTTGTGTGCACATTTTATACATGATTCATAGTACCAACCACCTTCGATTTTTGCTATTCTAGCTAAACATGTGTATGGTGTTTCCTGTTATATTATATATGTAACTTTAAAGTTAGAATAACGGTAGATAGTATGTTTGTTAGTTATAGTTTTGTGTGCATAGGAGTTACCGTTTTTGTTTGTTGCAGTTGATTCAGAACCTCAGAAAGTAATGTAAGGTTTGATTCAGCAACTCTGTTCCTAGTCGGAGGAGAAGGTATTTCAGTTGTTGGCAGATGCTTGAACCTGATTTTGATTTTAGATGTACGCATTTACTTCCAACTTCTAGTATAACCAATAAAAGATATAATCTTTGATATACCTTTGAATTAGGGTTGTTAACTGGGCTATGCATGGATTAATGTAAACTTCAGTTGCAGAAGTTGAAGCAAGTTGTAAGGCACCTGCATGACGATTGATTAATCTTAAATTGAGAAACTCGATCAGTGTTACATATTATTATTTAAAGTGCAGCCTTAAGGCTATGTAGATCTGGCAGTAATCATCAACAAATATTTGTGACTGCAAAAAGAAAATTATTGCAATAAAGTTTGACCGTTAAAGAAGAAGTCAAATTCCTAAAATAAACATGGTTTTCTTAATCAATAAAAAGATAACTTTTTATCGGCTTAAAGCGTCAAAAGATTATGTTCATCTATGATAAGAAGTTTGCAATCCGAAATGTTGGTTGCGGGCATGTCTCTATACATATATTGACAAAAATATACCATCTGAATCTATGTAAAGTAAATTTAGAACATACTTTTCATTCGACAATTATAAATACAGGGGAGTTTTATAATTAGACCATGAGTAATCAACCTTTGTCTCGATCTAGAGGTATATCTAAAGTCCTACTTATTTTAAGAATAATTTTTTACAATATTTCATTTAAGGGTTTAGGGTTTAGCCTTTATCTCGATCTAGAGGTATATCTAAAGTCTTAGTTATTTTAAGGAAAATTTTTTTACAATATTTCATTTTATAACTTAATTTGTAAGACTTTGTTTTATAAAAATCTTAATTTTAGAGAAATTTGTTTAAAGTTTACAAAAGTTTTCTGAGTGGTTAAACTCAAAATTTTTTTAAGTGTGTACGGTTGTAAATTTATCCGAATACATTTTTAGTCAATTGACATAACACCTACAGACATTTTTTATAAGCAATCCATCCATCTCCAAAACACCATTAATTTTTCCACATCTTCTCATCTTCCTACCTTAGACTACCTATTATGGTGATCTAATTCAACATAATATCTTTTTAAAAAATAATTTATCTATCTTTCGACTAATCAACAGAACCTAACTCTATGGAGCGTGGGTGCGATAAAGTAGACAATGATGGTAGATCAAGTTTTTATCCTGAATGAAATAAGTTCATATATATCCAATATCAACCTTAAACTTCATATATATTCTTTTGTAAAAAGAATATCACTAAATGCCAACTTTACTCTTTACTAATATACTATTGAGAAGAGATGGTGGTTTAATATTTTATAAAAATGGAAAATTATGATTTCGAGTGGGATACCTCCAAACATTGAAACTTTCAAAGATGTAACTGCAATGATTGTTGGCTCTACGTCAGTTTCAACTGCCATTCGATTGAAGGTTTTCGCTATTTCCTCCCACAAGGCGACATCGATGAGCTTGCCACTGTATAGTTGTATAAACGCAGTTAGTGTTCTAATGATTAGTATAATTATATACCTTGAAGTAGAGGTTATACCTTTCATGTTGCAGACGAATACGTAACGGACCCTTTCTGCTATGTCCTGCTATTTCTTTCGCGCTAATGTAGCGTCCAATGAAATCTGGAATGTCGTTACAATATAAGTTATTTTTGTGAACATAAAAATTTTGCATCATAAACTAAAAACCTGATAAACAGATAACTTGTCAGAAGTTTGTTTTTATCAACCAGATGTTTTGCAATTCTGAGTATGAGGCAAACGCGAAGTAATAATATGGTATGGCGTTGTTTTCAATGGGTGTTACTGTTGATGATCTGCCAAAAAGGATAATTGCATCTCGATCAACAACATTACTTGATGTTCTTTGCTCTATGCAGACAAAACCCGTGATTCTATAGCAAGCCTTTGGTCTGATTAGGTCATTGAAATGTGTAGCGCTATGCACATCTGTAGTTGCCTCTATAGCATCGCCCTGCAATATGAACCTATGTCACACTAAACTTTTTTTATAGAAACAAATATGTTGAAGTAGTAGTTATGATAGTGTTACTTACATGTTCATCAACAAACAATAAGTGGAGTTCAGGACGTAGATACATCTTCTATTTCTTTATTATTCTAACCTCGATTGATGTTGTACTGCATTTAGGAGTGAGAGTTGATACTTCTTGAACTGACATTTTAACTCTCCTGTCTTCAATCAATTTCAGCCAAAAAATCTGAACATACTATATTTTTTGTTACATTAGGAGGTGTATTTTCAGAAGGCTCTATGTAGACTTTTAAGGGGTATGGTGAGGTGGATCTAGAAAAAGCTACGTACAACTGTCCATGACCAAAAATAGGTTAGGGCAAATAAACTCCTATCTTATTTAAAGACTGTCCCCGACTTTTATTGATAGTCATGGCATAACATAGTTTAACAGGGAATTGTTTTCTTTTGAACACAAATGGCAGTTGGGGATCAGTGTGACTTAAAATTATTCTAGGTATATACACTCTGTGACCAGCTGCAGTACCAGTGATAACCTGTGCCTCTAATACTCTTGGAAGTAGCTGCGTTATAATTAAACGTGTTCCATTGCATAGACCAGCACTTTGATTTATGTTACGCAGTAAGATGATGGGTGCTTTGACTTTAAGATTAAGTCTGTGTGGTGGTAATCCACTGAAGTCCAATTCATTCAAGTACTCAATTGGGTATAATAGCTCAAGATCACGTCGGCTTTTTACGTGAGGTACAATAGAGTCTGTGCTTAAGTAAACGCTACAATCATCAGAAGACATGTCTAACACAAGCGCATTCACTAAGTTAGCGGTTTCATTTTTTGGACATACAATTGCTTTTTGAGAAAGATTTGCTCCTGTGGGGTTTCAAGAGTCTCTCTATCGTATATAAAGCAGATGAGGTTATGCAAAGCCTTATCATCATGAGGTATTAAGAATTTTTCAGGGATTTCGATAAGTTTTGTGTCGCCTACGCAATCTTTCTAGTGTACCATTTGAGCCATTTCCTACATCTAGCAACCAAGATGCAAAAGATGCAGTTTCGTTAACATCAGACCCATTAAATTGTGCATGACGTAAACGCAAGTTTTCTGTTAGTTTAACAATTCGAAATCTATCCCATATATATGATCTGGGCAACGAAGATGCTAGGATATCTTGCTTACTTGCTCTACGTTTTACCGGTAAAGTTTGTCTAAAATCGCCTCCTAGTAAGACAGACTTTCCACCAAAAAGGCTATGACTATTATCAAGGAGATCCCAAAGGGTCCTATCTAATACTTCAAAACATCTTCTGTCATTCATCGGGGCCTCATCCCAAACTATAAGTGAAGTCTCAATCAAAAGTTTTGCAAGTTGAGTGTTTTTCTTAACATGACAGATGCTTTCTTCAGTCATGTCTAAAGGTATTTTGAAACGTGAATGGGCTGTTCTACCAGAAGGCATAAGTAGAGACGCGATACTGGAGGCTGCAACTGCAAGAACTATCTTCCGCTCAGATCGTAACGCATTTATGATGGTAGTCCAAGAAAGTTTTCCCCGTACCTCCATGGCCGTAGACGAATAGTAAAATCTGTTTGTTATTTTCAATTGAACTGATAACAGTTTCATATACATGCAATTGTTTACCTCGAAGACTACTCTTTTGGCGCGCATGTTCAGCAGCAATCTTTTTTCTGTCGTAGTTTTTTTCTTCCATTAGAAGCCTATTCCTAAGTCTCTCAAGTAAATCCGCTCTTGGCGTAGGTAACCCATAATCTGCAAGTGACGATGCAGCTGCATTGGAGTTTAGCATGAGTTCAATCTCATATAGTATATATTGCTGAACATCGTCATCGGTAATATGAGCCTCTGAGCAATTCTGGAAAACACCTAATTGACGTGTAACATCATCAGCCATACGATGCCACTTTCGATTCCACAAGTTGACCGGATTTGAAATCTCACAATATAACAACATGTGAGTAAAAAGAGACCTCAACTTGGAGGCACTGGCCCATGTGGCAGCCTCGTCAAATGCCTGAGACCACTCGTTGTCATCTTCTAGCAATCCTAATCTTTCACATGCAGATCGATAATTAGGAAGGATGGCACCTGCCACTGTCCTGATGTCCTCAAAAGTTGTACACCCTGCTTGGCAACCTAGCAACATACGTAGATAAAATAACTCTCCACATATAGGATGAATATAAATGAGTCTTCCCACGGCAGGGTTGGTATCTGTAACTCTACGAAGCCACCGCTTCCTGTTTGTATCCCACCTGTATTCTGAAAGGTAATCTACATATCGAAGATGCCTACCTGCCGCATCTACTTTGTTATTGGCCAACCACTCCGTCAATGTGGTCCTTTTGCTTGCCGAATTGTCTATAATCTCTTGCAAATGGTGATTATCCTTAAAATTCACATTCTGCATGTTTTCTAAATGTACAGCTAGAACCTGAACTGCTGGATTTTTGTGGTGAATGGGAAAATCTAAGATTCTCCAAGCTGCTTCATGCGGACATATAAAGCGACCGTCTACGTAATTTCTCACCTCATCTATGGCCACATGACTATTGGAGGTTGATCCATCGTGTTGCGCATCAGATTGGGCAATAGTAAATCTAATTCGGTCAGCGCCTTTGGACATATACTTGAATAGATATTTAATCACCATGTTCTAACCGCAATATTCAACATTGATGTGAGCTTGGAAGCGTAGACAAAGATCTTTATTGTAGGGAACTACGTAAGAATTATCTAGCAAAATTCCTCCTTTATCTATAGTCTTAGAATCTGGTCGCCTTTTATAATGCACATAGCCATTTTTGTCAAATGTAGTGTTAACTCCATAGGCCTTTGGGAAATTTTTTAAGCATTTCCCATTAGCCATGCATGGAGCGTTAGGCCTGGCAAGACCGCATGGTCCATGCATCATCGAATCGATGACAATTTTATAAAGCATAGGTGAAGACATGACATCTGGTATTTCAGCAGATATATACCTATCAACTTGGCTGCTATCACGAATTTTAAATGGTTCTGTAACCCACAAAAGCATATGACAATGAGGAAGTCCCCTTTTTTTGAAACTCAATTATGTACAAATCAGCAGCAACCTTACCAAAAGGTCGTTCTACTCTCAAGAAATCAAGCATTTCCTTGACTTTGATTTGGAAAATCCTAGCAACAATATCAGGCCTATCTTGAGGTTTCAATGGAGTGCGGGCAGCGAAATACCTCGTTATTTCTGGCCATTTGACGTTACAAGTGAACGTAATAAAATACTGCGGATTCCCATGCACTCGACATATCGCAAGCGCATCCTGGTAATGTTTATACATATAACGCGGGCCACCAGTAAATGAGGCCGGCAACACAACACGTTTCCCAATGGAACGAACCTCAGTATCACCCCTTAATAAGGCATCATGAACACCTTGAAGAAATTCAGTTCTAATTAAATTCTGATGAGATCTTATATAATCTAAACGGCTTTGTTCAATGCATATGTAAGCATCAACCAAAAATTGTTGAAAAAGACGACCTCCATTCAATAACAAAGAGTACACACCATGCCGATCATGGAGCAGATAGCTATAATACATGTTCATGGATAACTTTCTACTACCACCTGCTTCGTCATCAATCAGCTTAAGGTGAGGTGACCATCCACTCTCTCCATGGAAAAACAACAATGGGTATTGTAATGGCATGTAAAGAGGATGTAATTTGTTTACTCGTTGAGGCATGCCATTCTTAGAATGAATAACAATGTCAAAATCATCAGCAGGCGGAGGACTTTCAAGCACAATCACCCTTATTGTACCGACAGCTGGAGAATCATAAGAGCGCTCATTGGCTGAACCAAAAAGTCTAATAGAAAAGTCGGGAACAGACTCTCGCAAGCAAAGTTCTCTAGCTCAACGGAAAAGCTTTACCAAGCAATTAAATTTTTCCAGGAGAGACATTAGAAGCTCCACGATTTCAACATGAATACGCTAACAGTCATCGCCTCCAAATAAATGCATTCTATTTGAAACCTCACGATCAGTGTCGTAGACATACATCTGCAAGAAACGCGGCCTCTCATTTGACGGAGGACACAACGTGTCAATCCAGTGGCAAATCTGACCTTCAACCTTAAACACGTAAGGACCAGTACCTCTATTAATTGAGTTGTCTACAACTGCTCCAAAAGACGTCATCGAAAACATCGAATTATAAGATCGAATACTATCAAGAAAATCAGGACGTTGATAGAGTTCTTTCACAATCGCCGGTGGATCCTGAGGTAGACGAACACGCACACGACCAGCCTTACAACACTGATTATATCGAGGAGCACGATTACGTGCGACATGACTAACGCGCTCAGCAGACCAAAAAAAAGCCCCACAAAACTCACACGCAAATTCGCAGTCACCAGAATCGACGTACACGTAAGGCTCAAAATCTAAATTGAGAGATGAAGTTGTGCCAACTATGATTCCATCAAGCGACAAAGTAACCTAGAGGATTCACTACCACGCTCGGTTACAGCAACAGGATGTACACCTACATTACCACGTACAACATTTAAAGGTGTATTAGAGGAAGAAGGCGACCCCTTCCTTCTCTTTAAACTTTGAGCAAAAGCCATATACACTGCCTAGACAATTAAACATATACTACACTGTCAACATTATAGCATAGCATCCAACCTAGGAACTGTACATGTAACAATAGTAAGGTAGCTACTATAAGCGAAGCATATCTACACACTAACCAGCACGCAATTCTCAAATCTATTTTTAAATTAACGCTGAATACGAACATAACGACGTAACATACCTCAACAGCCACACAAAGATAGTACTGAGTCAACAATAATCTGCCAAAAACAACACAAAAGATATACAATAACAATTAACATGCTATTTTAAATCCTTACGAAACCACTCAGCAAAAAAAACGAACACTCTCTTGTTCAGGCCACAATAACAACACAATTTAGCCAACTTAAGATGTAAAAAATTCAGATCATAGCAATTTTTCATCACGCTTTAAGTTGACAATTGGAAACAGCCGTGTAGAGAAAACCGATTGTATGACGTTTTATTTAATTATATATTTTCTTTTAGTTTTAAAAACCGATTGTATCACGCTTTAATCATTGGTGGCCACCCCGATGAGGGATAAGGACAAGTGACCGTAAGGTCGCGGGTTCTATCCTGAGGGGGGGAGGGTTTACCCACATTCCGTGGGGTTCCCGCCCGGGAGTACCGAGTCGGGTCCAGCCGTGTGGTGTAAGAACCACACTCTCGGATCACTGGTAAGTCCTACGGGCACACCCACGCCCAGTGGGGATCGGGGGGCTCGAACTCGCGTGGTTTGTAGGGCGACTTAGGGTCGCGACCGTTGAACTACATCTTCCAAAAAAAAAAAAAAAAAAAAAAAAAAAAAAAAAAAAAAAAAAAAAAAAAAACAATCATGAAACATATTTATGTTATAATCATGAAACATGTTTATATTATAATCATGAAACATATTCATAATCATGAACCTAGATGCGCTAAAATTCAATTTACTAATTCACTGGTATATTACCTTGTATTAAGAAAGAGCAAACCAACTTTATAAATTAAATAGAATCCAAAACATCATAAGCAATTTTTTAATCATATCCAAATCTAAATACAAAAGAGAAGAAATGAGGAGCTAACATACATGAACAACAACCAAACGAAAAGACAAATCCTGCAACAACCTGGCCGAAAAAATTACCAACAAAAACCCAATTTCAGAGCATGCAAAACTCCAAAGAGTGTTAGTGTTACTGCATCTGATAGAGGATGTTCCAGCTGTTAATAATGGTGAGATTGAAACAGCCAATAGACACGAATGGAACATAATTTTTTTAATTAAACATTAAAATTCAGAATGTTCTAAATTTTGTTAAGTTAATTATAATTTTACTTCCTAAAGCTTCTAAAGTTTAACAAAAGTAAACTGAATTGAAACAACTTTATAAGAGTGTAAAAGTAAATTGATATTTTAATTTTTTTAAAGAAAAGTAGTTATTCTTGTCAAACTTTAAAGAGTAAAATCAAACCTGACTTTAGTTATTTTTTTCAGTAAGGAAGATAAAAAAATTTAAAGTTTTGATCTAACTTTAAACCAAAAATATAAGTTAAAATTTTTTAGCTCGTTCACAAATAGACATATCTATAAAACTAAAACAAGCGATTAGAAAACACTACATATACTTCAACGTCACTAAAATGAGAAGTATAGATGTACACAAAAGAAAAGAATAAAAACAGACAGCATGTTATAGGTGTTCTTGAAAATTTAGTTCTGCATTAATTGCTTTTTAGACCTTATTGTAGTTTTTAACTTTTTTGACAATTGAAGTAGTTCGAGAATAAGTTTATGTCTCTTTTTCTTTTTGGTGGCTTCAGTAAGTATTTATTTCCAGTGGATTAAACCCTAGAACCTAAAACTAAGGTTGAACAATCTAAAAGGTGAACAGTTTGTATTTGTTGATAAGGTAAATCCTCCCACTTTAAGTTAATAATTTCATGTTAATAGTTTCTCTTTTGCTCAAATAATTAGTAATAATAATAAAATATAATATAATAACAATAATAATACCACCATCACCATCCCTCTTTTATTTCGACAATCTTCTTCTGCTCACCCTCTTCATATTTTCTCCACTTTTTCTGTCCTTTTTCTTTTTTCTTTAATCTTTTCTTCTTCACTTTTTCCTGTTTCTTGCTTAAACAAAACCCTAGCTTCGCTTTCCACCTATACATACACTCCCTGTATCTATTCACATCAAAAGATGATGCAACAGCATCAGAGGATAAGACAACAACAAGGCCTGATGCAGCAATCGCTTTATCACCCCTCACCCCAAAACGAAAATCAAAACCAAAATCAACAAAACACACAAACTAAAACATACCAAACCCCCAAAATCAACAAAACATGTGGAGCCCAAAAAGGAATTGAAGTTGAAGAGATGGAAATGGAAGCTAAGAAGCAAAATCCTGAAGAATCAGGTAACAGGCAGAAGATATCACCGATGGAACCCACACGAAGCAGAAACTATAAATCGATGGATCTGACGGAGCCGTCCAACGCAGCAGTGTATCTGACCCAGTCGTCCAACGCTGCAGTGGTCAGAGGAAGAGCAACTCCGACGGGTATGCATGGTCGATACAAACAGCTGCGGGGGTCAGAGGAAGGGGAATTCCGAGCAGGAATGGAAAAAAACAACAAATAAGAATACAAACCTTAGGAGCGAGAATCCACAGGGAAGCAAAGGCAGCAACAGCAAAGCGGCAACCCAAAAAATCTGACTCCGGCGACCCATATAAAGCACAGAAGAGAACAGAGGCACGTGTCCCGAGCAAACTGAAAATTTGGGGAAATCCCCACCGAACAAGTATATTAATTAGAATAGTAATAGTAATTACAAAATGATTCCAGTGGTTTGACCGTTACAAGTTTGGCTCTGAAAATTTAAAAACTACAAATTAAATTCATACATTTAGAATTTGGTTGCAGGTATAGTCCTTACAGTTGGTGTTTGTTAGTTTTATAGACTAAATGTGAAAAATGATCAAACTATAGGAAAATTATATAATTTTATTTAAAAATTAAGTTTTTTTGAAACAATCAAATAAATTAAAAAAATCAAAATCGAATTCAAGAAAATCAAATAAACATTAAAAATAATATTATAATCATTAAATAATAAAAATGAGGTTAAAAAATCAAGTCATAGTTAAAAGACGACAAAAGTAAAAATAGTAAATTATATAAGTAATAAAACTAGTAGAAAAAGAGAAGTATGCTTAGTTTTTTTATTTTTGATGAAATCGATATGCAATGCCGAAACCAAAAAATCCAAAAACCATGAAAGTCCAGATCCAAAAAATAAAAACACATAATCGAACAATTTTCATTTTTTAACTTTAATTTGATTTTTTAATATTTATTTTAAATTTTACAAACACTTATTTGATTTTACTTTTAAGTTTTATTTTAGAAAGTTATTATTTTCTACTTTCGTTATCTTTAAGGTTTTATTTGATATTTTAAACATCTATTAGACTTTTTTTATTTTTTTAATTATAGAGAAAATTGCTAAGATAGTCTATCACTATGGTTTGATGATATTGCAAATTAGTTCTAGAATGTCAAAATCTAACAAACACTAACGTTGAGGGACTAAACTTGCAACCAACTCCAAAATGCTTGGACTAAGTATACAATTTTTGAAATATGAGAATCAAACTTTCAATATGATCAAACCACTAGAACCATTTTAATAATTTTCTCTTTTATTATTGTTTTTTTTATCATGATGCTATTTACATAAGTCGGATTTTTATTCCTTATAATTATATGTTTAGTATATTATTATTATTATTTTTGTTATAATAATAATAATAGTTATAATAATAATAATAATAATAATAATAAATAATAATAATAATATCGTCGTCGTCGTCGTCGCCGCCGCCGCCGCCGCCGCCGCCCCCGCCCCCGCCGCCGCCGCCGCCGCCGCCGCCGCCGCCGCCGGCGCCGCCGCCGCCGCCGCCGCCGCCGCCGCCGCCCCTGCCCCCGCCGCCGCCGCCGCCGCTGCCGCCCCCGCCGCCGCCGCCGCCGCCGCCGCCGCGCCGCCGCCGCCGCCGCCGCCGCCGCCGCGTTTTTTAACATATAGGTAAATTATGATGTTACTATTACTATTATTTGCCTTAGATTGTTCCAGATACAAATCATAACCAAACTCATCATCATTGATTTTCATAAAAATTATATGGTTATCATCAATGTAAACACGTGCTGATATTTTTTTAAACATTACTGTTTTATTATTATTATTATTATTTTTTATCCAAGGTGGTACTTGTTTTGTAATTCAATCTTATGTGGTTGTAAATAGTTTTTTCTATACAAACTTCTGCATCGTGTCGAGGCTATTTTCATCTATAAATATCATAGTATTTTACTTATTATAATTTAACAAATGATACTGAAGACTTTAATTTCTCTCTATGCTTTGTACCTGGAGCCACTATATGGTTGTGTGCTCTGATCCAAGTATACTTTTCGCATCACTCCATATTACTAGTAGTTACCACTTATACCATTTGTATTTCTTATATTTTGCTACAATCTAGACCGCTACATTATGATTAGTATTATTATTATTTTTACATGTGACGTAAAGGAAAAAGAAAAAAAAAAGAAAATTAAAAGAAGAGGAGTTTTAGAGTTGAAGGTCTTAGCGGGAGCAATATTTCTACGTCCTCAGATAGAGTTAACGTTTCCCCTCATCAAACCCTCTCCATACCATATCAATGGCTATGCTATGAATGATATTATATTGGGTAGTGTTGTTTGCTTGTTTCGTATTTTCTTGTTATAAAAAATGGTTGAATCTAATTAGTGATGTAGGGTAATTCATAGCATTCTTGGTTGATCATATCGATTGTAATATATGAAGTTTATCAGTTTTATTTCATTTGAAGTATTTTAAACATTTACTTATTAATAAGATGTTATCTTAGAACGAATTTGTTTAACTGTGTGTACCATTTAGACTAGAAAAGTGTGTATCTTTTCTATATTTTTAGATCAAAATTATGTTGTTAGGATTTAACCTTAACATAATTCAAAATTAGTCCAAAACTTAAAGCTCCTTATCTTCATTATTCTACTTAAATCAAACGTTAATAACCTCCGGATTTTGCTAGCAAAACATAAAAGAAAAACCCAAAAGTTAATCTAACTAAAGGGATTTATTGTTGAAATTTAGTGGAAAAAAAGAGTTTTTACAAATTTTGGACACTAATTATTATTAGTATTTGTTACTAATGTAATTTTTATTTACTGGATTTGTATTCTATGACATGAGAGGATTACAACAAATCAAATCATCTTCAAAATGAAGCTAAAATGAATGAGATATTGATGCTCTAAGTTGGATAGTTGAAACAGAAAAACTGTGGAATTTGAATTTGATGGAACATGAATTGTCCCATCAGCTTGCTACGCATTGTCACACCCCGACCGACGGCGGAATCATCGGAGCGGACGAGGGAATGATTGATTGTTCATAACACATGGTTGTCTATTTGTGGAAATAATATTACAATCAGATTACATGATAGAATAAGTACAACATACACAAATACAACAATCGAAAACACAAATAATAATTGTCTTTTATTTTAAACTAGGTCCGTGTCTTAGATGAGCACGTAGAAGTCCACTATCTTGCTTAACCTGAAATCATGTGAGAAAATAAAGTCAGCTAACGAGTTAGCTGGTGAGTAATCACAGTTTTGAATATACATATAGATTGATTGATTGATCCATCGATTGTAATTCAATTCACAAGGTAATATTAAGACTTATATGGCAACCGCGAAGCATATAGATAAACCGACACAATAAAAACCCCTTGACTTGACACTTTGCATATAATATAGACTTGCACATAAACACCATAGATTGACTAAATTGCCTCTGGCACAATCACCACTCGACTGTTCATATGGGGGGGTTATCCAAACCAGTAGATCTACATTGTTGCCAGGATTGATTGATTGATTGAATTAGGGTTTACTGTCGTCCAGTTATCACAGTATGTTCACGTAATTGCAAGTAATAACATAACCTGTCTTGAATTGAATTGAAAATGAAATAACAATAGAATATCATGATAGAATATATTGTATCACATGATTTCCCCCAAATAGGAAATGATATAAAAAGGGGATATGAATACTCACTTGATTGTGAGATTGGAATTTGGACGTGATAGTTTAAACACCAATGATTTCCTTATGATTAACCTAAGTAACGGTGTCTCGAGTTAGAATAATAACGATTTGGGAATTTGGGAATGTATTAGGATTTCTATGGTAGTTTAAATTGATAAATTTATTTGGTTTGAAATGTCTTGAAATAAACGAATTTATTGAAAGTGATTATGTCAAGAATTTTAATAAAAAATTTATACGTGTAAGTTATATATTTATACAATTTATTAATAAATTGTATATGTATAATTATATTCATAATTATATATAATCAAGTAATTATATATAATTATATGTATAATTATATACATGATTATATGTACATAAGTGAACGTAACTATATATTGTATGTTAAGTATATACACGAGTTATAAATTGTATACGTTTTTATAAAATTATATACATGTAATTTAATCAAATAAAAATTGTTTTGATAATTGGATAATATATATACCTATGTATATATATTGGTTTCAATCTATTTATTATATATTATACACTAATTTTTTTTAATTTGGTAGAAAGAATAATTAGTTATTTTATTATTTAAAACAAATAAAATAAGTGAATAAAATATAAAAATAAATTTCAGAAAGTGATTGAGTTGTTTTAAAATTTTTAATGTTTGTAAAAACATTTTTAAAATTTTTAGAATTTTTTCAGAATTTTTAAAGGCTTAAAAAGCCCAAAAAAAATGGTTGAGGTGGCCCGGGGTCGAACCCGGGACCTCCTGTTTGGGATGAAGCATGGGAACCGGTGAACCAAGGCCTAAGCCGCGGTTATGATCCGGCTTTTATTTCTTTTAAACCAACCCAAACAGAACCCGAAGAACCCTAGGTTCGAATTTCTTCAAATTGAACCTCGATTTGATTTCAATAGTGATTGAAACCATGGGGCTTTCATTCCTCATGTAACAACGAGTTCATAGAGGTATTAATTACCTGTTGAGATAGTGTATTTGATGTGTTTGAGTTCGAGATAAGTCCGCGGCTTCAAGAGATCAAATTGATAATTGTGTGTGTTTTTAGATGAATTGGAGAGTACAGATAGGTTCGGAAATGAGAAATGTTTGATTATATGCTTTCAATTTGTTTATTATAAGTTTGAGTGGGTTTCTTTGTCGGTTTAGAATCCGAGATAAAAGTAGAAATTTTTAGCCGTTAGTGAACTGATTCAACGCGTGTTTGTGTTGGAATTCAACCCAAATTGGATCCAAGAAACTTTCGGTGTGATTGTGGGTTCAAATTGGAATAATTTGACTGCTTTTGGTCGGGAATTTCGTGGTTTCGAGGTTGAAGCTTTGGATCCGATTATCTTGATGATTAAACGTGTTTAATGGGTGCTCTAGGTTCGAAACTAGTCCACGAACGTATTAGAGCCGGTTTGTGATTCAAAATCGTGTATTTTAGCCGATTGGACATCGCCGGAGCTTCGCCGGAGACGCGCCGGCGACTCACCGAAAAAACGGGGGTGGAAGCCGGGTTTAAAAAATTACAGAATCAGTCCCTGCGGTTTCCAAGTTTATTATTTTATGTTTGAAACTTCTTATTAAGTTTCTAAATTGGCAGAAATAACCCCTGAACTTATATATTCAATTTTAATACATGCTTATATATATATATGTATATATATATATATATATATTCTTACTAATTATTATTAGTAGTATTTATTTTTATTATTATTATTATCATTATTATTATTATCATTATTATTTTTGTTTAAACTTCATAATTACTAATATAATTTTATAATATATATTTTTTTTTTATAAACATCATATTAATAACTATATGTAATGTGAATTAATGACACATCAATACGTTTTAAATGAATAGATTTCATTTACTGATATAAACGAGTTCGGTTAAAATTTCAAATGGGTCGGATGTTACAGTCTCCCCTGCTTTAGGAAATTTCGTCCCGAAATTTTAATCACGAGGAGGCTGAAACGAAAAGGTGAGGATACTTGGATTTCATTTGGTCCTCACGTTCCCAGGTGTACTCTGGCCCACGTTTAGACTCCCAACGAACTTTGACAATAGGTATCCGGCTACGCTTGAGTTGTTTAACTTCCCGATCCATAATTTCCACAGGTTTCTCAATAAGGTGCATAGATTCATCAATCTGGACTTCGTCGAGTGGAATGTGGAGATTTTCATCGGCAAGACATTTCTTGAGATTTGAAACATGAAACGTCGGATGTATATTGCTAAGTTCTTGAGGTAGTTCAAGCTTGTAGGCCACTTTCCCAATTCGCTCGAGCACTTTGAATGGACCCACGTAACGAGGTGCTAGCTTCCCTTTCTTTCCAAAGCGAATCACTCCCTTCCAAGGTGACACCTTAAGAAGTACGAGATCACCGACATTGTATTCCATGGGCTTACGTCTTTTGTCAGCATAATGCTTTTGACGATCTCTAGCAGCGACCAAGTTATCACGGATCTTATGAATTTTGTCGGTTGTTTCTTGTATCAATTCCGGACCAGTAATCTGTGATTCACCAACTTCAGACCAGCAGATGGGAGATCGACACTTTCGACCATACAAGGCCTCAAATGGTGCCATCTGGATGCTGGTATGGTAACTGTTGTTGTATGAAAATTCGATTAACGGAAGATGAGAATCCCACGATCCACTGAAATCAATGACACAAGCCCGGAGCATATCCTCGAGGGTCTGTATCGTTCTTTCAGTTTGACCATCGGTTTGCGGGTGATAGGCTGTGCTAAGATTTAGTTGAGTCCCGAGAGCTGATTGGAGACTTTTCCAAAAACGAGAGATGAAACGACCATCGCGATCAGAGATAATATCTAAAGGCACACCATGTCGACTGACTATTTCATTAATGTAAATACGAGCCAATTTCTCGACTCGATAATCTTCCCGAATTGGAATGAAATGAGCCGACTTAGTCAATCGATCAATGATAACCCAGATACTATCGTGACCACTAGCGGTACGAGGCAGCTTGGTAATGAAATCCATGGATATGCTCTCCCATTTCCATAATGGAACCTCGGGTTGTACGAGTAATCCAGAGGGACGTTGATGCTCGGCTTTGACTTTAGAACATGTGAGGCATTTAGATACATACAAGGCTATATCCTTCTTCATGCCGGGCCACCAATATTGGTTCCGAAGGTTCATGAACATTTTATCTGCTCCCGGATGAATAGAATAACGAGCCTTGTGAGCCTCATCCAGAATGGTTGTTCGAAGATTATCACGATTCGGAATCCAAAGTCGATTTAGAAAATACAGTAGTCCGTCCGACTTGGTTTCCAATTGGAGTTCAGCACCGCATGACATTTCCTCATACATGTTGCCCTCGGTGATTGATTCGTGTTGAGCTTCGAGTATACGGGTTAAGAGGTCGGTTTGAATGGTAATACTTTGAAGCATAACTTGACCCTTTCGACTTAATGCGTCGGCTACGACATTCGCCTTTCCTGGATGGTAGCGAATTTCACAATCGTAGTCATTAAGTAATTCAACCCATCGTCGTTGTCTCATGTTTAATTCCTTCTGATTGAATATGTGCTGAAGGCTTTTATGATCGGTAAATACAATACACTTGGTGCCGTAAAGGTAGTGCCTCCAAATTTTGAGTGCGAATACCACAGCTCCTAGCTCGAGATCATGGGTTGTGTAATTTTTCTCATGAATTTTGAGTTGTCTTGAGGCATAAGCTATGACTTTGCCTCGTTGCATGAGAACACAACCAAGACCTTGCTTCGAAGCATCATAGTAGACAACGAAATCGTCATTCCCATCGGGGAGAGTCAAGACTGGGGCATCACACAACTTCTGCTTGAGGGTTTGAAAAGCTTTCTCCTGATCTGGTCCCCACACGAAACTCTTGTCCTTATGTGTCAAGGCGGTGAGAGGCACAGCGATCTTTGAGAAGTTTGGTATAAAGCGACGGTAGTAACCGGCTAAGCCAAGGAATGAACGAATCTCGGTAGGAGTTTTGGGTTCTACCCAATTCTTCACTGCCTCAATCTTTGCAGGATCCACGTGAATACCTTTGTCGTTTACGATGTGACCAAGGAATTGGACTTCTTTAAGCCAAAATTCACACTTTGAGAATTTTGCATAAAGCTTTTCCTGTTTCAGAAGTTCAAGGATCGAACGGAGATGATGTTCGTGATCAGATTTTGATTTTGAATAAATGAGAATGTCGTCAATGAAAACGATCACGAATTTGTCCAGATATGGTTTACACACGCGGTTCATTAAATCCATGAACACAGCAGGTGCATTGGTTAACCCGAATGGCATTACTGTAAACTCGTAATGGCCATATCTTGTGCGAAAAGCTGTCTTGGGAATATCATCATCGTGCACTCGTAATTGATGATAACCTGAGCGGAGATCGATTTTGGAAAAATGAGAGGCTCCTTGAAGCTGATCAAATAAATCGTCGATCCTGGGTAGAGGATACCGGTTTTTGATAGTAAGCTTATTAAGCTCCCGGTAGTCGATGCACATTCGAAAAGAACCGTCCTTCTTCTTCACAAACAAAACTGGGGCTCCCCAGGGCGAGGAACTTGGTCGAATGAAGCCTTTATCGGAGAGCTCTTGAAGTTGACTAGCAAGCTCTTGCATCTCAGATGGTGCAAGTCGATAGGGAGATTTTGCTACTGGAGTTGCGCCAGGCACAAGGTCAATACGGAATTCGACTTGACGAACAGGAGGAAGACCGGTTAAATCATCGGGAAAGACTTCAGGAAATTCTCGAACAACCGGAATATCTTCAATCTTCTTCGGTTTCTCATCTGCCTTCACGATATGAGCTAAGAAAGCCACGTAATGTTTGCGAAGGTACTTTTGAGCTTTGGTGCAGGACATGAGTTTTAATCCCTCGGAAAGCTTTTCCCCGTAAATATTTAAGACACTTCCAGATGCGCGAGGGATCCGGATGATTTTCTCGAAACAGACGACTTCAGCATGGTTCTTTGACAACCAATCCATGCCTATAATGACGTCAAAACTTCCAAGTGGCATCGGTATAAGATCGACAGGAAATTCGTGTTCACTAAGTTTAAGGGTACAATTTGGATGACAGAATCAATTGTGACGGATTTTCCATCAGCTAATTCTACTGTAAACGGTTTCCCTAACTTAGTTCGGGTATTAACAAGCAAAGGTTCAAATTCTAAGGATACAAAACTTTTATCGGCACCGGTATCAAATAAAATTGAAGCATATTGATGATCGATTAGGAACGTACCATTCACCACATCATTGGCAGCCTGAGCTTGTTGGGCATTGATGTTAAAAGCACACCCTTGTGCTGCGGGTACAGCATTAACGAGCTGAGGACATCGGTTACGGAAATGAGTTGGATCACCGCATTGATAACATGCACGAACTTGAGCAATTGCAGGAGGGTTTTGTTGGACTGGCGCATTTACCAATACCTTAGCAGCATTCCTGCATATGTTGAATGTATGGCCAAAGCGACCACAACTGGTGCACTGACGACACTTAGCACCAGTAGGATGATGATACTTGCAGATGTTGCATTGTGGAAATGGCCCGGTGTAAGGTTTCTTTGTTGGGGCTTGATTATTCATGGTTGGTTGATAGGTCGGTGCGACTTGGTTGATTGGAACAGCAGGGGTAATTACAGCAAAGTTTTGAGAGTTAGCCTTCCTCTTCCGGTTCCTGGAAGTTTCAGGCTTGTCTTCCTTGGTTGTTTCAGTAGAAGACTTCTCCATTTTCTTCTTGTCACCCTTCCTGGTCAAGGTACCGGCCTTGACATGGTTGTCGGTTAACTGAGCTGCTAGACGGATAGCATCTGCCAAGTTAGTAGGTTTCCTACCCCACACGGTATCCTGAATCTGCATAGGGAGACCACCTATGTACTTCTCAATAGCTCGAGATGAGGGAGTAACTAGATGAGGAACCAGAAGACTCAACTCGTGAAAACGGTTAGTGTAAACCAGATTCTCGCCGCTTTCCTGAGCCAAATCCCAGAATTCAGCTTCTAGTCTTTTGATTTCATTTCGTGGGCAGAATTCTCGTGTCATGAGTTCCTTTACTTCAGCCCACGTCAATGCCAGGGCAGCATCAGTGCCACGGGTTCGTTTTTCCCCGTTCCACCAAGTCAAAGCTCTCTTCTGGAAAACACTGGTAGCGTATCGAACTTTGAGATTTTCAGGACATTCGCTGTTAAGAAACGTGTTTTCAATACTCTCGAACCATTGCAGAAGACCAGTGGCACCTTCGGCTCCGCTAAACTTAGTAGGATTGCAGGAATTGAAATGCTTATAAGTACAAGTTTTGGGAGGGTTTGGTGCAGTTGGGTTTTGGACAGTGTTTGATGCAGTTGTGTTTTGGACAGCATTGTTGCCTTGGTTCAAATGAGTAAGCAGTGTTGGGATAACCGCAGCAACTTCACGTGCCACCATAGCAGCAATCTTGCGGCCAGAGCTTCTAGATCGGGAGCGGTTTTGACGAGAAGACATGCTGTATAATAAGGAACGAAGAAACCTTTATGAGTAACGGGTAATTGGTTTTTTAAAACTTTTCAAATAATGAAATCGTTAATGAGATTGTTTAAAACAACAATGAGAGATTAGGAGTGTAAACGTTCGGTTCGCAAACCAAAACGAATACGTTGACTTATCAAAGTATTTGTGTCCAGCACGAGGACATGCGTACCTATAAGCGAATACTCATCTCGAGGGTTCCCAGGTAAGGTAATCAAGTTGTATGAAATACCTTGCCTAGACAGAACACCTTAAGATACAGGTATCCCACTCTTCCAGCATTGCATGTTCTCGGTCGTGTGACACGGACTTTGACGAGATTTGAAAACCATGAATAACAATGGAGTTTTGGAGTTTGAAATCACTTGAATTAGGCACACAATGCCTTAGAATATAAGTTAGGATTCGTGTGTATATTGATAGTTTCAAAGTATAGGAAGAATCACATAAAATATATAATCACATGGTCAAGTATAAACATGTAAAGCACATATAATCCTATCTATGCATATAAAATACATGAGAGGACTCATGTGTAAAGGTACCTAGTTATAGTCTAGGTCATTCCATTTCTAATACCTAATTCCCTATAACCATGGCTCTGATACCAATCTGTCACACCCCGACCGACGGCGGAATCATCGGAGCGGACGAGGGAATGATTGATTGTTCATAACACATGGTTGTCTATTTGTGGAAATAATATTACAATCAGATTACATGATAGAATAAGTACAACATACACAATACAACAATCGAAAACACAAATAATAATTGTCTTTTATTTTAAACTAGGTCCGTGTCTTAGATGAGCACGTAGAAGTCCACTATCTTGCTTAACCTGAAATCATGTGAGAAAATAAAGTCAGCTAACTCGAGTTAGCTGGTGAGTAATCACAGTTTTGAATATACATATAGATTGATTGATTGATCCATCGATTGTAATTCAATTCACAAGGTAATATTAAGACTTATATGGCAACCGCGAAGCATATAGATAAACCGACACAATAAAAACCCCTTGACTTGACACTTTGCATATAATATAGACTTGCACATAAACACCATAGATTGACTAAATTGCCTCTGGCACAATCACCACTCGACTGTTCATATGGGGTGGGTTATCCAAACCAGTAGATCTACATTGTTGCCAGGATTGATTGATTGATTGAATTAGGGTTTACTGTCGTCCAGTTTATCACAGTATGTTCACGTAATTGCAAGTAATAACATAACCTGTCTTGAATTGAATTGAAAATGAAATAACAATAGAATATCATGATAGAATATATTGTATCACATGATTTCCCCCAAATAGGAAATGATATAAAAAGGGGATATGAATACTCACTTGATTGTTGAGATTGGAATTTGGACGTGATAGTTTAAACACCAATGATTTCCTTATGATTAACCTAAGTAACGGTGTCTCGAGTTAGAATAATAACGATTTGGGAATTTGGGAATGTATTAGGATTTCTATGGTAGTTTAAATTGATAAATTTTATTTGGTTTGAAATGTCTTGAAATAAACGAATTTATTGAAAGTGATTATGTCAAGAATTTTAATAAAAATTTATACGTGTAAGTTATATATTTATACAATTTATTAATAAATTGTATATGTATAATTATATTCATAATTATATATAATCAAGTAATATATATAATTATATGTATAATTATATACATGATTATATGTACATAAGTGAACGTAACTATATATTGTATGTTAAGTATATACACGAGTTATAAATTGTATACGTTTTTATAAAATTATATGCATGTAATTTAATCAAATAAAATTGTTTTGATAATTGGATAATATATATACCTATGTATATATATTGGTTTCAATCTATTTATTATATATTATACACTAATTTTTTTTAATTTGGTAGAAAGAAATAATTAGTTATTTTATTTATTTAAAACAAATAAAATAAGTGAATAAAATATAAAAATAAATTTCAGAAAGTGATTGAGTTGTTTTAAAATTTTTAATGTTTGTAAAAACATTTTTAAAATTTTTAGAATTTTTTTCAGAATTTTTAAAGGCTTAAAAAGCCCAAAAAAAATGGTTGAGGTGGCCCGGGGTCGAACCCGGGACCTCCTGTTTGGGATGAAGCATGGGAACCGGTGAACCAAGGCCTAAGCCGCGGTTATGATCCGGCTTTTATTTCTTTTAAACCAACCCAAACAGAACCCGAAGAACCCTAGGTTCGAATTTCTTCAAATTGAACCTCGATTTGATTTCAATAGTGATTGAAACCATGGGGCTTTCATTCCTCATGTAACAACGAGTTCATAGAGGTATTAATTACCTGTTGAGATAGTGTATTGATGTGTTTGAGTTCGAGATAAGTCCGCGGCTTCAAGAGGATCAAATTGATAATTGTGTGTGTTTTTAGATGAATTGGAGAGTACAGATAGGTTCGGAAATGAGAAATGTTTGATTATATGCTTTCAATTTGTTTATTATAAGTGTTTGAGTGGGTTTCTTTGTCGGTTTAGAATCCGAGATAAAAGTAGAAATTTTTAGCCGTTAGTGGACTGATTCAACGCGTGTTTGTGTTGGAATTCAACCCAAATTGGATCCAAGAAACTTTCGGTGTGATTGTGGGTTCAAATTGGAATAATTTGACTGCTTTTTGGTCGGGAATTTCGTGGTTTCGAGGTTGAAGCTTGGATCCGATTATCTTGATGATTAAACGTGTTTAATGGGTGCTCTAGGTTCGAAACTAGTCCACGAACGTATTAGAGCCGGTTTGTGATTCAAAATCGTGTATTTTAGCCGATTGGACATCGCCGGAGCTTCGCCGGAGACGCGCCGGCGACTCACCGGAAAAACGGGGGTGGGAAGCCGGGTTTAAAAAAATTACAGAATCAGTCCCTGCGGTTTCCAAGTTTATTATTTTATGTTTGAAACTTCTTATTAAGTTTCTAAATTGGCAGAAATAACCCCTGAACTTATATATTCAATTTTAATACATGCTTATATATATATATATGTATATATATATATTATATATAATTCTTACTAATTATTATTAGTAGTATTTATTTTTATTATTATTATTATCATTATTATTATTATCATTATTATTTTTGTTTAAACTTCATAATTACTAATATAATTTTATAATATATTATTTTTTTATAACATCATATTAATAACTATATGTAATGTGAATTAATGACACATCAATACGTTTTAAATGAATAGATTTCATTTACTGATATAAACGAGTTCGGTTAAAATTTCAAATGGGTCGGATGTTACACGCATGCATGCTGCTATTTAGTAGATGACATTGTACGTCACAAGACAGTTCAGCAAATGTTTCTCCTAAGTCCATCTTCTGATCGACCTCCTACTACTACAGGTGGTGAGTGCCGAGGTTCATCTACTTTTTAGCAGATCCAGCTACTGATTAGCAAGCGCACCATCTACTCACCATCTACTAGCAATGCTTCAAGTACTAAGTCACATTTAAAGCTCACATTAACTCATTGTTAATGTAGAAACTTTAGGAGTTATTAAACTCATTAAGTCACATTTAAAACTCACATTAACTCAATGTTAATGTTGAGACTGATTAAACTCTATAATTCACAATATGAATAAAATGCATGGGTTATTGTTGAAGTCGCTAGTTGATATAAGTTTCATAATTTTCTTTGTTTTCAGCACTTCACACTCTGTTTCAGGTATTATTTCAGGTGTTTGGTTAAACCCATCAATACAATCTCCTTAGGTTATTGTACCTTAAGAGACCTGGATGACATGAAATCTGTTTTAAGGGATCTATACAAACAAACAAACAAACATACCCAGTGTATCCCGCTGAAGAGCAGGGTCTGGGAGGGGTATGTGGTGGCAAGTCTTTCCTCTATCCTGAGAGATAGGGAGGCCGCTTCCGAAGAGGTTTTAAGGGATCTATATTGAACAAAAATTCTTAGCCACATATGTTTTATTGTTCTTAGTTCTTTTGTTTCTTGAATTTATTTTGTTTCTTGTATTCGTTATTGTTCATTTAGTTTCATTCTATATTGTAATCCATCTTGATTGATTAAGGAAAATTTTATGTTATTTTGTAAATGGTGTTTCTTTCGGAAGCAGTCTCTCTATCTCCCAAGATAGAGGAAAGACTCGTCGCCGCCTACCCCTCCCAGACCCTGCTCTTGAGTGGGACTTACTGGGTATGTTTGTTTGTAAATGGTGTTTCTATATTTACCTAGATGCAATGAGTATCTTAGTCAACTAAAAAGATGCATGACTACATATGTCTAGCGAACAAAAGGCACTAGTGGCGGGATGTGCTAATCACATAACCAAGTGATAATGTTCGAAGCATTACATATATTCTTACGTAATAATTATCTTGAGAACTCTAAATATTGTGAAACTACGAAAACTTTTGAAAATCAATCAAAATTATTAATTTGTATAAATACCTATCATTATTATTAAAATAGAACATTAATGCTATATGATTTTGTATGTGTTCATATATTTTAGAATTTACACATGTACAAATTTTAAAATACCCTAATACTTGTAATTTAATGCATAAGTTCGCATACCAATGTTGTATCTAATAATAAAGCTAGTACTATAATTAAAATAATGAGTTTCATGGTTTTTGACTAGGTCTTAGAGTTTTCATAAAATTAGAAGTTTCTCATTTGATTGTTTCCTGCATTCTCCTATACAATTAGTCGATAATTTTGTTTTACTAACACTAATGACAAGTGTTAGTTACAACGAATTTTAAGATACAATTCGCAATGATATATCACTAAACCTGTAGATATTTTTTTCCTAAAGACAGTAAAAAAAATATAAATTGAAAAATCCATATCAAATAACTCATATATGTTGACATACATATAAAACAATTAAGACACAATATGGATACATACTATAAACATTATGCTCATGATGAGATCACCGGACACCGTGGCAGGGGGGAGACTTGGTGTTTGTAGGGATTCTTGAACCTTAATTTTTGGGTTAAAGTAATAAAATTTGTGATATTTAGGTTAAAACAAGGATGAAGATGCAAGATTTTTGGTTTTTAGGTTTGATTTTAACAATCTGTTTGATTTTAAAATGAGTGAAATTTTGATTTGTATTCTTGATTTATATGAAATTAAAATTTAAAACTTAATAAAAGTTTGAGATGTAGTAAAAACGTATGAAAAATATATATTCCAGTCGTCTTACGTAAGAATGATTACAGTAGGAAATAGATTAATATATTTTAGTCCTAAAGTTGAATGAATACCATAACATATGCTAAAATTAATTCATTAACAAGTTTCAAATATTTGAAATGTCTAGGTGTCAGGGTAGAGTAGTACACACATCATGTCAAATTCAGTTGTATATGTTACGTAAAATATGATCACTAAATCATAGAATATAATATGTATAATTGTATAGATGAATAAGAAATTATTGAGCATTTGGATGTAAAAACTATTGGATGTAAAATACATGCATATAGTCATGCACATTAATAATTTAAGTAAATTAATTTATAAATCTAAACGCTGGTGGGGGATTGGATAAGGTTAAAATGATGAAGTTACAGTCAAAAGTTTAAGTCCGTTTACACGACTGGTGTAATTAATAGTGATATAAATTAAAAGTATGCTAAATGACCCTCAAAAAGTATATATTATTCTTGGATGAATTAACTTCATAAAACTTTACTCACATTAATTTTGTTATCTTTTTTCTCTTATTTAAATGCTTTACTTTCTTATTTTATTCAAAATATATTTTGAATTCATCATTTTGAAAAGAAAAAAAAATCAAATGTTTTTTAAGCTGAATATTGTGTTTCAACGTTGATGTTTTTAGTTTATATTTTCTTAAATTTTATTATCACGTTTTTATAAAATAATATAAAATAAGAGAGTTTGTAAATGTAAACTATTCATAGGAACATATAATTAATTAATTTAAACAGCTGAGTTTATTCTTTGTTTATTTAGAAAGTTTGTTATGGACCATTAACTATGAAATATAACGTAAATGGACTACGTCGATCCTAATGAAAAGTATATTATGTTATTTATTATTTTCTATTATATCGCCATTACTTATACCTAACGTTTATATATTATAGATTTAAACTATAACTATAAGAGATTAAATAAATTAGAATTACCAATCGCTTTGACAAGTACTTTTCTTCATTTTCACTTTATATTATCTTTTTGTATTTCTTTCTCTTACAACTGATTATAGTTTAAGGAGTCTAGACTACAATAAGATGTAGAGATGAAAAAACCTAAAACCCATAGTAAAAAAATGGTAGCATTAAGAATCAATTGGTTATAAATAAAAAGCTATAGTTATGAGCTACAAATTCGTAATAAACTACTGATTTTTCAAAAACAAACCGCGATACATTAAAAAAATAAAACGTGGAAATGGCATTATTATGTCTGCCTTTTAGATACGGTGCGCAGTGCATACGCTTTTGCACTAACATCTTTCTTCGTTGAATATTAAGTTCTGAGTTAAAGAGTAAAGAGATTCATAATAAAACTTCAATATTGAAAATTTCTTAACTGATTAATAATTTATTTTAATCATACATAGTTGTAGGTATTTATAAATAATAAGTAATTATTATTAACCAAGAAAAAGAATATCATCGATCTTCAATAAGACATTCAAAGGCATATTGATCGATAGCTAGCAAAGCACTTAAAAATCATACAAGATTGAGAGTAAAACTTACATGAATTTGATGCATTTGGTCTTCAAATCATGACTTTAGCATAATATTAAATTAAGAACAATCTCGATCTGAGACCATTCGTCCGCATGATCAGCAATCGATGTTGACGAGTACAAAGCTACTGAAGGAGGAATCCAAGGGGATAGCATGATCCCGAATTGTTGTTACATGTAATTTGGGATCAATGCGATCCCTTTGGATGTCTACTTAAGTTGCAATCATGAATCATGATCATGAGACGAAACACACCCTGTTCAATTCTGCTTTTTCGATATGGAAGAAAAGGAAGAAGAAGATATGAGAAGGTGGATGATGGGAAGATGGATTTAAAGATTGCCAAAATGCTTTTTTAAAAAAAGTCAAGTAGGTTTTCATTTATATAATATTGGGTCTTGATTCCGTTTTATAAATTTTAATAATTTCTTTAACTTTTTGGAGTATAAAAAGCACTATCTTGTTTTATTTATAGTGAATGGTACAAATAGAAAAGTCATCAAAACTAGAAAAGTAATTTTAACCATCAATCTCATTAATCAATGGTTGATAATTAAATTAAATTGTAGGAAAGAAGTTTATTACAAAATATTTTAGGCATGGTCATTTTTGTTGATTTTTTTTAAGTTTTAATTTTATTTTAAATGTTCATAACTTTGATATAGTATATTATTTTTTATAAAAATTACACCAGAAAAAAGAGCGTTTTTTTATCTTTAAAACGAGTACAATATTGTTATATAAAAATAATAATTTTTTTTACATTTTTAAGCACATAAATTTATGCCGATCATTGTGTTTTTTGTGCAGTTTATTATGTATTTTTGCTAGTTATTATGTTTTTCTAAATACTATTGTGTTTTTAAAATCATAAATTTTAAAAAATTATAATGATAAAATAACATTATTGTGTATCTCTAATATGTAAAATACAATAATATATTAAAACTAATGAAATAATCTAATATATTAAAAACAATGTCTCATTGTGTTTTTTGATCATGATTGTGTTATCTTAAACACTATGAGTTTTAAAAATAAATTATTAAAATAAAATCATATAATGTGTACTTCTAATTGTAAACACAATGATAGAAAACAATAAATTTATATATTCTATAAAAATAGTGATAAAAAATAGTTAATTTATATATTCTATAATTAAAAACAACAAATTGTATTATTTTGACACTGAGTTTTGAAAAATACATAGGTGAAACACTAATAGATAACAAGTTTATATAATCTATATAAACAGTGACAAAAATAGCATAAATGATTTAAAACGTAAACATAATGATGAATACATATAACAGATGATTTAAAATATATGATATAATAAATGTATAAGATACAATAAACTAATGTATTTGACATAACAATCTAAATACACTCATCTTTAAACACTAGAAGGACATGTGTTAAACGCACAATTATTTTTACGTTTTTTAGATTAAATATATTTTTTATAACCGTAACCTATTTATATACTTATTTTAAAAAAGAAAATTTACTTTTCATTAAGATAAGATAGAATAATAGTAATTACAAAATTTTTGTTACTATTACCAAATTCATGGCGCATATAATTTAGTTTGCTTCTCCAAGCAAAATTGTTATGCAAACAATTTTGTTTTCGTAAATACTTTGTTACAACAAGATTAGATACATAAGAATTATGCTGGACTGACGGTCTTCGAAAATATATGACAAAAACACAAGATTTCTATTAGAAGGACTGTAGAAACACACTACTACACATTCCCACATTACCTTACTTCAAAGGGTGAAAAAAGTATTATTCGATCATCTAGTGATCTCCCCAATTGTAACATTTTGTTTATGATTTCATTTTAACCATGGTAGTATAAGTTATCTATATGACACGATTGTACTTGACTTACTGTGACAACCCTAAAATCTTGTATAAATATTACGTCGAAATTTTATTATATTATGTCACAAACCGCGATAATATTATGTTTAGTATATATATATTATGGATATACGTATGCATGTTTGCATGCATGCCTATATATTAGTAAATTACGTATGCATGTATGTTATACACCCGAAATTCACACATACGTGTATATATATATATATATAAAATTTTACGTGTGCATGTTTACATACATACATGTGCATGGAAAATTTTTGGAATGCAAGTATACATGTTTGGTACGTATATATATATAAAGCTCACTTATATATCTATCTACGAGTATATATATGTATATATATGTACACATTAGAACTCAACTAAACTAACTCAAAACTCTAAAACTAAAAACTTCAACCTAAAAATTAAACCTAAAACTAACAACCTAAACCACCCTTTCCCTATACCCCTCGGTTAACACCACTTGAAACCACCACCACCCGAAAACTACTAACCCAAGCCACCACCCTCGGTTTCATGCGTTCACATCACCAACCCGCCACCACACCACCTTATCCTACCACCTAGTTATCCATGTGACTAAGCAACCTTGTTCCATTTTACTTCCTCCCCAAAACCGCCACCCATGCACCCGGTTTTCTAGCATTCACACCATAGACACTCCCTAATATTGCCACCTTATGACCCCTATCTCGAATGCCTCATGAAACCGCCACTTTAGTCCAAATTCAGTGAATGAATGATAGCTCCCTTAAAGTCTAAATCTCATCATTTCAAAAGGAATATAAGCAATCCCAAGGATTCCCTCGGTATTCTTGCTTTCCACCACAAACCGCCACACAAATACCACCACTTGACACCTAAGAAAGCCACCTAATTCTATACATTGACTAAGCAAGCCTAAGAGGACACTCACCAAGGCTAGTCTACCAATTCATGCACCCTTAAAAAGCTTCAGGACTTTAGAATTCCCACACATCATAACCACCTTTGTCTTTCTCTTCTCTCGGCTCTCACCATACTAACAACCAACACCTAGCAACAACCAACTCCAGCACCACCATAATCAATCACCATCTACTCTCTCTACCCCTCTCATCCCTCGGTTTCATTTAGCAACTATACCACCATCGCCAACCAACAACAACCAACAACAGCAACCAACAACAACATCCGACAACAACAAACACAACCACACACCACCATCACCTACCATCATCATTCACCATCTCCACGGTTTTCTTTCAAGTCCAAGAAGCAAGAACATCATCAAGATCATCACCCACAAGGTTGTAAAATGATTTTGTTACATATGTGTTACAAAACACATAAATGAGTTAGTTTTGGTATTCAAACACCAAAACCAACCTTGAAAGTATTTTTAGTTCATTAGCCACAAGTAAGGGTTTACAAAAACTCAGAAACTTGTGATAAAAAGAATATTTTGATTTATAGAAATTTAATCTTGGAATTATTCAAGAAAATCTAAGAAAAATATTAAATAAATGTGATTGTGGGAATAAACATTGAAAAATTCTCATTTATATACTGGAATATTATTCTGGAAACTTTGATAAATTTTTGATAAATAAATAATTTATAACTTATTTTAAATGAAAAATAGAGGAAAATATCAAAATAGAAATAAATTTCAGAAAACTCTTATAAATTCACAGGATGATTTTTGTGAGGAATAAAAGCTTCTGAAATTATTTTAGAATTTTATTCCTTATGATAATTAAGATATGGATTTTTATATGTTCTGCAGTAAATAAATCAGAATAAATACTTAACGTAAATAATAAATTCTCAGAAAATTCTATATGTGATATTACATCTGAAAATACAGAATATATAATTTTCGTAATTTTTGTATCAGTAAAAATATTTTTTCTAAATATTAAGATTATTGTGAAAATTTCATAAACAGATATATTATGATTTGGACTTTGATATAATTATAGGGTACTTGGTTTTGTATAATAAGTCATCTGTAAAATTTTGGGAATTTATCAACGACAAAAGCTATTTCTAAACAATTATAGAAGTATTATAAATATTACAGAAAATAATCTGTTTGGAGTTAGATGCTATAAAAATTATGGGACATTTCTAACTGTTGGAATAAAGTTCTGTGAAATTTTGGTGATTTTTGGATAATCTTAGGTATTTGTGATGATTTATGGAAACTTTGAACTAATTTAAAGCAAATTATGTATAAGTAATTTGTGGGAAATTTTTGTGATAACATTATTGGTAGAACTTCTAAAAGATACTTACATCTGAGATTTTAAAAATTTTAAAGAAAATATTGTCTGATACTGTGAACTATTTTATAGGTTCAAGTTGGAAGGCACGGTGAGTTCATAGCCCCATTTTCAACCGTTTGGTATTCAATAAAGTTTTGGGGGAAAAAGTATACTGTTTGGGTTGATGTATTATTTTTGGAAAATGTTTTTGTTGCTTACTATCATTTATGATACAACCATTAGTTCGGATGAGGAACCGTCTGATAATATTAGTAGCGCTACTTAGGAGAATATTTGTACCAACCGGATGAGGGTTGCTGCTATTTTCCTGCATCTAACCGAATGAGGGTTAGGATGTAATATTATCTGATTTTGTGAATTATTTCGTGACAGTATGATTATGTTGTGAGCATGTTTGGTTGTAATTGATACATCAACAAAATATTTGTCTGGCTATAAACCTATGTTCTCACCAACATTTTTGTTGACTGGTTTAAGTGTACTTTTTCAGGAAATGAGTAATTCGTTTGATTTCAGCTTCGAAGTTCACAATGGATGGGGTGAAGTAGTTGGGAGGGTCTGCGTCACGCTGACCGTTAACATAGTTGACGGGAGCGTGTATGTCGACGCTTATTTTCATAGATTCTAGACATGCTGTGACTTAGTTGTAAACAATTACATCTAATTCTGTAACCTATGTAAAAGATGTTTCCACTATTATAAATAAAGCATGTCGTATGTTATGTTTTATGTATATATGATTATTGTGTTTACTTTACTATAAACAATGTATTCTGATAAAAGCTAGTCACATTCCACCCGTAACGTTCACGCTTTCGTCGGGATGTGACAGGTTGGTATCAGAGCTATTGGTTATAGGGAATTAGTTATTTTTAAGTAAATAACTAGACTATAACCATAAGCTCAAAATATACTTTATGATTTTATGTGAAATATGTGAATTATGTAAAATTCTGTGATTTTATGATTAAGATTCTAACAAAATTCTGATAAGTTATTTGACTAACCATTTTGTGAAATGCTGTTAAGAAATTGTGCAGTTATGAATTCAGATAATTATCACTATGAGACTGACCCTTCCGAGTATCATATCATAGCAGTCCTAAGGAGATAACACCCGAACCAGAACCTCAACAGGCTATGGATGTTTCCCCAACAGAAATGGAGAATAAGACAAAATTTTATGTTAGACGTGCACCAGTACAATTGGGAGGATATACAATTCAGACTCCTAGGAAGAAGATACGACGTGGAAACGGGTTTAGAGCTAAGCTAGCTGAGGATATAGAGATACAACCTTCTGATTCTCCTAAAGATGAAAGTAAGATTACTAAGAGACAAGAATTGAATCAGGTAAAGACAACCCGACAAACTCGTAGGAAACTTAAGAAAATACAGCTGGGAATCTGGAAAATCCAGAAGGACATCAAAAAGCTCAAGACACCCAAGAAAAGTATCTTCACCAGGATATGAAAATGGATTCGTAGAAACTGAAAGACTATAGTCTAAAACTCTAGAATAAAAGAAATAAGAGCTTAAATGATATATGTACTTTTGTGTCAACATGTTTATTTGATTTATGTTAAATAATTTTGTGTTAGAATATATTATTTGTGATACTAATATTGAAATTCACTATAGTGAATCATGACGCCAAAAAGAAACACTCCGCCTGTCAGGAGAACAGCACGAGTGGGACGACCCAGAACCAGACTTGGGGAAGAAACACCCGTGAACCCTGATACAACTGAGAATGATAGAATTTCTCAGATAGTAGCCCAACAACTAGAAGCTACCTTGCCTACCTTAATTACCCAACTCCAGTAAAACCTAAATATTGGAACTACCTCACACCTACCAACAAGGCCTGAAAATATTATCCCAGAGGAACGACAGGAAGAGGAAATTCTGAATGGAATCTCAAAAGGATGTTCTTACAAGACCTTCATGTCTTGCAAACCTCAGGAATTTGATGGAAAAGGTGGAGCTGTACAAGCTTTAAGATGACTAGATGAAATGGAAGGAGTTCTGAAAATCAGTAACTGTGCTGAAAACTTTAAAACACTATTTGCTTCACACACCCTTAAAGGAGAAGCCCATCCTGGTGGAAAATGGAAGTACACACTAGGGGTAGGAATGTTATGAATGGGCTGAGTTGGGAAGAATTTAGAAATCTAGTGATAGAAAAATACTGCCCTTATAATGAGATAGAGAAACTAGAAGCTGAATTCTTAGCACTAGAGATGAAAGGAGCCGCACACCGGGAATATACTGATAGGTATAATGAACTATCCAGGTTAGTACCACATCTGATAACCCCGTAATAAAAAGGATAGGAAGATATATTTGCGGATTAGTGCCACAAATAAGAGGACTAGTGAAACCTGCAAGAAGCAAAACCTTCCTGGAAGCAGTAATCCTGTCAGGAAGTCTAACTGATGAAATGATTAGGAATAGATCATTAAGTCACCAACAGGTAGGAGAGAAAAGGAAATGGACTAAAAACCACTCTGGAAGAAGATTTGGAGAAAGCTCCCTAGGAAAGAGTAACCCGACCTTCATCAAGGAATTTCTTAGGAACAGCTCAGGAGAAGAAAGTGGATAAACCACCACAGTGTAATATCTGCCAAAGGTATCATACAGGAAACTGTATGACAGTGGTGTGTTACAACTGCAAAAGGAAGGGACACATTTCTCGAGATTGCAAAAACCCTACCAACCCTAAAACCGTCTGTTTTCAGTGTGGAAGCGAAAATCATTTTCGTAACGAATGTCCACAACGAAAGGGTAAGGCTCCAGCTAACCAGAACAACCCTCGAGGAAGGGCTTTTGTGATACAAGCTGATGAAGCTCGTCATGAACCAGAACTAGTCACGGGTACGTTCCTTATCAATAACCAGTACGCTAAAGTATTATTTGATACAGGAGCAACTCGTAGTTTTGTTTCACATACTTTTAGACCATCACTTAGCCTAACATCTGAGAAATTACGAGATATCTATGTGATAGAATTAGCTGACGGTAAAATAATTGAAGCTGACGAAATCATTCCTAATTGCATCTTGAATTTAGATGAATATTGTTTTGATATAAATCTGATGCCTATTAAATTAGGAGGATTTGATATCGTAGTAGGAGTGGATTGGCTGAGTACAAATCATGCTGAAATCATTTGTGATAAGAAAATGATTAAGATTCCTTTGATTAAGGAAGACAAAACTCTCTGCACATATGGTGATAGACCAAACAACACTGTGAAACTGATTTCTTGTGAAAAAGCACAGAAATGCTTAAACAAGAAATGTTTAGCTTTCTTGGCTCATGTGATTGATGCAAAGTTTGATAAGGGAAATTTGGAAAGTATTCCTGTTATAAATGAATATGCTGATGTTTTTCCTGATAAATTACCTGGATTACCACCCCCTCGTCAGGTAGAATTTAAAATAGAATTGATACCAGGAACAACACCTATTGCCAAAGCACCCTACCGTTTAGCACCAACTGAGATGAAAGAACTCATGACTCAGTTACAGGAGTTATTGGATAAAGGATTTATACGTGCTAGTGGATCACCCTGGGGAGCACCAGTTCTCTTTGTCAAAAAGAAAGATAGAACTTTTAGAATGAGTATCGATTACAGAGAACTCAATAAGGTTACCATAAAGAATAGGTATCATCTCCCTAGAATTGATGATTTGTTTGACCAACTACAGGGATCTAGTTATTTCTCGAAAATAGATCTAAGATCTGGATATCATCAATTAAGAGTACAGGAAGACGATGTTTCCAAGACTGCATTCAGAAATGAATTCCTTGTGATGCCATTTGGGTTAACCAATGCTCCAGCAGTATTTATGGATCTAATGAATAGAGTGTGCAAACCTTACCTAGATAAATTTGTTATAGTCTTCATTGATGACATTCTAATTTATTCTAAGAATAAAGAAGACCACGAACAACAGCTGAGGTTAACTCTAGAATTGTTACAAAAAGAAAAGCTATATGCAAAATTCTCAAAATGTGAATTTTGGAAAAAGGGAAGTATAATTTCTAGGACATATAGTTAACCAAGATGGGATTCAGGTTGATCCAGCAAAAATAGAAGCAGTTAAGAAATGGGAAATTTCAAAAACCCCGACAGAAATACGACAATTCTTAGGTTTAGTAGGATACTATAGAAGATTCATAGAAAACTTCTCAAGGATAGCTCAATCGTTAACAAAATTGACTCAAAAGATAGAAAGTATGTATGGGGAGAAAAACAAAATGAAGCCTTTGAACTTCTCAAGAGTAAATTATGTAGTGCACCCGTATTAGCTTTACTTGAAGGAACAGATAATTTCATAGTTTATTGTGATGCATCTCGTCAAGGCTTTGGATGTGTTTTGATGCAAAAGATAAGGTGATTGCATATGCATCCAGACAGCTTAGAGGTAGTGAAAAGAATTATACCACCCATGATTTAGAATTAGGAGCGGTAATATTTGCACTAAAGATTTGGAGGCATTATCTGTATGGAACAAAGTGTATAATATATACGGATCACAAAAGTTTGCAACATATCTTTGACCTGAAGATGTTAAATATGAGGCAAAGAAGATGGGTAGAATTACTAAGTGATTACGACTATGAAATTAAGTATCATCCGGTAAAGCAAATGTAGTTGCTGATGCTTTAAGTAGGAAAGAAAGAAACAAGCCTTTGTGGGTACGTGCTATGAAAATGGAACTACGTTCAGATCTGTTAAGACAAATCCAGGAAGCTCAACAACATGATATGTTGAAACTAAAAGGACAAATGAAAGACTTGAAAACAGAAGCAGATGGAATTCTGAAATTCAAAGGAAGAATCTGGATACCCGACAACAACATGATTAGAACAACTATACTACAAGAAGCTCATAAGTCAAGATACTCTGTACACCCAAGAAACAATAAAATGTACAAAGATTTGAAAAACCAATACTGGTGGCCAGGCATGAAAAGATCAGTTGGAAAATTTATGGAACAGTGTGATGTCTGCTCAAGAATAAAAGCTGAATACTAAAAACCTTCAGGATACCTGCAGCAACCAGAAATTCCAGAATGGAAGTGGGATCAAATTACAATGGACTTCATAACTAAGTTACCTAGGACTAGAAATGGATACGACACAATTTGGGTTATAGTAGATAGACTAACTAAGTCAACTCATTTCTTACCTATCCGAGAAGATTATAAGATTGAGAGATTAGCAAGAATCTACATCAAAGAAGTTGTGTCCAGACATGGAATACCTGTATCCATAATATCATATAGAGATATTAGATTTACTTCTAGGTTCTGGCAAACTTTACAAAAAGCCTTAGGGACCCAAGTAAATTTAAGTACAACTTATCATCCACAGACTGATGGATAAAGTGAAAAAACAATACAAACTCTGGAAGATATGTTAAGGGCTTATGCTATAGACTTTGGTGGAAATTGGGATAGTCACTTACCTTTAATAGAATTTTCATACAATAATAGCTATCATTCTAGTATTGGGTTAGCTCCATTTGAAGCTCTGTATGGAAGAAATATAGTCACCTCTATGCTGGAATGAAATAGGTGATAGACAGCTCACAGGTCCTGAACTATTCCAAGAAATCACAGATAAGATCACTGAGATTCAAAACAGGTTGAAAGCAGCTCGTGATCGACAGAAAAGTTATGCAGACAAACGGAGAAAAGCATTGGAATTTCAAATTGGAGACGGAGTCTATTTCAAAATATCACCCTCTAAGGGAATCTTTCGATTTGGAAAATCCAGTAAGTTAAATCCTAGATACATTGAGCCATTCAAGATCATTGATATAATTGGACCTGTAGCATATAAGTTGGAATTACCACAGGAATTAAGTGAAGTACACAACACATTTCATGTGTCCAACCTCAAGAAATGTCTAACCAATGAAACCTTAGAAGTACCAATTCAAGAAATACAGGTAGATAAGAAACTGCATTTTGTGGAAGAACCAATAGCCATTGTAGGAAAGAAAATAAAGAAGTTAAAAAGTAAAATTCCCATAGTGAAAATTAAGTGAAATGCAAAAAGAGGACCAGAATACACCTGGGAAAGGGAAGATGAAATAAAGAAGAAGTACCCCCACCTATTCAGAGGTAATAATTATATAAGTTTTCTAAAGCACATTCCACTGAATTTCGGGACGAAATTCTTTTAACGGGGGGAGAATGTGACAACCCTAAAAATCTTGTATAAATATTACGTTGAAATTTTATTATATTATGTCACAAGCCGCGATAATATTATGTTTAGTATATATATATTATGGATATACGTATGCATGTTTGCATGCATGCCTATATATTAGTAAATTACGTATGCATGTATGTTATACACCCGAAATTCACACATACGTGTATATATATATAAATTTTACGTGTGCAAGTTTACATACATACATGTGCATGGAAAATTTTTGGAATGCAAGTATACATGTTTGGTACGTATATCTATATATATGTATATATATGTACACATTAAAACTCAACTAAACTAACTCAAAAACTCTAAAACTAAAAACTTCAACCTAAAAACTAAAACCTAAAACTAACAACCCAAACCACCCTTTCCCTATACCCCTCGGTTAACACCACTTGAAACCACCACCACCCGAAAACTACTAACCCAAGCCACCACCCTCGGTTTCATGCGTTCATATCACCAACCCACCACCACACTACCTTATCCTACCACCTAGTTATCCATGTGACTAAGCAACCTTGTTCCATTTTACTTCCTCCCCAAAACCGCCATCCATGCACCCGGTTTTCTAGCATTCACACCATAGACACTCCCTAATATTGCCACCTTATAACCCCTATCTCGAATGCCTCATGAAACCGCCACTTTAGTCCAAATTCAGTGAATGAATGATAGCTCCCTTAAAGTCTAAATCTCATCATTTCAAAAGGAATATAAGCAATCCCAAGAATTCCCTCGGTATTCTTGCTTTCCACCACAAACCGCCACACAAACACCACCACTTGACACCTAAGAAAGCCACCTAATTCTATACATTGACTAAGCAAGCCTAAGAGGACACTCACCAAGGCTAGTCTACCAATTCATGCACCCTTAAAATGCTTCGGGACTTTAGAATTCCCACACATCACAACCACCTTTGTCTTTCTCTTCTCTCGGCTCTCACCATACCAATAACTAACACCCAGCAACTTCCAACTCCAGCACCACCACAATCAATCGCCATTTACTCTCTCTGCCCCTCTCATCCCTCGGTTTCGTTTAGCAACTATACCACCATCGCCAACCAACAACAACCAACAACTGCAACCAACAACAACAACTGACAACAAATAAACACAACACACACCACCATCACCTACCATCATCATTCACCATCTCCACGGTTTTCTTTCAAGTCCAAGAAGAAAGAACATCATCAAGATCATCACCCACAAGGTTGTAAAATGATTTTGTTACATATGTGTTACAAAACACATAAATGAGTTAGTTTTGGTATTCAAACACCAAAACCAACCTTGAAAGTATTTTTAGTTCATTAATCACAAGGGTTTACAAAAACTCAGAAACTTGTGATAAAAAGAATATTTTGATTTATAGAAATTTAATCTTGGAATTATTCAAGAAAATCTAAGTAAATATTAAATAAATGCGATTGTGAGAATAAACATTGAAAAATTCTCATTTATATACAGGAATATTATTCTGGAAACTTTGATAAAGTTTTGATAAATAAATAATTTATTACTTATTTTAAATGAAAAATAGAGGAAAATATCAAAAATAGAAATAAATTCGGGAAAATTTTGATAAATTCACAGGATGATTCTTTTGAGGAATAAAAGCCTCTAGAATTATTTCAGAATTTTTTTTATATGATAATTAAGATATGGATTTTTATATGTCCTGTAGTAAATAAATCAGAATAAATAATTAACGTGAATAATAAATTCTTAGAAACTTCTAGATGTGATATTACATCTGAAACTACAGAATATATAATTTTCGTAATTTTTGGACCAGTATAAATATTTTTTCTAAATATTAAGATTATTGTGAAAATTTCAGAAACTGATATATTATAACTTGGACTTTGATATAATTATATGGTACTTGGTTTTGTATAAGAAGTCATCTGTAAAATTTTGGGAATTTATCAAGGACAAAAGCTATTTTTAAACAATTATAGAAGTATTATAAATATTACAGAAAATAATCTGTTTGGAGTTAGATGCTATAAAAATTATGGGATATTACTAACTGTTGGAATAAAGTTCTATGAAATCTTGGAGATTTTTGGATAATCATAGGTATTTATGATGATTTATGGAAACTTTGAATTAATTTAAAGCAAATTATGTATAAGTAATTTGTGGGAAATTTTTGTGATAACATTATTGGTAGAACTTCTAAAAGATAGTTACATCCGAGGTTCTAAAAATTTTAAAGAAAATAATGTCTGATACTGTGAACTATTTTATAGGTTCAAGTTGGAAGACACGGTGAGTTTATAGCCCCATTTTCAACCGTTTGGTATTCAATAAAGTTTTGGGGGAAAAAGTATACTGTTTGGGTTGATGTATTATTTTTGAAAAATGTTTTTGTTGCTTACTGTCATTTGTGATACAACCATTAGTTCGGATGAGGAACCGTCTGATAATATTAGTAGCGCTACTTAGGAGAATATTTATACTAACCGGATGAGGGTTGCTGCTATTTTCCTGCATCTAACCGAATAAGGGTTAGGATGTAATATTATCTAATTTTGTGAATTATTTCATGACAGTATGATTATGTTATGAACAGGTTTGGTTGTAATTGATACATCAACAAAATATTTGTCTGGCTATAAACCTATGTTTTCACTAATATTTTTGTTGACTGGTTTAAGTGTACTTTTTCAGGAAATGAGTAATTCGTTTGATTTCAGCTTCGAAGTTCATAATGGATGGGTGAAGTAGTTGGGAGGGTCTGCGTCACGCTGACCGTTAACATAGTTGACGGGAGCGTGTATGTCGACGCTCATTTTCATAGATTCTAGACATGCTGTGACTTAGTTGTAAACAATTACATCTAATTTTGTAACCTATGTAAAAGATATAATTCCACTATTATAAATAAAGCATGTCGTATGTTGTGTTTTATGTATATATGATTATTGTGTTTACTTTACTATAAACAATGCACTCTGATAAAAGCTAGTCACATTCCACCCGTAACGTTCACGCTTCCGCCGGGACGTGACACTTACTAAATAAAAAAACTACAAAATATAAATATAAAGATAAAATCCTGAATGTCCCGCCTAATTTTCCTTCTCTGTTGATGGACTATCCCACTCTAAATTTTCTTCTTTGGCATCGGCTAGAAATCTTAAATGACTATTATTTGTCTTGGTGGTTCATGTTCATCACAAAACCACTTAAATTCACGATATTGTTCAAGACGTTTGAGGCGCTTACTTGAAGGACCAGTTGAAAACTACTGGATTTGGATTTTATATATATATTTTTTATTTCAGTTCAAACCAAATCATGTATGACCTGAGATCACTTACGGGTTAGCATCCATGATCGATTAATGTTTGGCCCTAATTTCATCATTTTCGGTCTTTTGGTTATGTTTCTGGTTCGTTTGTTTCAATATATAGAAATTCTAACACTTAACTAAGAAATAGATCCCCTTCATAGCATAATGTAATTGATTTATTTCATTAATCATACACACACATATACATAAAAGTGTGCAACCATGGTTACTTGAAGTTAGCGTTGGAAACTAGTTGTGCGGAAATCCACCATTGCCATTGAATCTAGCTTTTTGGTGAGTTTAAATGAGAGCTAAGTTAAACCCCTAAGCGTTAAAGGATCGAATGAGGTTGGGTGAACTTACAAACGACTATGAGGAAGGGGATTGAATAAGCTAGGTGACTATTTTTAAAAGATGGTCAAGTGGGTGATGCGGAGTGAAAGTGGATGAAACGATGTTTTTGGTTTAATGAAAGTTACACATGTGAAAGGAGACAAAGGTGTTGTTTGTTTTTTCTGCAGGAAAATGTCTGCAGTCTGCGGACCACATCTGCAGACATCTGCAGGAGAAGAGGTGGACCAAACGTCTGCAGTCTGCAAAAAGAAGACTGTTTGTTTTTTAACATCTGCAGACTGCTAACATATTCTCTAATTAAAAAAACATATTTTTAAAATTTTAAAAAGCACTTTAATATTAAAATTTAAATAAAACCATAGCAATAAAAAATTCCTCTTAACAAAAAGCAAAGCAACTGCTCACGATTCACATCCTTGAACCAGAAAAACCATAGCAATAGAACCAGAAATAGGACAACATCCACATAGCCTACAAGTAACTCACGATTCACATCCTTGAACATCTTGCAAGCATAATAAGCATCAGAATTAGAACAAACAAGCCAATGAGGTCACCAGAACGCACAACGAACATACTTTCCCCAATCGAGCGATAGTGACAAAAAAGGAATTTCGATCGAGAGGGAAGTCGGATTGGCCATGGGACTTGATACCTATGATCGGTGGCTGGGTGCGACCGGTGGCTGACTTGATACCTGTAACCCAGGCGGTGGTTAGTTGGGCCGCAGTGGCCGGGGCTGGCTGCGACCGGTGGTAGGTTGGCCGGTGGTGGTGAGGGGAAGGAGATGGGAGAGGTCTGCGCTACTGGAGGTCGGCGACGAGGGGGGCTGTACTATGGGGGGCTGGAGGTCTGCGGTGGCTGCTTGGGCGGCGGTGAACGACGCTGGCTGTGACCGGTGGCGGGTTGGCCAGCGGTGATGAGGGGAAGGAGACGGGGGAGGTGGGGAGAAAATGGGTGGGGAATGAGGGATCAGGGCTGCTTTATTTATTTTAGAAGAGAAGAGGTTAGAAGAGGTGTGAAGACATTGTTCCACCTCTTCTCCGTGCAGAGGTGTTGAAGACGTTTTTTAATGAAACGTCTTCCAGAAAACAAACAGTCTGCGAAGTAAAAACCCCTTCCCGCGTCTGCGAGCGCGCAGATGAAGAAGTGGGGAAGAGGCTTTTTCAAAAACAAACACCCCCAAAGTGGATGAAACGATGTTTTTGGTTTAATCAATATGTTAATTTTGTTAGAATTAAATTAAATTTATAGCTAATTATAATTAAAATTAAATACTTTAAACACATATTTTTAAGCAAAATTTTCAAAATATCAAATATTCACCAAGTAATATTTTCAAAAATATCAAATATTCACCAAGTAATATTTCTGCTTCAATTAAATCACGATTCCTTCCTTTCAAATCTAAGTGTGTTTTACTACCTTACAATCTCCTATTCACAATTCCATGTATTCACATACGATGCTCAATATTTCAATCCATATGTTACACGGGTATCTAACATAGCTTTTGATATAATATATACAATGATTAAGATACCGGCCACTTGGTATTTTTTATTTTTATTTATTTAAAATTTGATAATAAGTTATACGACCTAGGGTATTAGTTTATCAAGAACACATATCTTTGTTTGATTATCCTTGAATAAAAAGTAAGTTATGTTGTGGTTTAAAGAAAAAGTAGATCGCATAAAATGATTGATAACCAGTTTACTCTAAGTTTTCGTCTAATATTCTGAAATGAACTATTATATAATTTTTAATGTTTATCATTTAGGTACTATGTTTACACGATAATGATATAAGTATTTATCATCCTTTTAAAGTTACATATAGGTTCATAGTTTCATTAAATATGATGTAATAAAATGATATAACATTTATTAAACATGTATAATTAAAGATGAAGGTATTACTAAAATATATTAAAAAGAAACAAAAAACAAGCAAACTAAGTGTTAAAATAAAATCATTTTTATAATTACTGCACTTACTAGTTGTTCTAATTCTTAAAATTATATATAAAAAATCAGCAAAAGAATACTGGAATCTAAAAGCATGAATATTTTTGTTCAAACTTTTAAGTCTTATATAAGACGTCTTGCATTGTATAATATTTTGGTAGCTTTCTAAAAGAATGTATCTAATTATATTTTGGCATAATATCTCAAGCTACAATGATTAGAGCGATAATTTATTTATTTCTAAGATACGAGTGGAACCGCAATCATTCGTGTTAAAAAGTGGTGAAGTTTCGGATGCTAATTTCAACATATAAATAATAAGAGTAAATTACCATTTGCGTCCTTGACTTTTATCCATTTTAACCGTTTGCATCCTATAGTTTCAAAGTCTTGATTTGCATACCTGACGTTTATATTTTTAACCATTTGCATCATTAATGTTTTTATTATGTAACCATTTGAATTTAAATGACTAACGGTGTGAGTTTTTCCGTTAACTCTTTTGTAGAAAAGACTAAAATGCCCCTTATAATAAAAAAACAAAAATGGATATCAGCACAACAACCACCCACCACCACTATCCACTCTTTTATGAGTTTTTCTCTCCATCTCTCGTATCTCCATCGCCACAACCCACCACCACCATCCACTCTTTTCTCCATCATCATCACCATAACCACCACTCACCACCATCACAGTAGTCTATCAGTTCCCATTATCAGTCACATAAGGATCACCATTTTCCCGCGAAACACGAAGCTTTGCGGTGCAATCAACCTTCGTAAACAACGATTGAAGCTTCTGTGCGGTGAATCTCCAGCAAAAGGCACGATTTCCACCGGCATCGCTAACCCACTTCCTCCGACGTAATCCACGAGCTTCGATTCATCAACAATCACCACAAACTTCTTGCAGCAGCCCTCGATCATCTTCTCCCGAAGCAACGACCCGCCCCGACCCTTGATCAGTGATCCCACTCGAACCCGAGATGATGGAATCGGCATCAAATTCAAATCGGTTCTTCTGTTCTTCCTTGCATCCATGAAATCGTAGAAAATCGGCTTCGATTCAACCGATTTGAGATCACTAACAGCCACAATTTCATCGTTCTTGTTAGCATTACCTCCTCTTTTCTTCAAGAAAATCCTGCAAATCACCCAATTCTCCATTCTCTGTTTTAATAAAAAACACATCATTAGCCAAATTGGCATACAAATTCGACTCAAATCGCATCGATTCGAATGAATTTATAAGAATTCGATAGAAACCTGTGTGGGATTCTTTGATTGTGGGGTTACGAGTCTGTATTCATGCATGATCCAATCTGTTCGTGACCCATTTGGGGGTTTTCCTCTGTAGAACACAAGTGTTTTCTTCAAACCCACGATCTGATTATTTTTCGAACTAACAATTTGTTTATCTAATCCAGTAGCTTTCCAGTACCCAGATACAGTAGCTCGATTCGATCGATTTCCATTCGGGTATTTCACCTCTTTCGTGCTGAAAAAGAACCTCTCTTGCACAGAATCACCTAAATCAAACACATAAAACACCATAATTTAACACAATCAATCGATCATTTGTGGAGATTGAGGAGAATTTGGGGATGTGTTGGTGCGTGTTTGGCGGTGGACACCGTTCCCAGACCTAGGACCATGCCGGATTCGACGAACTCGACGGCTTTGTAGGCGGCGATCTTCTTGAGGTCGTCTTGGGTGAGGAGGAGCTGCGGCGGCGACGCCATTACCGTTGCGGCGGTGGTGGGTTTCTTGGAGCCGAGGTAAGCGAGGGCCATCTTGTCACACCCCAACCTTGACGGCGGAAACGTCGAGGTGTGAGAGTTAAGATCGTTCACAGCCACATAACGCTAGCCTTAAATGTAATATTATTATTATAAGTTGCAAATGCAATTACAATCATAAGTTTCAACATGAAATAAGTCAAAACATAAAACAAAAGTAATCCAAAGCTTTTCATTCTTTAATCTAGGTCCAAATCCTAGATTTATGCAAACTTCAAATGATGACTTCAAACTTGGCATTTCCTGAAACATGTTAAAAATAACGGGTCAACTATAAAGTTGGTGAGTTTCCAAGGGTTTCATATACATAATATCCCTGGGTTTTCAAGTAGCAATTCATGTCATAGGTTATGAGTTAGCAAGTTTATAAAGCACATATAGTACAATCAAACCTCGACTAGTTTATATGTTTATATGAGTGGCTAAGTGTACTTGGTTCCCTAGTGCACAAGCATACGGCTCCTAGGAGTCGGCAATACATCGACTTTAGCACCAAATAGGCTTGTCAGGCCCAAAGATCTAAGACGTCGCCAGGCTAGCAATAGTTAATGATTGTAAACAATATATGTAACTCTTATAAGACTTACAATAACACAAATAACCATGACAAAAATAAAAATATGAATTGCATGTGCTTTCAATAGATCTAAATGTTTATAAGTGTATGTTGAATAATGTAACATGTTTCACCCCAAAACGGTGTGAAATAGCATAAAAAGGGGCAAGGAAACTCACATAATATAAACAAGGTGGTGATAAGAAATCAAACGAGGCTCCAATGATTTCTGTTACAAGTTACCTAAACGTATAGATTCCAAGATTAAATTTGATAATAAGATTAACAATTAGAAATGAACTAGGGTTTCAATTGGAATTTGAGAGTTTAAATAATTAAGTAAAATAATAAACCATTTAGATTTAATAAAGATGATATAAATTAATTAAGACCAATAACAATTTAAGTTATTGATTTATTAGAAATTAAGTATAATGTATGAAAAGAGATAATTAATTTAACAAAAATTAACTATTTAAAACTTGATAAAGATAATACATATTTAAATGGCACGGAAATATTTAAAAACATTTTATAAGGTTTTTAGCTTTTAAAATGATTTATTATGAAGGTTTAATATAAAAACCTTAAAAATAAAAATAAAGCAAATTATATTGTTTTATAATTTAAATAAAAGTTAACGAGTAAGTTTATTAAATGATATAACATACTCAAATGATTAGATGAATAATAAATTATTCAAATAATTATTTTAATAACTACTTGAATAATTAGTTATTTAACATATAAATTTGTAATGTTTTGGAATAATTAAAATTTGAACCAAAACCAATTTATTATTTTTTATTTAAAACAATTAAACTAAACCAAAAAGTTAATCTAAAAGTATTATTGATAATATAATGTTGTAATAAGATAAACAATATTTAACATCTAATTTTATAAGATGTTTATTTGTTTTAATAAAATATAATAAAATGTTAAGATATTATAGGAACTAAATTTTCAGAAAATCATTAAATAACTTCTAAATTAAGATAAATTTATAAAACTGTTTTATTTAATAATTTTTTAGATTTTTTTAAATATTTTTTTATAACTAATTAAACCCCTTTTAAAAAAAAATATGGAGGGTCCCCGGGTTCGAAGCCGGGACCTCCAGGTTGGAATGTGAACGGGGAACCAGTAGACCAAGGACCGCGGTCGTGTTGTATCGCGGTCCATAATTCTTAAATACATGAACACCAGGAATCCCCCAAATCCACATAAACCCTAGGTTTGATTCCAACCCAAATTGATCATGAATTCGAATACGATTCTTATAATAAACAAGGGCTTTTGATTAGCGGTTGAAACCGAATGAGTGGGTGTGTTTAATTACCCGATTGTAGCTGGATTGATGTGATTATCCTTTTGATTTAGCTTCGGTTCGCACGCGATGAACGGGAAGGTTTGAACTTGATGTTAGAATGATCTTTTCGAGCAATTGGAGTTACAAGGAGTTGAAAGGGATGAAATGAAACATTTCCCCTCCATTTTATAGCCTTGATTCGCATGTTAAGGTACCGATCGAGTTTCGATTTTTGTTCGACAATTTCGGTTACAGTTTAGTGTTTAATCGATTGTTTAAATCAAATTAAACTATGCATTAAACTTGGTATTGATCGTCCGAACGTTTCTGTTCAATTAACTCGATTAATAATCACAATTCGCCCGTTTAACGGTTATCAATCGATTGAAGCTTTTGTTCCGGTTCGATTCTTTTAATATCGAGTTTAAAAGTCCAATTAAGTTATGGGTTCGAGTCCGTGAAACCATCCCGAGTCAATTGATATCATTGGTGTGTTCAAAACGACCAAATTTCAGGTGTTAGATGGTCACCGGAGCTCGGCCGGAGATTGGCCGGCCGGTGACCGGATTATCGGGGAGGAGAGGAAAAAAGTGGGGTTTTTTAAAAGTTACACAAATGGTCCCTGAAGTTCCCAAGAATTATCACTTGGGTTTTAAAGTTTTGATTAATTTACAATTTAAACCCTGGAGTTTAAGTTGTTATTATTTTATGTAAAAAGATATTAATTATAGGCTTTAATACAATAAAACTTATATATTCATTATTATTATTATTATTATTATTATTATTATTATTATTATTATTATTATTATTATTATTATTTTTATTTTTATTATTATTATTAACCTTAATATTATCATTGACATTATTATTATTATTATTAATATTATTATTAATAATATCATCATTAATAATAGTAATAATATTATTATTAGTATAATAACAATTATTTTTAAGATTGTTATTACTTTAAAATTTAGAATAATATTTAAACATTATAACCCTTATAATGTTATTATTATTTATTATTTAATTAATTTGTTAATCATCAAATTAATTATCAAGCATACTAAGTCCTCAAAGTTTTAAAATAACATAAAAGGTCCTTATAAAACTTAACAAAGTTAACCTTTAATTTAACGAAAAATATGAGATGTCACAGTCTCCCCAACTTAAAAGAATTTCGTCCCGAAATTAAGAATGAACTTAAATGAACAAAAGGAGTTGTAATGAAAAGTAAGTGTACAACGGCCAGTGATTGACGTTTGATTACACACGAGATGTTTCACTTTATGAAATCTTACAAGTCACTTGACATAATGCATGTCAATTTGAACTCTTCCAGTAAAATGCGAGACACTTTGAGATTTAGCACATGAAACGTTGGAAAACGATGACGAGTTACCGTAGTATGTTAGACTCATAAGCCACAACTTCTAGAATATAATTTCATAGTAAAATGATGTCTAGAAATCAATAAAAGACCAACAATGATAAGAAAGGTTAACCGTCAGGATTTAAGAATCCCAAATGTCACTATATGAAACGATGTTAACGCATATCTTGTAAATATGTATTTCTCCTTTGACCAACCATCGGTCTAAGAATAATACGATATGTGAAGATTTTGGAATGAGTTCACGACGATGATTAGGAACATTATTAAAAGCAGAAAATGAATCGGTCATCCAAAATAACGATCGATGTTTTAACGTCATACCATGGTATACGAATATTTGAAACAGATACAAGTAATTTTCTCGACCTGTTATCCCACATAAGTCAATATGAAATTAGCCAATCGGTCTATAATGTACCAATTGTCATCATTACCTCTAAGATAGAAGCATTCTAGTTGAAAGAAAAGCTAAACAGGAGATCCATAGGATCACGAATGTTAGGTATTGTCATATGTGAAGGTAAGACACTTGGACACATACCAAGTTACGTCTTTTCCTTTATACCAAACCCATGACTACAAGTTACTAAGATTTATGAACCTTTATGTCCACGTCACAATGTAAGTAATAACGAGTCTCGTTGATCGAAACCAAGATAGAGTTTTAAAGATTTCCAAGGTTAAGGGTTAAAAGTGATTCAAGAAGTAATGCAAACAATAAGACGTGCATTTGTAACCATGTTTTGCAAGGTAACAAATTTTCAAATATAGATTGCATACGTAATTCATCAAACAATAGGATAGGTATTTGATAATACCTTTATTTGACAAAAGATTATTTAGGAAGACTATACTTATGGGTTTGATGATATCTCAAAATGAAGTTGATAAGTAAGGAATAAGTGATTCCATATAGCTAGATCAAATCAAAACATGAAGATAAAGGAAAAGAAATCGATTTAAGAATTTACGTACTCCAAGCTCGGAATCAAAATCAACCTAGAGTGATCGGGTCTCCTTTCAAGTTCAGAGATCATGCTTTGGCTTGCTAGGTCGAAACACTAATCATTGTTTCACCCTTCAAGTTACTACATGTTTCTCGTCACTTGATTACAACCTTGATAAGTTGATGATCAAGAAATGTGAATAGTAATCAAGGTGTGGTTTTCACTCCTAACTTGATGGTGTACTCCCAAGGTATGACCACTAACTTACCAATCAAAAGTTCGATCCCCAACTCATTGTTAAGGATCCATAGAAATATGACGAGTTAACTCACCATTAAGGTAAGGGAAATCACTCCTATCTTAACGGTGAAGTTTTACAGAAACAAAATATAACAAGACGAACTTCCTCATCAAAATACAGAATTCACTCCTACTTTAATGAGGTCGTTTTATTTGAGAAATACAATCCATGAAAATAAAATTATTCTCAAGGTATGGAACTCACGCCTATCTTGATGATTGAATTTTATAATAACAAGAAAACAATCGGAAATTGACAATTGTCACCAAAGTACGGGTTTCAACCCTATTTTGGTGAGATCATGTCATTCGTGAAATGCAAGTTCCAATGAGAATAATTGAAGTCAATCCTCAAGATAAGGAATCACCCCGATCCAGAGAATGAAATCTCCTAACATACACAATTGGAAACCATTTATCGAAACAAATAGAGAACCATCAAAGTAAGGGAATCACCCCTGTTTTGATGAGTTAGAATCATTTAGGAGGTACGAATGTTCTTAGTCATAGCTTGACTTACAAACTCTTGCATCTCCCATGGTGCAAACGGTACGAAGTTTGACTTAACAGCGAAAGGAAAAGAATATCAATTAGAAGTTCAGGAAATTTCAAGTTTCATCAATGTAACAAAAGAGAAAATCATGCTTACAAGCTTAAGATCAAAGTTCGAGACAACAGAATTTGTTATGGTGTTCAAATCTTGGATGGCTTAAATCGGGAAGACGAAATCAAGGACAAGAATGATTCAATCATCATAGTGAGATGTGAACATTCGATTCACAATCGAAAGGAATACATGGACTTCTCAAGATATGAGGTCAGCCATAACCTTGTTGAAGACAAGTGTACTTATAAGTGGTAACAAAGTTATAATTAGTTTATTTGATCATTGGGGTGAGTGACCACTTATAATACTTGAGTTAACAAAATTAACATTCAATTAGCAAAGTATCCCGAGATGTAGGAATTCCACCTACAACATTGAATGTATTTAGTTATGGGACACACCCTTATGAAGATTTGAAAACCATAAGTAATGATTTAAAGTTTTAAAGATCTTTCGGTTTAGATTCCTAATATCTTTGGGTATAACAAGAGTCATGTACACGTTGATCAAGGTATAGAAATAGCTACATGAAACGCCTAGCGTGTAACGATGTTTAAACGTAGGAGTTGAAAGGTAAGACGAGTTCAATATCACAGGAACATTATGTATGATAGGAATGAGAAGAAACCAGTTCAAGGAATCAAAGATTTTTAAGATATAAAGAGGATGGTTCCATTTAGTAACGCATTACCATTTGGAATCGTTGACACGTCAAGGTAAATTGACCCACTTGCCTTAGAGACTTGTGTATGCTGACCATAGTTTATCACTCATCCCAGAAATCCCCAGGTAAGCATAACTGGTCTCGCAATGAGATTTATACGATATGCTTGCCTTAGCCCGAAGGCCTTTTGCCAGGAAATCCAGAATACAGGTGTCTATGGTCACACAAATTTCTTAGGTTCATGAAATCAAAACCTTGATGAGATTTTCAATGATTAGACATAGAGTCTAAGGAATTAAACCCACGATAGGTAGTGTAGATTCCACACGTCGTCGAGAATAAGTTTAGGAAGTTTCATTTGTCGGGGAGAGTCAAAGAGTCAAAGTTAAGTTTAGGGAGACAAGTAACTAAGTTTAAGCATACATAAGGCAATTTCTATGCTAAGGCATCAAGTTGCACAAAAGGCATAGCATTATGTAACATGCAAACAATATGTAAGCACAAAGGTATAGAGATCTTTCTATGAGGTTCATGCAACTATAGTCTAGGTCACCATTTCTAATAACCTAAATCCCTATAGTTATGGGCTCTGATACCAATCTGTCACACCCCAACCTTGACGGCGGAAACGTCGAGGTGTGAGAGTTAAGATCGTTCACAGCCACATAACGCTAGCCTTAAATGTAAATATTATTATTATAAGTTGCAAATGCAATTACAATCATAAGTTTCAACATGAAATAAGTCAAAACATAAAACAAAAGTAATCCAAAGCTTTTCATTCTTTAATCTAGGTCCAAATCCTAGATTTATGCAAACTTCAAATGATGACTTCAAACTTGGCATTTCCTGAAACATGTTAAAAATAACGGGTCAACTATAAAGTTGGTGAGTTTCCAAGGGTTTCATATACATAATATCCATGGGTTTTCAAGTAGCAATTCATGTCATAGGTTATGAGTTAGCAAGTTTATAAAGCACATATAGTACAATCAAACCTCGACTAGTTTATATGTTTATATGAGTGGCTAAGTGTACTTGGTTCCCTAGTGCACAAGCATACGGCTCCTAGGAGTCGGCAATACATCGACTTTAGCACCAAATAGGCTTGTCAGGCCCAAAGATCTAAGACGTCGCCAGGCTAGCAATAGTTAATGATTGTAAACAATATATGTAACTCTTATAAGACTTACAATAACACAAATAACCATGACAAAAATAAAAATATGAATTGCATGTGCTTTCAATAGATCTAAATGTTTATAAGTGTATGTTGAATAATGTAACATGTTTCACCCCAAAACGGTGTGAAATAGCATAAAAAGGGGCAAGGAAACTCACATAATATAAACAAGGTGGTGATAAGAAATCAAACGAGGCTCCAATGATTTCTGTTACAAGTTACCTAAACGTATAGATTCCAAGATTAAATTTGATAATAAGATTAACAATTAGAAATGAACTAGGGTTTCAATTGGAATTTGAGAGTTTAAATAATTAAGTAAAATAATAAACCATTTAGGTTTAATAAAGATGATATAAATTAATTAAGACCAATAACAATTTAAGTTATTGATTTATTAGAAATTAAGTATAATGTATGAAAAGAGATAATTAATTTAACAAAAATTAACTATTTAAAACTTGATAAAGATAATACATATTTAAATGGCACGGAAATATTTAAAAACATTTTATAAGGTTTTTAGCTTTTAAAATGATTTATTATGAAGGTTTAATATAAAAACCTTAAAAATAAAAATAAAGCAAATTATATTGTTTTATAATTTAAATAAAAGTTAACGAGTAAGTTTATTAAATGATATAACATACTCAAATGATTAGATGAATAATAAATTATTCAATAATTATTTTAATAACTACTTGAATAATTAGTTATTTAACATATAAATTTGTAATGTTTTGGAATAATTAAAATTTGAACCAAAACCAATTTATTATTTTTTATTTAAAACAATTAAACTAAACCAAAAAGTTAATCTAAAAAGTATTATTGATAATATAATGTTGTAATAAGATAAACAATATTTAACATCTAATTTTATAAGATGTTTATTTGTTTTAATAAAATATAATAAAATGTTAAGATATTATAGGAACTAAATTTTCAGAAAATCATTAAATAACTTCTAAATTAAGATAAATTTATAAAACTGTTTTATTTAATAATTTTTTTAGATTTTTTTAAATATTTTTTATAACTAATTAAACCCCTTTTAAAAAAAATATGGAGGGTCCCCGGGTTCAAAGCCGGGACCTCCAGGTTGGAATGTGAACGGGGAACCAGTAGACCAAGGACCGCGGCCGTGTTGTATCGTGGTCCATAATTCTTAAATACATGAACACCAGGAATCCCCCAAATCCACATAAACCCTAGGTTTGATTCCAACCCAAATTGATCATGAATTCGAATACGATTCTTATAATAAACAAGGGGCTTTTGATTAGCGGTTGAAACCGAATGAGTGGGTGTGTTTAATTACCCGATTGTAGCTGGATTGATGTGATTATCCTTTTGATTTAGCTTCGGTTCGCACGCGATGAACGGGAAGGTTTGAACTTGATGTTAGAATGATCTTTTCGAGCAATTGGAGTTACAAGGAGTTGAAAGGGATGAAATGAAACATTTCCCCTCCATTTTATAGCCTTGATTCGCATGTTAAGGTACCGATCGAGTTTCGATTTTTGTTCGACAATTTCGGTTACAGTTTAGTGTTTAATCGATTGTTTAAATCAAATTAAACTATGCATTAAACTTGGTATTGATCGTCCGAACGTTTCTGTTCAATTAACTCGATTAATAATCACAATTCGCCCGTTTAACGGTTATCAATCGATTGAAGCTTTTGTTCCGGTTCGATTCTTTTAATATCGAGTTTAAAAGTCCAATTAAGTTATGGGTTCGAGTCCGTGAAACCATCCCGAGTCAATTGATATCATTGGTGTGTTCAAAACGACCAAATTTCAGGTGTTAGATGGTCACCGGAGCTCGGCCGGAGATTGGCCGGCCGGTGACCGGATTATCGGGGAGGAGAGGAAAAAAGTGGGGTTTTTTAAAAGTTACACAAATGGTCCCTGAAGTTCCCAAGAATTATCACTTGGGTTTTAAAGTTTTGATTAATTTACAATTTAAACCCTGGAGTTTAAGTTGTTATTATTTTATGTAAAAAGATATTAATTATAGGCTTTAATACAATAAAACTTATATATTCATTATTATTATTATTATTATTATTATTATTATTATTATTATTTTTATTTTTATTATTATTATTAACCTTAATATTATCATTGACATTATTATTATTATTATTAATATTATTATTAATAATATCATCATTAATAATAGTAATAATATTATTATTAGTATAATAACAATTATTTTTAAGATTGTTATTACTTTAAAATTTAGAATAATATTTAAACATTATAACCCTTATAATGTTATTATTATTTATTATTTAATTAATTTGTTAATCATCAAATTAATTATCAAGCATACTAAGTCCTCAAAGTTTTAAAATAACATAAAAGGTCCTTATAAAACTTAACAAAGTTAACCTTTAATTTAACGAAAAATATGAGATGTCACACATCTGAGGATGATTTAAAGGGGTTTGATTTGATATGATTTGGGGATAATGTGTGGTGAGGATTGAGGGTGATGAATTGATTGAAGATAAGATTAGGGTTCAGATAGAAGAGAGAGAACTGGAAAAAGGAGGTGGTGGGCAATTTTGTCATTTCACATAAAGTTAACTGAACAAATTAACGGAGTTAGTCATTTGGATTCAAACGGGAACAAAATTAAAACGTTAGGGAGCGAATCAAGACTTTGAAACTATAGGGATGCAAATGGTTAAAATGAGAAAATGTCAGGGATGCAAATGGTAATTTACTCAAATAATAAACTTAATAATACCACATTAAGTACTAATGATATTATCTATTTATTTTTATATTATAATTAGTTTTTTAATAAATTAAGAAAGATAAATTTTTATTAATGTTATTTTTATATAGATAGTTTTTCATACACAGATTTTTTTCTAATAAAATAAAATTATTTTTACGTAATATTTTAAAATTGGTTTTTAAAGTAATTTTTTAATAAAACAAAAATAATTATAATAGGGATTTATAGTAAGGAAATTAAAAAAAAACTTTAATGTTGTTTTAAAATAAAATGTCTAATTTATCTTTGAAAAAATAAAAAAATTAAAAATTTTATATTATTGTTTTATTACTTATAACTATTACTTATACATAATTTCAATCATATCATGTTTTAATCTATCGTTTTATAATTAATAATTTTTATTCAATTTAATATTTTATTTATTCAACCCGTGTATTACACGGGTTTACTAAAGCTAGTAATTTATAATTAACAATAAAAGTTTGAATCGTGTGTGAGGCGGAGTCGTAAAATGACATTAACGTTAACTATGTTAACGATGTGTTGCGACGCGTCTGCGAAATTCAAGACGGTTGTTGCTCCGGTGACTCTAACGTGGTTAAATATATAAAAGAAATAAATGAAGTTGTGAGTTAAAAAAAACATTATGCCTTGCACTTAATAATTTTAAAGAATTAAAGTAAATTGAAAAATTATAGGAAATTAAAAGGAAAAATTTTAAATGAAAATAAACTTAATAAAAGTATAGGAAATAAAAAAAACAAAAAATATTTGTAAAGCGTGAGATTTGAATAAGAATAAAAAAGCTTAACCACTGCACCACATTCAACTTCTGTGTCATTTGTTGAAGTAAATTACATTTGATTATAAAGAAAAACAAATAATTATGAAATCACCAACAATTTAAATTAAAATTATACATTTGGGGCACAAACGAGCCGAAACGAGCCGAGCCGAGCCGAGCCCGAGCTCGTATGAGCTCGAGCTCGAGCTCGGCTCATTTCGAGCTTTATTTTTAAAACTCGAGCTCGGCTCGACAAATACTTTTTAAGCTCGAGCTCAGCTCGGGCTCGGCTCGGGCTCGGCTCGGGCAAGACTCATTTATTTATTTAAATATTATTTTTAATATTTTTATATTTAATTTTGATATATGTACTTATAATTATATATTTTATATATAATATTATTCATTTATTTAACTGTTTTTTATAATAATAGATATTAATTATATAATATATTTAATAAATTAAATAGAAATATATAAATAAAAACCTCCTTTAGACTCGCGAGTCGGCTCGAGCTCGATATTAGCGCTTTTTGTTTTTGAATATGTAATTTATCAATCTCTTGATTCGAACCCTAATCTCTGATCCAACTTGATCTCAAATTTAAGAATCAAATTAATATTCCTTATAAATTCAAATTAAGAAAAAAAAAACTTGAATATAATGTTTAGCCAACAAGCCCCTATAAGTGGATAGATCTAAGTTTCCATGCGGAGCTAATACAAGATGATGCACTTTTTGATCATTTACAATGTCCATATGACACTTAATAAGCATGAGCCATGCATTCGATCCCATGGTATCTCCTTCTGATCCAAATAGAGTTCAAATTCCAAAAGAAATTGAAATTATACTTATGTAATCTCAATGATTGATTTGGATGAAAAAGCATTTTGCATGCTGGATATTGCCTAATTAATGAGATCTATGAAGGTCACTTACAACGCAAGAACGTAATAAAGAAAAAGGAAAAAAAATCTCTAAGACAGTCTTTGTGAAGTCATAGAAGGTACATGTACATGCCAACAAAAGAGAGATTAGTACAGCAATATGAAACTTTTCATAAACATCAATGAAGTTATGAAGGAACCTTATCTCAGAACTTTTGAAAGGTTTACTTCCTTAGTGAGATGAAAACTTATCGAAGAGAACAAAAGAATATATTAGCATCTCCTCCATAAGTTTATAATAGCTTTGCGTGTATATCGATAAGAGGGTTTATACAATTGTAATCAAGAAGACACATGATCTTACCAAACTCACTTTATCTGAATTTCATGATGAATTGTGACTTTAGAGATAATGCTAGATTAGAGATGAGACCAGTTGCAGCGGCAGATTTGCTATGGGGTCACTATTATAAACTTAATAATACTTAGGTTTTACTTTCATAAAATCTATGAGTTCACTTAATATTTCGGTATTATACGATACATAACCAGTTTAAAATAATAAATTGGCTCACTTGACCCTGTTTTCGAATGGTAGTTCCGCCCCTGGCCACCATCCCATGTGGTCACAACCCCTTCCAGCGTATTAACCTTTCAAAGTTTGTAAGGAAGCTTATGTATCTACCTTATTATTACTTGCGAGTCTTGCCACATCACTACTGAAGATCTAGATAAGTTACATGCAGATGACTAAGTATAGATGGATTTGATGGACATCCTAATTCTATGGTTTAAAAGGTTTATAAAAAAAACTTAAATATATCTTAAGAAAAAACTTTATTAATTAATGATTTTTTTCTTATAATTATCCTTATTATTATTTAGTTGGTTCCCACTTTTCAATTATATTTTATAACCAAATTATTCTTTAATAAACTATATATACAAATTTTATGTAAATATTATATAACTAAATATAATTAGTTATAACTTCTTATTTATTATAATTAAAAATATAAAAAGAATATTAAGAAAAAATTTTATAAACTCGATCTAATATGGTTAAGAAATAATAAAGTATATATTTCTAATAGAATACAAATAGATAATTTTTTTGTCAAACAATGAAAATATATTCAAAATGTTAATAAACCTAATATTTAAATATAATAAATTATAACATAATAAATATTTAAATAAATGTTATATAATAAATGCATGTATATATTTACATAAATCACTTTTAAGGTTTTACTAAAATAATTATATTTCAATCTTTAAGGCATGGGAGATATTCCTTGAAACTATATTATAATTGAAAATCGCAAAAATCAACGCTTATATATGTAAGTGTTATCATATATGTAACACATAAAAGTTATGTATATATAACTCATTTCATCATCATTTTCGTTGTTTGTGGCTTAAATAAAAAGTGTATGATGAATCTTAAAAGATAATGTTAAAGTTTACTTAAATATATTTTAAATAATTTAAAAATTAAGTAACTTATAAATTATGTGATTGTCTATAGACAGTTTTTATAAGTTTTAATTATAATCATTATTTTCATTTGACCTCTCTTATTCTTCAACAAGCACAAACACTCTTTTCTTTTGAAAAAAATATTTCATAAGCAATCTATAACTACAAATTGCAATATATGGCTAGATATGAAAAAGTTTTGGTAGCCCCGGTTTCATAACTGATTTGTAAAACTAAATTTTATAATCTTTGGGTTAAAAATTAACGATATTGTTCATGGTACCCATCTATGATCATATTATGTGGTTAAAAATTATTTATTGGAATGCTCATTATACGAAACCCAATCTTATGAACTCCTAAAATAGCTTCTTCAAAATATCAGATATCGAACTACACTTCTAGTAGATTCAATAATTCTAATTTTTTAACTTCACATACTATTTATATTACTTTTTATGATGAATATTATATTAAAATATTCATCTAATCCCATATATGCTTAATATGCCTAACCTAGACCCGTGAAAATTCCTACTACTAATCATATATGTCACACCCTCAAATTCCGGGTCTGGAATCTATCACAGAGGGGTGAGCAAACAGGATCGAACACAGTAGTTACACATGAGATGCAGTTATCTATATGACAAGTTTTAGATAATCAATCCATTATTATTCACAGCATTAGATATTATACGCAGCGGAAATAAATATATATATTGTTTCTTAACAATACGTCTAATCATGTCTTATCAATAACTGATGTGTATCTGGAGCTCTTACATGATCCTACGTGCATGTCCATAAGCTCCTAATAGATACCTGAGAATACATGTAAATCAAGTGTCAACACAGGGTTGGTGAGTTCATAGGTAAGTAAAACATATTTGATAAATTATCCATTATCATTCAAAGAAGGGTTTATTGTCAAAGTGTGAGTTTAATTTACTCACCGGTATATGAATAGCCTATCGGAACCCTTTTTAATAAGGTGAACCCGCTATCCCACATACCTACTAAGTACAAGCCCAACAAATCCTTCACATTGAATTTGTCCATGTCACTTAGTTTATTATTTCTATGTACAAGCCCAACAAATCCATCACATAGGATTTGTCCATGTATCATAGTTTAATTTTTCCCTTTTCCTTTTTATGTGTGTATTATGCCAGTTTTAATAATTCAAATCAGAGGGCGCGAATCCTCTCTTTACATTTATCCTCATATGGGTGGTAAGTGGAACTATAATGGCAAAACTTAAATAGCGCATCAATCTGCCTTCCCACAGAATCGTCATCCCGAATGACAGCGAGATCTTTGTGCATCTGATAAGGATCACATGTCCAAACCTTTGTGGGGGTTAGTCACTCCCCGATAGTACTATCCAAAAGATCCCTGCCTTGTTTATAGCCCAGTTTACACAGAAGGATTTTATAATAACCATATGTAATCATAAATGTGATCCAATTATTATTTAACATAATACACAAAAATAATTTGTAAATTTAATTACAACATGTATTCCAGCCCCAAAATATTTAAATGATTAAAAAGGGGAACAGTTAAGTATGAACTCACCTCAGTCCTTGTGTGGTGTTGACAACCTAGTAAATTCCTGCTAAGGAATTATAATTCACGTAAGCAAACAGTTACAAATCCATAACCTAATAAGTTAGATCTTGAACCTGGCGTTCAACCGATCTAAGGTTTGGTTCTCGAGGATTTGTTATAAACATATAAGTAAATCATTTTATTATCTTTGTTAATTCATTAAAGATTTATTCATAATGATTTTAACACATCATTATGTTAAAATAAACTTTAAACATTATTTAAATGTGTAGGTTGATATTTAATTTAGTAAGATTTATAAATAGACACAAATTATCTAGACATTATATTTATGATAATGTTATTATAAATAATAAATAATAACATATTGTTAAATCATAACATGTTTACATGATAAAACATAATATAATTTATCGAATTATTAATGATGTTTTTCATATTTATATTATAATGAATAATAACATATTATTAAATTATAACATATATAATATAATTTATCTAATTATTAATTACGTTCAATAATTAATAATCATAACATAGTAGATTATGTTCAATATATAATATAAATTATTTAATTATTAACTATGTTATCCATATTAATATTATGTATAAACATTATTTAACTATGTAAGTTTTAGTTTTATAAAATTTTATAAATATTTAAATTTATAAAATCTAACTAGTCATAATTAATCCATAATTAATAATATAACGTCCATTAATAATTTTGATAATTTAAATCATTACTTAAAATCCACTTTTATAAAAATAACAATTTATAACCTTTTTAACAATTTTTATAAATGTATAACTAAGTAAATAAATAAATAAATAATAAGGTTTTTAATGAAATAATTTTCCAGAATATAATTAAATAACTTATAAAATTAACAAAGTTTATAAAAACTGTTCTTATAATTTTTAGTAATTTTTGTATATTTTAAAATGCTTAAAAAGGCATTTAAAAAAATAAAGTTGGGGGCAGGGTTCGAACCCCTGACCTCCGGTTCACAAGCACGACACACAAACCAGTAAACCAAGGCACAAGGCCGCGGTAAGAATTGGTTTCCATTTGATTTAAACTCAGTTAACCAATTTCCCCAATTTCCCCAAGAACCCTAATTCGATTTGGGTCAAATTGACCCCGAATTCGATTCTGTTAACCTCTATAATCATGGGGCTTTTGTTCCCCATGATAAATCGAGTGTTTAGGTGTATTAAATTACCCGTATTGTGTTCGAAATGATGATCATCCCTGCGAAGAACAACCGCGACAGTGGCGAAGATCAATCTGTGTGTGTGTGTTTTCAGATGAGTTTAAGTGTATAGACAGGTTAGGAATGATTTTATAGCCGACCTTGTTCGATTAATTTGAATATCATAGAGTGTTAGTGCGATTTGTAGTGGTTGGTCGGCCGAAGTGGGTTAGGTGGCTAAATCGCACTCGATTCAATTGTAATATTCAAATTGGTGTGGGTCTCAGGTTCGAGTCATCCACGCGACGCTGTCGGCTGCATTTGTTTGAGTTGAAATTGACTAAATGTGGGTATTTGGCTTCGCCGGAGGCTCGCCGGAGATGTCGCCGGCGACCGGCCGGAAACTCGCGAGAGGGGAGAGAGAAAGCAGTTTTAATTTTAATATTTACACAATGACCCCCTGCAATTTTAATTATTATTATTTTATGTCTTAAAGTTTTAAATTCAAGTTTTAGAATAGCCAAAACTACCCCTCGACTTCATTATTTTATTATTATTTTTTTACATTATTATTATTTTTAATAATAGTGATAATAATATCATTATTATTATTATAAAAATATAAAAACAAATTTGTAAAATCATATATTATATTTAAAAAAAATTTTCTGGGTTGTCACATCATCCCCCTGTTAGAGGAATTTTCGTCTCGAAAATTAAGATGTACGGGCAACATCTTTGAACAGGTTAGGATACCTGCGTATCATTTCGTCCTCTCGTTCCTAAGTGAACTCAGGACAACGTCGGGAGTTCCACCGAACTCTGACAACTGTAATCTCGCTGTGCTTTAATTGTTTAACTTCCTTATCCATGATTTCAACTGGTGCCTTAACAAGTCTGAGTTTCTCACATACTTGCAGTTCCTTGAAAGGCACAACCAGTAATTCATCGGATAAACACTTCCTTAGTTTTGATACGTGAAAAAACATTATGCACACCACCAAGTTCAGCAGGTAGATTTAATTCATAGGCTACTGGGTCAATCCTTCTGACAATTTCAAAAGGTCCCACGTAGCGAGGGTTCAATTTCCCTCGTTTCCCAAAGCGTATAACTCCCTTCCAGGGAGATACCTTTAGCGAAACTTTATCTCCTTCCTGAATTTCAGGTGGCTTGCGGTGTTTATCAGCGTAGCTTTTCTTATCTGGACAATTTTCTCATGAGTTTCAAAGATCAATTCTAACTTGTCTTGGGATCCTAATCAACCTAGGGCACACTTATGGTAATGGTCGGAACTCCAACCCTCTTAATGTCCCCGTTTAACACGTTAGCTTAATCGTATCAACCAGCATAGCTAGGTTCACAATATTGGCATTAAAGCAAATTATCTAAACCATCAGAGAGCTTATTCTACTACTCACTAGATTTTCCCAGTGTCCTTCTTAATTCTATTTGGTCTAATGTCATAAGGTACGACATCAGTTTTATCAATTCATGGAGTTTGTCAGTATAAAGAGCACGACTTAACCCTACCATTGCTTGATTTTAGAATTACAATTCTAACTTTTGCATTTTATTCCTTAAGTAATAGTAACCCTATTTATAAGCATCAGCGGTATACTAAAATGTGCTTAAACCGGTTACACGACATCCTAATTTTCCTTAGCATTATCCCAAAGGATATGTATAGTGAGTATCATCACTCTTCTATATTTCTTGTAGTCCACTTCCATTCTAAGCATTCAATCAGTTACTCAGTTACTGAAATGCTAAGTGGAGGAATGTCTCTTAAAATTAATATCATGATTGGAAATTCTATGAAGGCTCTAAGTAGGACAGGACTTAAGTAGTAGCAAGTAAACTACAAGCACATAAGCACAATATGTCTAATGATAGCTGCCTATCCTTCATACTTTCAGGATTTCAGGTATAACCATGTCAGGGAAAATACTAGGGAAACAAGTCTCTCTTTAAGTTAGGACAAGTGTAGTTTAGATTACCAAATGGAACACGTCAGGGTAATTTGACCCATTTGCCTTATAGACTTGTGTATGACCGCAGTAACTTCACGTGCTACAATAGCAGCAATCTTACGACCAGAGTTTCTAGACCGTGAACGGATTTGTCGAGAAGCCATTCTGAAAGATCATTAAGAATTTTCATGGAAATATGTTCTATGAGAACCGAGGCTTTCTTGCTCAACGTGTAGGAATGATGACTTATACGGACTACAATGTTACCACCCGACCAGATTCACCGGACTTAGCATGCACGACAAATTACAATTACGTGTGCACCCGTAATAGTAAGTTGTTTTGCATGATCACCCCGGTTCCTCCTATTGGGTTAACATATCTTGTCAAGTATAGTGGTCATTAATGATAGAAGTACCAAATATGTATGTATTATATCGGGAAAACGAAATCAAGGACAAGAATTATTCAACACGACAATGAGATGTTCCGAGTGTATTCGTTTGATTTGTGAATCAAAGCGAGTATGTTGACTAATCAAAGTATTGGGTCAATCACAACTTTGTTGAAGACATGCGTACCTATAAGCAGATACTCATCCCAAGGGTTCCCAGGTAAGGTAAACAGGTCCATCGGTTGATTTGGATATATGCGAATACCTTGCCTAGACAGAACACCTCGAGATACAGGCATCACGCTCTTCCAGCATTACATGTTTCAAGTTGTAAGACACAGACTTTGACGAATTTGAAAACCACGAATTACAATCGAGTTTTGGAGTTTGAAATTACTTGAATTAGGCACGCAATGCCTTAGAATATGTTTTAAGATTCGTGTGTGTATTGATAGGAATCAAGGTATAAGAGGAATCATATAAGGCATATAACTTCTTAATCTTAGTCAATCTCTAACTAAGGCAATTTACCTTGTGCAACTATTGTGTGTGGCTATAGGCTAGATGCAATTCCTAACTCACTATAACCAATGGCTCTGATACCAATCTGTCACACCCTCAAATTCCGGGTCTGGAATCTATCACAGAGGGGTGAGCAAACAGGATCGAACACAGTAGTTACACATGAGATGCAGTTATCTATATGACAAGTTTTAGATAATCAATCCATTATTATTCACAGCATTAGATATTATACGCAGCGGAAATAAATATATATATTGTTTCTTAACAATACGTCTAATCATGTCTTATCAATAACTGATGTGTATCTGGAGCTCTTACATGATCCTACGTGCATGTCCATAAGCTCCTAATAGATACCTGAGAATACATGTAAATCAAGTGTCAACACAGGGTTGGTGAGTTCATAGGTAAGTAAAACATATTTGATAAATTATCCATTATCATTCAAAGAAGGGTTTATTGTCAAAGTGTGAGTTTAATTTACTCACCGGTATATGAATAGCCTGTCGGAACCCTTTTTAATAAGGTGAACCCGCTATCCCACATACCTACTAAGTACAAGCCCAACAAATCCTTCACATTGAATTTGTCCATGTCACTTAGTTTATTATTTCTATGTACAAGCCCAACAAATCCATCACATAGGATTTGTCCATGTATCATAGTTTAATTTTTCCCTTTTCCTTTTTATGTGTGTATTATGCCAGTTTTAATAATTCAAATCAGAGGGCGCGAATCCTCTCTTTACATTTATCCTCATATGGGTGGTAAGTGGAACTATAATGGCAAAACTTAAATAGCGCATCAATCTGCCTTCCCACAGAATCGTCATCCCGAATGACAGCGAGATCTTTGTGCATCTGATAAGGATCACATGTCCAAACCTTTGTGGGGGTTAGTCACTCCCCGATAGTACTATCCAAAAGATCCCTGCCTTGTTTATAGCCCAGTTTACACAGAAGGATTTTATAATAACCATATGTAATCATAAATGTGATCCAATTATTATTTAACATAATACACAAAAATAATTTGTAAATTTAATTACAACATGTATTCCAGCCCCAAAATATTTAAATGATTAAAAAGGGGAACAGTTAAGTATGAACTCACCTCAGTCCTTGTGTGGTGTTGACAACCTAGTAAATTCCTGCTAAGGAATTATAATTCACGTAAGCAAACAGTTACAAATCCATAACCTAATAAGTTAGATCTTGAACCTGGCGTTCAACCGATCTAAGGTTTGGTTCTCGAGGATTTGTTATAAACATATAAGTAAATCATTTTATTATCTTTGTTAATTCATTAAAGATTTATATTCATAATGATTTTAACACATCATTATGTTAAAATAAACTTTAAACATTATTTAAATGTGTAGGTTGATATTTAATTTAGTAAGATTTATAAATAGACACAAATTATCTAGACATTATATTTATGATAATGTTATTATAAATAATAAATAATAACATATTGTTAAATCATAAACATGATAAAACATAATATAATTTATCGAATTATTAATGATGTTTTTCATATTTATATTATAATGAATAATAACATATTATTAAATTATAACATATATAATATAATTTATCTAATTATTAATTACGTTCAATAATTAATAATCATAACATAGTAGATTATGTTCAATATATAATATAAATTATTTAATTATTAACTATGTTATCCATATTAATATTATGTATAAACATTATTTAACTATGTAAGTTTTAGTTTTTATAAAATTTTATAAATATTTAAATTTATAAAATCTAACTAGTCATAATTAATCCATAATTAATAATATAACGTCCATTAATAATTTTGATGATTTAAATCATTACTTAAAATCCACTTTTATAAAAATAACAATTTATAACCTTTTTAACAATTTTTATAAATGTATAACTAAGTAAATAAATAAATAAATAATAAGGTTTTTAATGAAATAATTTTCCAGAATATAATTAAATAACTTATAAAATTAACAAAGTTTAAAAAACTGTTCTTATAATTTTTAGTAATTTTTGTATATTTTTAAAATGCTTAAAAAGGCATTTAAAAAATAAAGTTGGGGGCAGGGTTCGAACCCCTGACCTCCGGTTCACAAGCACGACACACAAACCAGTAAACCAAGGCACAAGGCCGCGGTAAGAATTGGTTTCCATTTGATTTAAACTCAGTTAACCAATTTCCCCAATTTCCCCAAGAACCCTAATTCGATTTGGGTCAAATTGACCCCGAATTCGATTCTGTTAACCTCTATAATCATGGGGCTTTTGTTCCCCATGATAAATCGAGTGTTTAGGTGTATTAAATTACCCGTATTGTGTTCGAAATGATGATCATCCCTGCGAAGAACAACCGCGACAGTGGCGAAGATCAATCTGTGTGTGTGTGTGTTTTCAGATGAGTTTAAGTGTATAGACAGGTTAGGAATGATTTTATAGCCGACCTTGTTCGATTAATTTGAATATCATAGAGTGTTAGTGCGATTTGTAGTGGTTGGTCGGCCGAAGTGGGTTAGGTGGCTAAATCGCACTCGATTCAATTGTAATATTCAAATTGGTGTGGGTCTCAGGTTCGAGTCATCCACGCGACGCTGTCGGCTGCATTTGTTTAAGTTGAAATTGACTAAATGTGGGTATTTGGCTTCGCCGGAGGCTCGCCGGAGATGTCGCCGGCGACCGGCCGGAAACTCGCGAGGGGAGAGAGAAAGCAGTTTTAATTTTAATATTTACACAATGACCCCCTGCAATTTTAATTATTATTATTTTATGTCTTAAAGTTTTAAATTCAAGTTTCAGAATAGCCAAAACTACCCCCTCGACTTCATTATTATTATTATTATTTTTTTTTTTTACATTATTATTATTTTTAATAATAGTGATAATAATATCATTATTATTATTATAAAAATATAAAAACAAATTTGTAAAATCATATATTATATTTAAAAAAAAATTTCCGGGTTGTCACAATATACCTGGCCTCATATATACTTGAACATTTATCTTGTTACCCGTCATGAATATATCTTTCTTTGTTAGGTTTGGACTTTTGCAATCCTTACTACCATCCTTCCATCCATCTTTGAGATTATCAAATCATTGCCACCTCCATCCTCCGGTTGCATGTGTTCTAATAAGAGGTTCTCAAGTATAAATGAGAGGGAAAAAAGGAAAAAAAAACATGAAACAAACATAAAGATTATTTTTAATTTTTGTTCTAGATGGAGGAAGAGGAGAAACTAAAGAAAACTTTATATGTTTTTATGTTCTTGAGTTGGAGGGAAAGTAACCCTATGAACATAAGCCTATTAAGTATATCATAAGCCTATAAATTTACAACATCAAGTAGGACACCGAGTTTACAACAAATGTCGTCATGACTACTAAACTAAAACATCTTAATTAACAAATATATGCTTCTATATATGTACTTAGATTGATCAACACACATAAGCCCGTTCATGTAATCACATCTAGTTTTTCACTTTATCTCCATATATGAGTATTTGACTACAATCCAATAACACATACCAAATTATAACAAAAAATGTTGAATTATTAATGATGATATGTGTGTATGATGTTGGATTGTTGTCAACACTAATGAAACATCAATGAACCATGTTACCACTATGAAGTTCCTATGGTGCTATGTAGGTCCCACACACAAACACAAACACAGAGGAAACAGCCAAAGATAATGCACATCACACATGCATACATCTATAACTATCAAAACAAGGGCAACAAAAATGTGGTGGGATCTGGTGTTTGATGTGAAAGAAAAGCATGGTTTGTTTGTGTATTGGTTTTAGGCCCATTATAAGAATGCACCCACACAACTCCGGTACACATGTCCCATCTTTATTATACATGAAGATTGTATCCACTCAGATTTTGTTACCCAACATTAGAATTTGCAGTTAGTTTCTACACTTGATTTAAGTTACTTTTTTATATCTATAATCAAGTTAGACTAGCATGCATTCATGCTCCAAATGCATTTTTATGCCATGAGGTTATATAAACATATGAAGAAATATTACTTATTAATTTAAGACCCTTGTTATTTACAATAAAAAAATAAAATTTTGTTTTGAATAAAAACATGCTCTAGAATTTATCCAAGAAAAGTGTCTAGCTTTTGTCTTCTTACTACTATAATATTGTCCTTACAAAGGCCCCAACCTTTCAATGAATTTTTCCAATTTCTCTTGATGAAAAGAAGCTGTAAAGTTTTCAATCGCACTTACTAAATTGGAAGATTGTGTAACTAACCATAATTATAAAAGACAAATGAAAGAAGAAGAAAGTTATATGAAGTCAACAATAAACCCTTTTTACCTAAACCATTCTCAAGGAAGTAGATCAAGTCCCATGCCTAGTAATTAAGCATACATATTGCAATCCATATTCATGCCAAAATTAATCTTTTACATAAAGTCAAATCACAGTTTTAAATGAAATACTAAATTCTTATAAATGAAGTGCCAGAAAGTTTACCAAACCCATTAGAATTAGCAGTTGTGAAACCTGAAACTTTTTTACTTGGAGACACAATATAATTCCTTTTTTTCTTACGTTCAAGTTAATAACTTTATTAAAGACATGAGCTGCGAATACGAAAAAATGACGACGCTAGAAACTCCTAATAGAAAATTTGACTGGCGGAGTAGTGTTAACAAACCCTGACTTCACAGTCCACTCTAGTACCACCCATGAGAATTTGCCTCTTTTTTTCTAAATAGCTAAAAAGGACTCTATAACATCACATGGTGATGGTGGTTGGTACAAACCGGAGGGCCTCTCTAAAAGAAAAATGAGTACCAAAAGCGCCCCACAATCACCCTTCACCACCGTCTAGTTCTCTTCAGTGATTGTCTCCTTGAGTCATGTCATTATAAACAATCACGAATTGACGATCGGTGATTATTACACCGATCATCAACTCACCTTTTTTAACTTTATGCATTTTAGTTGTTTCACAAGATGCATGATTAGTTAGAATTTGAAGAAGCCTCTAGCTGTCACATTGGATCCATTACAATAATAACCATGGTGTGAGCTGTAATACTGTGCTCTTTTGACTACTACTACTACTAATTGATCTGATTAGGTGTTTATGATTGTGTACCAAAAGGTGGCCCTTGTATGTCATGATCCCTAAATATCAAACTAGAGATAAATCAAGAGTTTATTTGATTATATTCAACACAAGGTTTCACCTTGAAAGATCTTAATCTCGATAGGCTGACTCAATATTCAATTCACTTGTCTTTAATAGGATGTTTGCGAGTAGGGAATGGATTTTAAAATTAGGAACGAAGCCAAGTATGTAAAACCCATTTGTTATCAATGGTGTTCTGTTTTAGGTTATATGGTGAGTTTGGGAATGGAACAATGAAAAGTAAAAAATATATTCTGGTAAAAATTCATTTAATAATTTAATATATTTATTTCAAAACTACAAAACCGCCCTATAAAAAGTAAAAAAAATCGCCCTATAAGACCGAAACCGCCCTATAAAACACAACAAAAACCGCCCTATAAAATGAAAAATTCGCCCTATAAAAAATACCCAAGAACCGCCCTATAAAACATCCAAACCGCCCCAAAAAATCAAGAACCGCCATAAAATACCCGCCCCATAAAATCAACCATTTTTTAGAGCGAGGTTTTTAAGGGCGGTGTAAAACCGCCCTAAAAACTTAAAATAACCGCCCTAACAAACCAATTCTGTACTAGTGGCATAAACTAATCATTGATTGATTTTCAAGTAACTTTATCCGGGTGTGTTCTCATTCTAACCTACTATCAAACCCATATCCAAATATGTCGCCTTGATAAAAAAACCCTAATGTATGTGCATGTTTGTTAATTGTTAATGTGTTAAAATATATATTAATTAATTGCTTAAGGTGTTAGGCTGTCATTGCTATATAATGCCTTATTAATAAGCAGTTTAGTAATCTTATTAAACATTAATTACTTGAAATTAACCGAATGACACAAGTTGAAGTTAAATTAGATAGTTTCTTGCGACAGAAACCGTGTAGCAAATTTGTTTTTTTCTAGCAGTGTACGAAATATGTGGATCCTGTTTGTGTCGAACATAAACTAGACGTACCCTCTAGATTTAATGATTTATGTGAATAAAGAAATATGATTGGGACGCTGGAGGTGGGTTAGAAGAATACCTTTTTAAGCTTTAATCTTCTTTTCACTATATTTTGTTTACGGGTCATAGAAATTAAATTTATATCTTTTAAAGTATTTTATCGTTTTCTTTATTAATTGGTTATTTGTCCGCTCACTTTGGTGGTTGGTTGAATGAAAAAGCAAGGTACTGTCACAATCTTTGTTTTGTTGGTTATGCATGCTTTCTAACATATACATATATGTGTGCATTTTATTACAAAACACTAAGCTTTGGAGAATAATAATTTAATCTTTGACCACACTAAAAATATAAGTTTTCTATATATCTTACATACAAATGTGTATGTTCATGTACATAGAAACTTATCAAACTAATTTCTTCATATATTTTAATTTAATTGTTTACCTACACATGTATATATGTTATGTATACAAACAAAATTCATTTATATTCTTTTGAGTTAAATCGGTTTTGCTCCCTGAGATTTGACAAGAATAACTATTTTCATTCAAAAGATTATAAAAATCAATTTACCTGTAAAAATTTCATAACTTGTTTTTATCTTAGGACTTACAGAACTGAAAAAATGAATGTGATAATTATTATATTTCTATAATTTTTTTATCTTAAAACTTATAGAACTGAAAAAATGAATGATTTTTTTTCAATAAGTTTTCGTATTAATGTTTAATTAGTGTTCTGTCTAGATCCACTACAAGGAAGAAGACCTTTAGCGGCGACATAAGTCGCCGCTAATACCCCTAAGTGTCGCCGCTATTACTATTAGCGGCGACTTGTCGCCGCTAATAAGTCGCCACTAAAAGTTCGTCGCTATTGACCAAAGAGTCGCCGCTAATAAGTCGCTGCTAATAAGTCGCCGCTAAAAGTGTCGCCGCTATTGACCAAAAAACCGCCGCTAATAATTGTCGCCACCTAATGGTATTTTGCGACTATTAGCGGCGACATATGTCGCCGCTAATAGTCTTTTTTTTAATTTTTTTTGTTTTTTTTTTGGAAATCCTGTTTTCCAGCCAAAATAAACCTATGTTTATCAAATCTAGATTACACTACACAATATCATAAAATTATACATAAACTACAATCTAGATTACGTACAAAATATCATCCAATCATACATAGATAATTAAGTCATGTTTAAAAGCTTAAAATCTAGATTACGCAATTTCATACAATAATAAGCATGCTATTCATCCCCCTCGTCTGAATCCTCTTCTTCGACTTGATTTGGAGCCTTTTGCGAACCAATTAATTGCGTCATTTGTGACATAAATTGCGCGTTTTGAAATAGACTTGAAATTTGCTCCTACAAAAACAAAATATACATTTATATCTTGGCTAAGTATATGAAGTGTCAATTAATGATGTTAAACAAACACACTTATGATGAACTTAACACATCCAAGTCATAATAACCTAAAACAACTATGATGAACTTAACACATCCAAGTTTAACTCATTTTGACCCGTTTTAACTCAAATCTTGTTGTTTTCACCCATTTTGACCCGTTTAAGCTAAACTTAGATAATTAAAGTCTATTTTAGCAATAAAAAGGCATAAAAAACCAAAATGAACTATGATCAACTTAACACATCCAAGTTTAACTCATTTTGACCCGTTTTAACTCAAATCATGTTGTTTTCACCCATTTTGACCCGTTTAAGCTAAACTTAGATAATTAAAGTCTATTTTAGGGATAAAAAGTCATAATAAACCTAAGTGAACTATGATGAATTTAACACATCCAAGTTTAACTCATTTTGACCCGTTTTAACTCAAATCATGTTGTTTTCACCCATTTTGACCCGTTTAAGCTAAACTTAGATAATTAAAGTCTATTTTAGGGATAAAAAGTCATAATAAACCAAAATGAACTATGATGAACTTAACACATCCAAGTTTAACTCATTTTGACCCGTTTTAACTCAAATCATGTTGTTTTCACCCATTTTGACCCGTTTAAGCTAAACTTAGATAATTAAAGTCTATTTTAGGGATAAAAAGTCATAATAAACCTAAGTGAACTATGATGAATTTAACACATCCAAGTTTAACTCATTTTGACCCGTTTTAACTCAAATCATGTTGTTTTCACCCATTTTGACCCGTTTAAGCTAAACTTAGATAATTAAAGTCTATTTTAGGGATAAAAAGTCATAATAAACCAAAATGAACTATGATGAACTTAACACATCCAAGTTTAACTCATTTTGGCCCGTTTTAACTCAAATCATGTTGTTTTCACCCATTTTGACCCGTTTAAGCTAAACTTAGATAATTAAAGTCTATTTTAGCAATAAAAAGTCATAAAAAACCAAAGTGAACTATGATGAATTTAACACATCCAAGTTTAACTCATTTTGACCCGTTTTAACTCAAATCATGTTGTTTTCACCCATTTTGACCCGTTTAAGCTAAACTTAGATAATTAAAGTCTATTTTAGCAATAAAAAGTCATAAAAAACCAAAATGAACTATGATCAACTTAACACATCCAAGTTTAACTCATTTTGACCCGTTTTAACTCAAATCATGTTGTTTTCACCCATTTTGACCCGTTTAAGCTAAACTTAGATAATTAAAGTCTATTTTAGCAATAAAAAGTCATAATAAACCTAAGTGAACTATGATGAATTTAACACATCCAAGTTTAACTCATTTTGACCCGTTTTAACTCAAATCATGTTGTTTTCACCCATTTTGACCCGTTTAAGCTAAACTTAGATAATTAAAGTCTATTTTAGCAATAAAAAGTCATAAAAAACCAAAATGAACTATGATGAACTTAACACATCCAAGTTTAACTCATTTTGACCCGTTTTAACTCAAATCATGTTGTTTTCACCCATTTTGACCCGTTTAAGCTAAACTTAGATAATTAAAGTCTATTTTAGGGATAAAAAGTCATAATAAACCTAAGTGAACTATGATGAACTTAACACATCCAACTATGATGCACTTACCTGTGTAAACGACTGAGGAGTTTGTTCATGATCATGAACAAAAGAACTCGTCCCTGCAGATGAAAATGGTTTACGCCCAATCCCCCGAATATGTCCACGCCGTTGTCCCAACACCGACTCAAAGATATCGACTTCATTCAGCGTTGATGATCCACTTTCTTGATTTTGGGTTTGACTTAGCTCATCAAACCTTTCCTTTAATTGGTTCTGTATTAATTAACAAAAATATATTAACATATTTATACATACATAAATATATATTTAAAAATTATACTTTTAAGAAATACTTACATATTGTTGCTCTGCTACCTCGCTATCAAATGTCCCATCTTTACCAGTATGAGCATCATGAAACGTTTCAAGTCTGCTTTTATTCTGTTTTTAAAAAGTATATTATATATTAAAAAATGCTAATATATAATACACAAATATATAAATTTAAATCATTACCTGCTTATAACAATAACTACTATATGAAGCAGTCCCCCCACGGTTTGTATATATTTGTTGTTGACGATTTGATTTGTTTGAACTTGACACATTCCTATATGCGTCACTCATAAAATAGTCAACGGTTTTGTTCCAATTATCATGATTCATTCCTGTTGGAGGATTGACCCTTGCTTGTTCTACATTATCGTAGCCTCCAACCCGATCAAAATGTTTTTTTGCCACATTTTTTCGATCTCTAAATCGTTTGAGAAACACCGCACGGATTCCACCCTCTATCTGTTCCCGCTCACGATCTCGCAATATCTCATCAAAGTCAAAGCGTCGCTACATTTAAGTTCAACAAAATAAAAGTTATTTATGTAAAAATGAATAACAAACATATAACTTATAAAATTTTACCGCCATATGCTCTTCCAAAGCATTCTTCTGAGCATCGGAAAGATTTTCATACGAACGAACATTAAAAGGTAAATTAGCTTCCATGTATATCCCCACCTCGCGAACAAACATATCATTAAGTTCGCCAACGGGGGTATACGTGGCAGCTCTATCAAAGGGTAGAGATAAAGGTCCTCCCTTTTTAGCTAGCTCTTGCTGCAATTTCTTATTTTTCGCCTTGCCTCTTGTTTTACGAGAAGGCGTGCCTGTAATCAGATTAAAAAATCATTGATTGCATCATATATTAATAATAATTGAATAAACATAGTATATAAATTAATTATAATAACCATTACCGTCTAACCCGTGACTCCCATGAGTGTCAAATGGAGGAAGTGGTGGATCCCCCGCGCCATCACCTCCGTGACTCATCACATCAGCCATAAGGTATACGAGAACAATCCACAATGAAAACATGTCTTGAAATATAAGATTTAGAACATAATGTTAAAATAAGAAGAAAGTTTTGTAGTACAACATGAAATACAAACAAATGTTTAAATAAATAAATACATATACAAATCCTAACAAATGTTTCAATCAGAGTCACCCTCATATACTTCAGTATCTTCGTCAGACTCTTCGGTGTCATAATCAGAATCGTCCTCATCATAATCATCCTCGTCTTCAAACACCTCTTCAGCGGTAACAGTTGGCGGATTAACTTCATTTGGAGTCTCGTCTTCGGTGACATGAGTAGGTATGTTATGAAAGTATTGTGTGAAGTCAATGAAAAGTATGCTATTAGATGAAGAGTGGTTGTGAACAACGTCAAGATCTTCTGTCAAGTCATTGTCAACATTTTGAATGTTCTCCATGACACCGTCATTGATTGTAGGGCGATCCCAAATTTTTCGATGATTAACATTCTCGACGACCCACCGGTGATTATTGTTTTGATTTCTTCGAGAAGGTTCTCGGATGTAGAACACTTGTTTAGCTTGAGAGGCAAATATGAGTTGATCGTCTTTGTCCCATTCACGTTCTGTGTTGATACTAATGATATTATTGTCGTATGAAACGCCCCTTCGAGTATCAAACCATTTGCAACGAAATAGGACAGTTGAATACCCATTTGCATAATGTAATTCAATAATCTCCTCAAGTTGCCCATAATATTTCTCACCATTCTCTCCCTCCACTAAAACACCGGAGTTTTGCGTTGTGCGTTGCGCGTCACGATCAACTACCATAAACCTAACACCGTTGACTATGCAAGCAGTATAACTATAGGCATTTACATCCGCACCCATTGAAAGAGCATACAACTCTGAATGAAATTTTGGAGAATTTTGTATTTTCATCGAATAAACCTAAGAAAATATTGACTAACACGTGTTATATATGGAATACCTAACAAATATATAGTAACACGTGTTAGATATAGATTACCTTCTCGAGGAACCATGATGGAAATTTGATTTTAATATCCTCATGTGGACATACAGATTTAAATTCACTACAATATTGATAAAAATATACAATAAGTGACAATGAAATATATTTAATTAATGATGCAAAGTTAAAGATAGGAAACTTTACTTCATATAATCTCTGACTTCTTGACAGCTATCGAGCACAAACCATTCTAACTTAAGCTTTTCACTTGGAGAAAGGTATTTCATCTTTGTTGCACTAGCCGGACGACATTTAGACTCAAATGCATACACGTTTCTTTTTTGGATAATGACATCCTCGTTTCTGTCAGGGCGATTAAACTGAGTCTCAACATCTCGAAGGTATCTCGAACAAAATGATAGAGCTTCTTCAGCAACATAACCTTCAGCTATACAACCTTCCGGCCTTGCTTTGTTTCTGACATAATTTTTTAGTTTTTTCATATATCTTTCAAACGGATACATCCATCTCATACATACAGGACCACCACGAATCGCTTCATCAGGTAAGTGCAAAACTAAATGAACCATAATGTCAAAAAACGCCGGAGGATAGATCAACTCTAACTTGCACAATATTATAAGAATGGCATCCTTAGCTTTCTTCATATCCTCGACCAATAGTGTTCTTGAGCAGAGTTGCTTAAAAAACGTACAAAGATCAACTATTGGTGTATAAGTATCTTTGGTCAAAAAGCATCTAACCCCAATCGGTATTAAACGCTGCATGAGAATATGACAGTCATGAGATTTCAACCCAGTAATATTAGTATTGTTATCTACCACTCTCTTCCAGATATTAGATCCGAACCCATCAGGCAATTTAACATCCTTTATAAACTCATAAAATAACTTTCGATCACTGATCTTCAATGAGTATTTTGGATGTGGACTATACCACTTGCCATTCTTTTTCTCCAACCACTGCCTACTTCGAATATTTAGATTTTTCAGGTCAACACGTGCATTTGGCGTATCTTTACTCTTTTCATTCATTAGAAGAGTACCCAACAAACTGTCACACATATTTTTTTCGATATGCAACACATCTAGGTTATGTTTTAGCTGCAGAGAAGACCAATACTCAAGTTCAAAAAATATGCTTCGTTTCGACCAGTTCAACTCAAACTCCTCCCGCTTTGATTTTACACCTCCAAAATCGGGATGTTTACCCGGCAAACGATGGCGTAGACGACTAATTTGTGCTTCTATGTCTGTATCATTAAACTGTTTCGGAGGGGCTCTGATCTCGGGTTCTCCGTTAAATTCTAAACTTGTTCTCCACTTATGGTTAGCATCTAAGAATCGCCGATGACCAACATATACAACTTTATTTGTAACACGCATAGAAGGAGTGTCTTCGTTACATGTCAGGCATGCTTTGTAACCCTGCCCGCTCCAACCAGATAAACTACTACGAGCTGGAAAGTCGTTTATAGTCCATAACAACGCCGCTTTCATTGTAAAGAACGTGTTTGTCGCCGCGTCTTTAGTACGTACGCCTGACACCCACAACTGCTTAAGCTCATCCACCAACGGCCTAAGAAACACATCCATGTCTTTCCCCGGTGATTTAGGACCAGGAATCAACAATGACAACATAAATGATGACTCTTTCATGCATAACCATGGAGGCAGATTGTATGTGGTGAGTACAACCGGCCACGTGCTATGAGCCGAACTCATGTTACCAAATGGATTAAAACCGTCGGCTGCAAGCCCTAGGCGAACGTTTCGCGGTTCCCTTGAGAAGGTCGGGTACTTTATGTCAAAATCTTTCCATGAGGTACCATCAACAGGATGTCGCATCGTACCCTCTTCTGATCGTCCGGTACTATGCCAAATCATATCTTTTGCCGTGTGCCTTGAAGAATACAATCGTCGTAGTCTCGGGGTTAAAGGAAACCATCGTAACACTTTGTGAGGTAACTTCTTGCCCTTTGTATTTGTATCAACCCACCTACTCTCATTACAAACGGGACATTTTTCTAACAAAAGGTTTTCTCCCCAGAAAAGAGCACAATCATATTTGCACACATGTATCGACTCATATCCTAAACCAATCTTTTTTAATGTCCTTTTTGCTACATAATGAGAAGATGGGATTTTATTACCCTCAGGATGTGAAGATTGTAACAACTCAAGAAGCTCATCAAATGAGATATTAATCCATTTATTCTTCACCTTGATATGCATAAGCTTTGCTAAAAATCAAGTGAAGAAAACTTAGCACAACCCGGATATAATTCTGATTGAACTTCTTCTAACAAGTTCTCAAAATCATCATGGAGACCACTACTCTGCTCATGGAGACCGCTACTCTCCTCCATAACGTCTTCGATAACGTCAGCCATTTCGTTTGTTGGCGCAACGTTTTCCACAACTACAACTTCAGGAATTAAACTTTCACCGTGATAGATCCAATCCTTGTACGACCGGCACATGCCCCATATTTCTAAATGATATTTCATTTTAACCCATCCTAATAATACCGTATTCTGACATTTCATACATGGACATCGAATCTGGCCATAACTGTCCACAAGTTTTTCGCACATATCTATAAAAGAGCTAAGTCCTTGTTGATACTCAGGTGATCTACGATTCGGATTAAGAAGCCAACTTTTATCGATAGGCATGATTATGGAACTGTAAAATATATTAGGATTTAAGTGGATGAAAAATTATCCACAAAACTCGAACAAAAAGGAATTACTAAGCTCGTGATTATCAGAATGAATCTTACCGAAACCCTAAAATCATATACATAAAGAGAAGGGAAAAATCATCAGAAAACCATAAGCCATAAGTTACATAAAAGGCTAAATAAACTAAGTTAAGTTTATATCATTATATCCAATATTATTTATCAAATAACACAACTAATAAATCATTTTCCACCGATACATTATTTATCAAACAAAAAGTAGGACAGTAGATTGAGAATTCCAAAGGGTAGGCTGCTATACCCACTTTTTGAATACTTTATCTCATATATGAACATGTATTACATAATTGTTTGTTTAAGAAAAATTCGGCAGCATTTCCTCTTAGCTCCCAAGTATATAGAAATATATACCCGAGGAGCAAAGAGAAAATGACCAAATTTTTCTTAAACAAACAATATGTAATACACATTCATATCCTAAATGAGATAAAATATTCAAAAAGCAGTCCCAAAACGGGGACAACCCGAAATTAATTACTAAATCAATTCGGGCGGGTATTTCTAAGCTCGTGATGATTAGAATGAAGTCACGAAACGTAAACGCTCATAATGTAAAACAATAAGCAATTACTATAACAATTAAATGAAACGTGACAATGTCTAAACAAATTGAAACATTATTGTAATTGTTTTAAAAAATATCACGTTTCGTTTGATTTTTTTAGTGATTTTTTATTGTTTTTCATTAATATAAAACACAAATGATCATAACCTAAATTGTGTTTTTATAGTAATGAAAAACAATAAGAAATCACTAAAAAATCAAACAACTAAACAATGATCATTTGTGTTTATAAATAACACAACTTGTCATTTTATAGTGATCATTGTTTTGTCTATACACAAATTACTAAACAATAATTTTCAAATAACACAACTTGTTACACGACTATCATAACCTAAATAATCTAATTATTAAGCATTATTAACATAATAATTTTCAACCAACAAAACACCTAAACTAACATCTAATTAATAAACATTATAAACAAATAATTTAACAAATAACTTGTATAACTAAATTAAAGAGGCACACAACTAACATAACCTAAAAATTCGTCTAATAACACAACTAAATCAAAATTCTAGCTAAATAATGTTTCAACACAACTAAAATAAAAAATACATACTAAATCCCAAATTCATACCTAAATAATTCACCCAATAACACAAATAAATCAAAATTCATCCCTAAATAATGTTTCAACTAAATCAAAAATTCATACCTAAATACCCAAATTCATAGCTAACAATGTCACACAATAACACAACTAAATCAAAAATTCATACCTAAACAAGGGTGGTCGGTTGCAGTGGTGGTGGTGGGTTGCAGCAGTGGTGGTGGTCGGATGCAGCAACGATGTGGTGCTCGGATGGTGACCGGCGAGAGGAGGAAAGAAGACGGGAGTGGTGGTCGGTGGTGCTCGGCGAAAGGGGGATGTGGTGCTCAGGTGGTGTTGGGAGGTGCTCGGGGGAGCTCGGATGGTGACCGGTGGTGGCCGGTGGCAAGAACTCGGAGAGGATGTGGAGAGACAGTGTTGATCGGGAGGATGTGGAGGATGTGGAGGGAAAGGGGAAATGTGGAGGGAAGCCGAAGGTGGGGCTGTATATTTTTAACCAATAGCGGCGACATGTCGCCGCTAATAGTGTCGCCGCTATTGCTTAAGTACGATCAATCCCTGTCCGTTAGATCTGTTGCACGATTAACGGTCAGATCTGTTGGTCAAAATTGGAAACGGATTGAAGAGCAATAGCGGCGACATGTCACCGCTAATGGTGTCGCCGCTATTTACTGTCGCCGCTAATGATCCTGTCGCCGCTAATAGAGGCGCCGCTATTACTGACATTTCTTGTAGAATATCATCCTATATATGTAAATCACTCTCTATTTACAAGTTTATTATCAATCAAGAAAGTAAAGTAAACTACTCGTTCTAAGTTAAAGAACCCATATCTTTATGTGGAATTTCAACTTTTTGTAAAAATCCTGCAAATTCCGAGTTCATTCTTCTTGATCAACAAAAAGTAAAAAATATTTAACTATTTTCTTTTTGTTACTTTTATAGTTTCTCATCATTTTTAGAAGGCGAATATCACACTTGGATAAACATGATCATTGTAGACAATTTTGATTTTTCAGTAACATAATGTGAGACAAATCTAGTGATGTGAATGCAAACATAATTAATTTGACTATATGTGTTCAAACACTTCATTTAGGTTAAATTTGTAAAGATCCTGGTTGTAGTTCTATATCCTGTTTATTTATCTTGTCATTTTTGTTATACATGTTACATACCTACATTTGTTCATAGGTGTTTGAAGACTTCTCAAAAGCTAATGCGAGATGATATATTAACTAAACACAATGATTATATTTTATTTTGCTAGAATATTCTTGAGAAGATGTCATCTGTCTATTTTAATACTAAAAATCTTTATATTTGATTATTGAAGAAGAAAGACCTATCTTGATGATGAATCGGGCTATCTGCTTGAAAATGGGAGGAAGTGATGATGATGAATATGCAAAACACTAAACAATTAGTCTTGTGATCAACCTGACTCCGTCTGTGAGCTCAAGGAATGTAATGCGGGTCAAGTGGACAAGAAATAAAGATGACATTACCGAGAATAGAAACTCACCCTCCTATTTATACTTTCTGGCAAGTGATGTCACTACATCACATGTCATCTGGTCTTCACGATTGCATCAGTATTACACAGATTTTGTTACATCGGTTTGGCTTTCCTATTCATACCTATCTCTTATGGTATGTGTTATATTATATGTGCCTTAGTGTACTTACGGTCTCATTTGGGGGTGCTATATATCCCTTCAATCATATATATGACTAGTTATTTCTAACACGGATCTGATAGCACGGTGCAATACAACTCTGTTAGCACGGTGCAATATAACATGCATGAAGTTAAATAACCTTGGGTTTGAACTTAATATGTATAATGTCTTAAACATGTTGACACATTTAGACGTGATTAATTTGTTTTTAAACAGTTGACATTTAAACATACTTATTTAATTTTTTTAGGTTTTTAAAATAATAAAATATGTTCTCTAACTAGATGATGTTACTTGTTAAACGTAATAAATGTGTTGTTATGTCATATCACTAACTAGTGATATTACTTGTGTCATAACATGTGTTGTGTAACACATTTATTAACAGGTTCATCTTTATGTTTAAAATAATAACATGATTAGTTTATTGTATCTTATTTATTTTGGGGTCTACTAAAGAGACGCCCAGAAGGATATCTGTACGTCCTCTTTACAGGCCGTAAGGCCCTTCACGTGCCGTAATGACTGTCGGGCAATCAAATCAGTCATTCAAAAACGTAACGGCCTGTGAAGGTGTTCATGGTGTTAATTTTTCACTGTCCGTTAAGCGTTTCACGGCCCGTTAGCCCTTTTACTTACGGCCCGTGAACCGCTTTACGGGTCCTATTTTCACCTTTAATAATTTGAGGAGATATATTATTCCTCGTTTTTTGTGTAATTTTGTATTTATTACGTTATTTGATATGACGTAATATTCCTCGATAGTCGTGTAATTTTGTATTTATTACGTTATTTGATATGGCGTAATATTTCTCGATATTCGTGTTAATTATGTGACGGGATACAATATTCCATGTGAACTACTATATAGACGTTAGTTTATAAATTCATTTCATAATTCAAATTCCTACGATAAGTTTGAAATAATATTTAACGTTACGATGTCTTTCTGGGATAGCAACTATTTATTCGGTTCGGAATGTAACTATTACCCTGAGGAAGGTTACGGTTATTACGATGAGGGTGCTTCAAACTAACGGTGGCGATAGCAGCGGTGATAATGACGGTTCTGGTTCCGGTAAAATAGGTTTATACGACACGAATCAGGTTATAAGATATATCATATTTAATTTTACTTTCATTTAGTAATAACTAACTAAAAATATAAAATTTATTACGTTTTCTCATCTCGTGAATAATTAGTTGATTGGGCAAGTAACGTAGGGCGAGAAAATGGGTTTGTTATTGTCACCAAACGTTTAAAAAGAAATTCGAATGGTGTGGTGGTTAAAATTTGGTTGAAATGTGATCGGGGTGGTGTATATAAGGGAGTATCCACTCTAAGAAAAAGTGACACCAAAAAACAAACTGTCAATTTGAATTGCAGGGTAAGTACGAGATGAAGAGAGATGGGTGAATTATAGTTGTTGTGGACGATACTCATAACCATGAACCTGCTGAACACCTGGAAGGACATGCATGTGCAATGAGGCTCACCGAAAATGAGCTTTCTACTGTAAAGAATCTGACCGAGCAAAATATTGACCCTCGAAATATTCTAGGCACGTTGAGGGAACAAAATCCCAATAACTTGTCTGTGTTACGAACCATATATAACGCTCAGGCAAAAATTAAAAAAGTCCACCAGAATTGGTGAAACCCCAATGCAGGTTTTTTTCCTATACTACAACAACATCAATATATTTACACCCCTCACATAGATGAACCGACAAATACCGTCGACGGGGTTTTTTTTATACATCCCATATCTCACACATTATGGCGTGCGTACCCACACGTGTTGATAATTGATACAACTTACAAAACTAACTTGTATAAAATGTCATTTGTTCAAATGGTTGGTGTGACATCCACCCTGAAATCTTTTTCTGTTGCTCACGCATTCATTGATTATGAACGTGAAGCCAACTTCAGATGGGTGTTAGAGCAACTAAAAGCAACGCTAGAAGAAAAGTTTATGGAGCCCCGTGTTATACTAACCGACCGAGACCTCGCTCTGATGAAAGCGTCAGAAGAAGTTTTTCCGAGTGCTGTTCGATTACTTTGCAGATGGCATATTTTGGAAAATATTGCTAAACATTGCAAGGCGAGTTTTTCAAATGAAGAGTGGGGTGCTTTTGAGCATGTGTGGTCGGTACTTAGTAACTCTGCAACGACGGACATATACGCTTATAATTACGACCGCCTTTATCGCAGATTGGTGTCCAAACATTCAAGTAAGTTTTCTAGTATTATTCTTAAAAATATATATTTACATAAAAATAACTATATTTTTTTAAATAGGAGTGCTGATGTACCTAAAAAATAACTGGTTGGACCCCTACAAAGAGAGATTTGTGTCGGCGTGGATAAATAAAAGTTATAACTTCGGTCAGCACACAACGAACCAAGTTGAGAGCCAACATTCGTTTTTGAAAAGTTACCTGAAAGCAACCAATAGCACCCTGGATAGATTTATTCCTTTTATCAATAATATCTTAGTTACCCAGGAAATTGCTATAAAAGAAAGTTTTACTAAAAAGCAAAATCATGCTTATGGTGCAGCATAATCATAAAGTGCTTAAATTGCTGCGAGGTAACGTTTCTTTTGCAGCTTTAGATCTCTTAGTTGGTGAGATTAACAGGATAAATCATCTAATTATATTCAAAGAATCATGTGGCTGCCATCTTTTTACCAGCTGTGTTCTTCCGTGTGCTTGTAAATTAAATAATTACTTTCAAACAGGTGAATGTTCTTTTATATTTTTTATTTTTTTATTAAAAATTTTATTATATTTAATTTAATCTATTATTTTATAGGTCAATATCCCGCCCGATGCCATTGATGTTTTTTGGAGGAAGCTAGATTTTTCACCCGCGTATATTGTACGGGAGGGTCAAATAGATGTACATAAAAAGATGGAGATGGTGACAAAACATTTACTTGTCCAACCCGAAAATGTGAAAAAATCTTTGATTAATATTTTCAAATCTTTCATTCATCCTTCAAAAACTGATAAAAAACCTCCTAAAGTCTAAACACATACACGGGATCGTCCTAAAAAAGATAAGCAAAAAGAAACAATATTATACCCCCCAGACATAGTTCATATGTTCAACCTAAAGAAAATTTTGAAGTTCCGCCAACATATTCAAGTTCGGTGGTGAAGTCAAAATAAGGGTCTTTGCAGCGCAGTCAATCCATGTCTTCCAAATCAAGAGCCAAAGATGGATTATCTCAACAGAGTTTCAAGTTTTCATATATCCCGGGCGATGAAGATAAAAACAATAGAAATCTTAAAAAGATACCAATTTTTGGTCGGCATTCGTATGGAGAATATATACGAACTTGTAGTGAGTCCATAGAAATCTTAAAAAGATACCAATTTTCTTCGTCATCAGTCATTGGTACGTAAACCTATAAAACAATTCAATTCACGGTTATAAATTCATGATTTTTATTGTAAAACATGAAAACAGTATTACTGTATCAACTTTCCATAACGCGGGATATAGATAGTCACTTCCGTCACCATATTCGTTACCCTTAACGGACCCCGAGCATATTAAGTTAAACCACTCAAATGGGAGAATCGTCTAACGATCACTACCCGGCAACTCATCTGTTCTACGTATTTCTTCGTATCTCCATATTGTGAGTCTATTGTCCACGCCCGAACATGCTATAAAATAATAACTTTTTTAATTGTTAGAATTTTAAAATAAAATAAAATTTATAAAAAAAAACTTTAAATCATACCTCTGTACCTAAAGACACGTCTCCGAGTAATTCACGCCAATATTCTAACTGAATATCAGAATTACCCATGTAATGCACCCTACATGTTTAGGAATCATCTTTACGTATAAACTGAATAACATTTTCAGACCCGTTCCTCCCATTCTGCCAATTATGGTTATCTATTGAATCAGGAATACTTTCCACAATATCTCGTGAGTTTGAAGAGTACTCATTTTGACGTCTTCTATTACCTCTACGAGAAGACATTTTAACTGTTTCGTTTCTCACTAACCGTATATAACAAGTAATATATATAACGTTTTATACAGAATCTTAAATCAAATCAAGGAATAATACGTCGCGTCACATAATTATAAAATTTAAAAATGCACGCAAATCGAGGAAAATAAATTATCCGAAGGACTACTACGGCCCGTGAGAGAACTCACGGGCCGTTATGGCACTTGTTCACGGGCCGTAATGTTAGACGCTTACGGGCCGTGATGTGTTTCACAACCCGTGAGCGGATAAAGCTGCGACATTTAAATTTCGAACACCTTACGACCCGTAAGCCCCTTCACGGGCCGTGAAAAAAGTTAAAGGGCGTCCAGATAACACTGACAGGGTGTTCAATTAGCTTGGGCCTTTATTTTTTGTACCCGTGTTAATTGTGTCATGTCATGTCAATTTATGTCACCTTTAAACTATATATTTTGCTAGCACTAATATTAGTATCAACCTGCAATTTCGAACCTAGGTTATTCGAAAAATATTTCAGATAACTGAACTTTTGGATTCAGATTTGGATGGTATTTTTGAAAAATTTGGATACTTTGGATTCCAAAATGTTATATTTATAAGCATATTTTTATTTTTTTTCTTTTTAAAAATATAAAAATCTAAGCCTTTAAATATTATGTTAATTTAGTTATATATACATTTTTATTATTTTTAAATATTTTTAATTGTATCAATAATTTAATTTTTTTACTTATATAATTTCAAATATCTGACTGATTACCTGAATTTGTATCTGAAATTTTGAATATCTGAATTTTAGATATTTAAAGTTTTAAATACAGATTCGGATAGTGGAATGTATTATCTGAAAATTTAAGTTAAACACCCCTATTTTAACACTACTTTACTTATTGATTCATAACCTACATGCATTCGAATAACTTATCTTGCTATTATTGTTTGCTTTTATTTTTCTTATTTCACTTTCTCAAACTAAACATTTGTATGTTCGTCTACTTCATTAATTTGTACATAATGTAGTATTGAAACTATTAATATTTTTTCTAATGCACATGAATAAAATAAGACTATTAGAGCCTGTCAAATGCCTTGATAAGCTTGCAACACATTAATATATATGATCAATGAAATGTTTAACGAATTAACATCATTCGATACATAAACATGTGCAAAACAATTATGCTTTATCAATTTACTATGTGGGTCGGCCATGAATGTAAGAAATTTTGGTCATCAAAAGCAAAGCCGTAGCCCAAGGTCTAGTAACATTAGTGATCGTCCCTCATAAAAAATATTATGTGATAGAAAATTTGAAATCCTTACGTGTGTAAGTTTATAAAGTAGTTTGAAAAAAAATGGACTTAATTACACAGGTGATCACTGTGGTTATGTCTGATTTTACTTTTGATTCTTAACTCTCTTAAATTACAAGGTTGGTCCAAAATTTTGCGCAACTGTAACAACGATGATCCCTAAAACTGATGAGCGTTAAATTTGACAGTTAAATTTTCTTTAATTACTAAAATACCCCTACACTCAATTTCTCTTTCACCGGTCACCATTTTTAGCTGGCGCCCTCTTCATCACAGGCGACTCACCTTCCACCGCTGGTAACTCACCTCTATCCCAGCTCAATCCCACCTCACTTCATCTTCACCACCACCTCACTAGAAAGCTAACCACCACTATGACTCCATTGTCCCGTCCATCTTCACCACCCTCTCTCTTTGGTAACTCGGTCAAAACCCTTTAGCCACCACCACCAAGAACAACGATGGATCTGATTGGTAATGGTGGTCGTTGGCTTTTAAAGGTTATGGTTGGTGATGGTGGTGATTGAAGGTTGAAGGTGGTGCTGGTAGTGGTGGTTGGATATGGTGCAGGTAGTGGTGGTTGGATGTGGTGCTGGTAGTGGTGGTTGGATGTGGTGTTGGTGGTGGTTGAGGTTGAAGGTGGTGTTGGTAGTTGAAGGTGGTGGTGATGGTGACGATGGTTGAAGATGGTGGTGGTGGTGTCGGTGATTAAAAGTGGTGCTGGTGGTGAAGATGGTTGAAGAGGTGTTGGTGGTTGAAGGTTGAAGGTGGTAGTGGTGATGGTTGTGGTTCAAGATTGATGGTGGTGCACTGGTGCTAGTGGTGGTTGAAGGTGGTGCTAGTGGTTGAAGATGGTGCTAGTGGTGGAAGGAGGTGCTAGTGGTGACGGTGGTTGAACGTGTGGTGGTTGAAGATGGAGGCGTTATGGTGGTAGAAGATAGTAGTGGAGATGGTGAAGAAGAAAGGGTGAAAGGGGGTTTGGTGTGATGGGCAAGGGTAATTTTATCATTTCACACGCACTTAACAACAAAAGATAACATCCATACATTTCAGGGACCATCGTTGTTACGTTTATGTAAAGTTTTGGACCAACCTTGTAATTTCAGAGAGTTAGGGACCAAAAGTGAAATCAGGCCTAACCAGCGGTACCACCCGTGTAATAAGGAAAATAATGTTGTTCTAAGAAGAAAGCAAAGGTCTCAGGTTGAAGTTGTTCCTAAGAGACCAAAGGTCTCAGGTTCGATCCGTGGAAACGGCCTCCCCACAAAAATGTGGGGGAAAGACCGCGTACATCTTCCCTTAAATGGGACGGACCCTCCCTGGACCCTGCGAACGCGGGAGCTCTTTGCAGCATCAGGTACGCCCTTTTTTTTAAGAAGAAAGCAAAGGCTTAAGCCAGTGGAGGGTTCACTATCGTGAGTGAGATGGGGGTATTAATTCAGCGTTTAGTAACGAATTAAAATAGCAACATCTACCTACACTTGTGGTTAAAAATGCAAATATAAACCAAACTTATATGTATTCGTATTGGTTGGTCTAAAGTCTTGAACACCATCGTTGCATACCTTTCGTATTCACTCAAACATATACTGAAATCGTGGATTTGATGCAAAATTTGGCAATGTTCAAGAGAAATAAGACAACTTATGTTGGTATCATTCACGTTGGTCTACCATTATAGAGTCTGGAGCCAATTTTTTATTTGTTGGCTTCTGGGAAAGATTATCCTTTTTTTTAAAAAGGCAATACTCCACTAAAGTCATACCAGCAAGTAGTTACGCAGGCATAAATAAGTACATCAGCAAATTAAACAGAAGAAAGATACAGCAGAGGCAAATAATTTGCAAATTATGTAAAATACATGACCATTATATCGTAAATAGTACCCATCTGTCTCAGTCCCGATTTGCAATGTTAGCCCTGCTTGTCACCAAAGATATTTAGTGCTTTTATTCTCTTTCAACAAACGCTTTAACTACTAACTAGGGAGATTAATTGCCAAAGACACACTGTTCCTCATTTTCCAAATGCTCCAAAGGTGGTTATCTTCACCAACATATTGATAGGGACGTGAATTTCTAACATAACAAGACTTAACATAGAATTTATGGGTTTGAGTTTAGTCTAAATAAGTTCATTTCAGTTTCAGTACGAGCTTGCAATATGAGTATAGTTAAATGGATCTTGTTTTCATCGACCCTAACCCATTTATTAATCTTTCTAGTTTTACAAAGGTGTTTTATAGGATTACTTAAACTATTTGGGTAGTTTTATATGAATATTTAAGATTTTATAAAAAATAGGCATAGTTTAAACATAACTTTTTTAAGAAACTAAAAACAAAATACAAAATTTGAATTTTAAATACTGATATGTAAAAAGAGAAATATAAAAAAATTGTGGGTTAATGCGTATAACATTATTTTCGTGTTCATGTTGAACCTGTCAATCAAAGAACATGACTTGTTTAACAACCCTAAATATTCCATCAGATTCCCCAGTTCTTGTTGTGTTTAAAGGGGACAAATAATGTTAACCTACGTATCCAACACATGGACATAGATTTGGAAGTTTGTTAGCTGGATTCGTTACTATATATTTTATTTGAGATTTTAAATCAAAATGATGGCATTTGAAGTACAATCATTCAAATGCGTCGTGAATAACAAGTGCATGTAAGGGTTGCAATTGAGGCGATCAGAGAGGACGAAGTTCTGTCGGCAAGGCCCCAATGGTGTTCTCAACAGCTAGTCATGACGCGCAAACACTGTGTGACCTTAAAATTTAAAAATGAGTTGAGCTCAAGCGGGACTCACTTGTTTGACTTTTTTAAATTAAAGTATAAATTTTGATATGTATAAGGTATAACCCAAAAATATAACATATTTTCTGAAGTTAGATTTCACTTTTAGCATCATATGACTATCTTGATATTTCTTAGTAAAAAACTAGAATACGGTGGTGCATCAAGTGAATAATGTGGTGGAAGAGATTATATTTCCAACTTTATCATGGATGACACAGGACTAAATGTCAGGATTTATCATGGTAAAACTGGTGTAACGTTTCTCTTCAAATTTCTGTTGTAATTGTTGGTGCTCGTCCCTAGCGTCTTGTTGTTAGTTGTTTTAATAATATTTATCGTTGTTCAAAAATTAAGCAAAAACCAAAATATGAAAATATAGCAAAATCCAAAAATTAATCGAAATAAGTGAGGAAACTGGATTTAACTTGAATTAAAATTATGTACTTTATAAAGTCTACATCATGATATGTTAAAATATAAGCTTTTGTTTTTATATAATTGTATAAAAATGACAAATATTTTTTTTTCTAAAATAATTTAGTCGAGATTGGCATTAAGATCATTATAATAAACAATTCAAGCCGAGCCACTTTATGTAATAAACACCTAGTAATTTGAATAATGGGATTGATATTCTTGTAAGTATATGCTTGTAATCCTAAATTACTAGATTTTAAAACAATATAAGTAAAGTGAAATTTGAATAATGGAACTGATATTCTTGCAAGTATATGCATGTAATAAATACATGATATGATTTTGATATGATTTTGTTCGCAAGTAATTTTATGAAAGTGTGACAGGAATAATTCTTTTCTATTAAAATACGCCGAGTGATCATTTTCAATTGAGTTGATTCCAACTAGAGCTTATTGTCAAAGTTCATGAAATCATATAAGAGATCAATCATTTAGTCTTCTGTATGATTAAGATTCATTATAAGTGCCCTTAACTTTAAGGAGATATTGAGAAGCGTAAACACTGAGACATCTTTCTTTTCTAGTTTGAAGTATTCTAAATAAGTAGAAAAAACCAGAAGCTCAAGAATTTAAGTACACTTTTTTTTTATATAGATGCCATCTCAAAAGACTTGGCAATGATCATACACTTAAATTCTATTTTCTATATCATATCCACTAAAAAGGATATGAAATAACAGAATTTATCATTGGAATCGAACTCATAGAATCTTACAATTAAATTGACTACAATGTGAACTTATAAACGTAAATTGTTTTCCATATCATATCTATTATAATCTATTATAATAAAAGAGTAAATTGGTATGACACGTGTTAACACTACAATTTTTCTCACCAAAATTTTCCCGCCTCTCTCTCCTATTAAATAATTACCTTAATTACTAATAATATTATTTAATATTTTTTTGGATTAAAATATTTTTTTATTAATTAAGAAAAATATTTGTTATTAATGTTATTTTGAAATAAATAAATTTTTATAAGTAATATTTTTTTCTAAAGTATCAAACTTTTTAAAATTACTATTTTTAAAAAGTAAATTATTTAAAAACCAAAAATAATTTAATTTAGGAGTTATGATAATAAAATATTTTAAAAAATGATATTTTTATACGGTTTGTTTTAGAACAAAATATTATTTTAAAAAAATTAAAAGCAAAGTTATAAAATATTGGTATCACTTTTTTATTACTTATAATACTTACTTATACGTAATTTCAGTCATATCATATTTCGGAATATCATTTTATTTTCCATAAGTTTTATTCCGTGTAATACACGGGTTTTTTAAAACTAGTACTGTATATATATGTGCGCGCGTGCGTGCGTGCATGTGTGTGTACGTAAATTTACAAAGAAAATTGAGGGTATGATTTGAGGTTTAAACATTATGAGTCGCTTGTGGGCTACTCAAAATCGGCACTAAAAACTTGAATCAAAGTCAAGTTTAAACAAGCTCGAGCGATAATTTTTATTTAGTGCATTAAGTATGTATTTAGTTAAAATAAATTTTGATGTACAAAAATTATGATAAAATAACTAAACAATACGTATCATATTTGTATAATAATTGTTATGAAAAAATAGGCTTAACAGGAACGAGTTTTGTTCCAGTTTGATATCGGTTTGTAAATTGCTATGCTTGAAGCCTTGAACCGATTTAACCCAAGCTGAAACGGTCAAAATCGGTCAAAAAACTAGAACTCGACCGAATCTCACCAATCATTTCCCTCCAAAAGTTGACACAAAATCAGAATGGTTTCCAAACGGGAAAAAGTCGTTTATACACTTCTATTCGAGCTCGAACTCTCTTAAGGTAAACAAGCTGAGCTCGAGCTCTTTAATGTTTAACAAGCTGAGCTCAGAACTCTGACTAGCATATATACCGCTAGGTATGATTATCCTTATCTTGTCCGATTAAAACCCTTAAAACCTTCAAGCCTATGAAGTTATGTACTTATATGTGCCAGTGCCATTCTGTAGACATGGGCCTTTTAATTGTTATTTTGATGGACTCTTTGGTATAAATGGACTTCTGCCACATGCAAATAAAATAGTTCTTTTTCTACAGATGGGCTTTTTAAATGTCTTTTAATCGAGTGACAACTCTTTTGTATAAATAGGCTTCTCTCACCTGCAAGGCTGCAAATATATATATTTTTCTTTTTCTACCAGTGGGCCTTTCAAGTTATTTTGATCGGACTCTTTTGCATAAATGGGCTTCTGTTACATATACAAGTAAATGTTTCGCCTTTTAAATGTCACTTTAATGTTCTCTTTTAGTGTAAATGAGCTTTTGTCACACGCAAAGAATTCTCTTTTTCTAGTTAAACAAATCACAAGTTGTTATGAAACTACCCATACTTACCACACTCGATCCCTTTTCTTCTATATTTGAATAACTATCACAATGATGTCTTTTTTCAATTTTGGAACCCATAAAGGTAACACTATCAAAACCCCTTTGTTTTTATTCAGTAAACCAAAATCAGTGACTATAAACGGAATATATGAAGGAAAAAAAAACAATAGAAACAAGCCAACAACTAATCAGTTTAACAAAGGAAATAGGTTTTTTTTAAGTTTTCTGTTGGTTTGTTTTTTGTGATGAAATTTATTACTTTAAATGGTAAATGTGTAAATCTCAGGGTGAAAGAAGTGCTCTCACCATATACGTCACAACACATTATAAATCCACCAATTATATCATGTCAGGTAACATCATATCACACTACACCACAATTTCAAATTTCAAATTTGAAGGGGGCACTCTTAGCACTACATGCCATAATTTTTTTCTTTAAATTACTTCATAAATTTTAAAAAAATTACATACTAAAATTAAAAAATATATGTATTAAAATAAAGACATAAATGTTCTAGCATGGGTTCTTACAACCTTCTCTGTCTTGATGCTTGTCAAACATTTCATCTCGTAAACCTTTATGTATTCGGTTAATACTTTGAGAACGATATGCCCGTCGTTGTTTCCACTCGTCCAACGATGTTTCTACATAGTTAAAAACAAAAATTATTACACAAGTAATATAATTTTAAAAATAAACTATGTAACGGCTATCTCCAACGATCACAAGGACCAGCAACACCCGATGTGGGATTGTCGTGATTCACCCAAAAACGTGACGTGGGGGGAGGGGCAGCGGTGTTGTCACGTGGCGTAGGAGGACATCGTACCCTATGACTGGTGTGCCCGTCACACCCTTAGAGCAAATGACATTGGTTTAAAAGTTGATATAATGAGTTAGTGGGAGTAAGTTTGTCATTTAGAAAAAAATAAATAGCTTTTAGGTTAATGAAATCATGACATGTACTAATTGTGCTCATAGTTTTTAAGAATTCCATTCTTAGATGAAAATTGATGTGTCTTTAAGAGAATTTTAAAATCTTTAAGGGCCGTTTAGATTAAAGTCGCCACTTTTGTTATGCAACTGCAATCTTTTCTAATGACCCCTCTTTCCACCATCTCCGTCACTGTGCTCTGTATCCCATTATGTTTTTCAGATTATGCTTTCTGGAGCTCTTTCTGTTCCCAACCATCGTTATGAAGTGATGCAACACAGACACAAAAGCAGAACCTCTGTTCTTTACCCAATTTGAACATAAACATCCATGAAAAAATCTCAACTTTTCTCATCTTTCTCCCTAAAATGGCAACTTTACAACAACCCCAATTCAATCTAGAAGCCCTCAGTGGCGGTGGCGGTGGAGATGACAACCGGAGACAGTCAATATCATCCGATGGCAGTGAAGAAAGTGTCACCACTGCGGTGGAGACTGGACGGTTGTTGCCGGAGGAGGAGGTGGTGGTGGTGGTGGAGAAGGGGAGGACATCGTCTGTTTCAGATTTCTCGGTGGTGGATCTGGACGGTGGCGGTGGCGGTGGTGGCGGTGGCGATGGTGGTGGTGGTGGTGGTGTGGTGGATTTGTTGAAGGTGGAAAGGGATTGTAGGATTTGTCATTTGAGTTTGAATTTGGATGTGAATGTTGAAGAATGTGAAAGTGGGATTGTAATTGAGTTGGGGTGTTGTTGTAAAGATGATTTGGGTGTTGCTCATAAGCATTGTGCTGAAACTTGGTTCAAGATTAAGGGAAATAGGTAATTAACTACTAAAACCATCTTCAAAGATTTGATTTTAGGTACTATTGTTTAGCCTTAAACCCTAAAACCATTTTTAAAGATTTGCTCTATATTATCTTGTTAACCTTAAACCATAAAACCAACTTTAAAGATTTGGTTTTCATTTATTTTTATAACCCTACAACCATATTCAAAGATTTGATTTTTGTTGGGTCCTTTTTAACCTCAAGCCCGAAAACCAATTTCAAAGATTGATTTTCATTTCCCTCTTTTAATCTTATATTCAAAAATTGGATTTTTATTAAATTCTTTTGAATCTTAAACCCTAAAACCATCTTTAGATATTTGATTTTTATTACTCTGTTTTAATTCTGAAGCCAAAAACATCTTCAATGATTTGAGTTTTCATTACTCGGTTTTAACCCTAAAAACATCTTCAATGTTTTGATTTTCATTACTCTGTTTGGTTACTAAAACATCTTCAATGTTTTGATTTTCATTACTCTGTTTTCAACCTAAAACTTCTTCACAGATTTGATTTTCATTACTCTTTTTAAGATGCACATTTTCATGCTCAAGGTCACATGTCCTATGTCATTAGTTTATGAAACATGTGCAATTTCATTAGTTTGAGGTAGTTGATACTAAAAAGAATACATTACAGGGAGTGACAAGCGAATGATATCAGATTCTTTGGGTCCCACTTTAAACTTATGAGTTTAATTCTTACGACACGTGTGTTTATCCCATCAAATTGGTACGGGTTCAATTTTCATAAAGTGAACAATAGATGAATTTTAAGAACAAATTTTAGGAGGTGTGTGTTCGCTTTAAAAGAACGTTAATCGCATTCTAATATGATTTAATATGAGCTAAAATTTCAGAACTTGTGAGATATGTGGATCAATCGCACGAAACATTGGTGGTGCAGATGGGGCTGAATCGATAGACCAATGGAACGAACCAGATGGCTCTACACCACCACGAGCCGCTGTACCTGGTGAGACCATGGCTACATGCAGCTTTTGGCAGGGCCATCGGTTTCTCAACTTCTTGCTGGCTGCAATGGTTTTTGCTTTTGTCATCTCATGGTTATTTCACTTTAACATTCCATCTTGATGATGAAGTGATTGAGGTAATATTTTTGTGGTCAGAAGGATAGATTGTGTGTATTTCCTGTTGATAATGTAGTGTTAATTTGTAGGGCTTCATTAGATCCTGTATTATTGTACCTTTAGACTATGTATGTGATTTTGCACAAAGAACCTAATATGATTAAGCACTCACAAAACTAGATATTGTATTATTGCACCTTTAGAATATGTCCTCTTGACACAAACTTATTTGGGTTGGGTTCGGGTCAACAATGTTGACCTAGAATACGTGTTTGACGCATCTATAGTATTTTATTTGAACAAAAAAATGTACCTAATTATATTTTACTCATATCATCACACTTCTGGCTTGACAGCGCTATTTCAAAACGTGGCATAAACCTAATACAATATGAGCGAAAACAGAATTTAATTCGGATTGAATATATTGGGTTTTTTTTGAGTTCTTGTTATTAAGTCAGTCTTTCATTTGGGTAAAACATGTGTTGTATTAAGACTTATTGTGCTTCAATTGTCGCATGATTTCACTAGGTGACACAGAAATGTGGTATGCATATTTCCAGCCATTCTCTTGGAAACAATACGCATTTCAATTTGATTTAAATCATATATGCGAGTCGAAGTGGATACACGATCTGATGATCATGTGCCATGACAATATGATTGAATGTGTCTCACATGTTACTTCTAAAAAAATATTATTTCTCAATTTTATGGTTTGGAGATTTATGACATGAGATCTCGCTGTCTACAAAAGAATTATGAACAAAAAATTATTGATAACTTTTTGAGGTCGTTGTATATACACAAGTACATACTTTGTTAGTTCGCTACATTAAACAACAAAGATGTATATTCATTACAATATCTAATAATATATATATGTCTTACGCTCTAACTTTTATATATTTGAAGATTTACTTAATATTATAAAAAATCAAATAATTATATTTGAAACACTTGGACCAAAATGAGTTATTGACATAAGCCAGGAGCCAAAAGAAAACATCATCCCTAATTAAATAAACAAAATTCAAAAAAATTAAATAAACAAAATAAATAGAAATAAAAGAGGGCAGGAAGACATTTAGAAAAACATTAAATAATGTGTTGCCACTTTGTCGGAGTACATTTTCTTAAGGGAGAAGAAAAGGTAATTTTAAAATGATTTTCTCATACAATTTGATACGAAGAGGAAAAAAAAAGAAACTTTAATAAAACATTTAAAATGACTTAAGTTGTTCTTACTTTTTTCTACTTTAAATTTAAAACTAATATATAACACAATTACACAGATGTAAAACTATCAAATTTCTTTTTGTTAACACCTTGGATTGTAAACATAAAAACTTATTGCCATGTTTAAGTTTCATGATATATATTTTTCTGTAACCATGTCAACTCATTATTAAAAAAAACTTACCAAAATCATCAATGTTTCGCCACTAAAAAGATCAAATAAATCACGATTTGCATCGAAAGATTGTCCTTCAAGTAGGCCTGACCCAAATGACTTGTGAAATAAACCATCAAAGTCTCAATTAGGGTCTCGAAATTTGGAGAGATCCTTTCAAGAACTTTTTCAGAAATGAACTAATTTGGGCTTTTATTTAGGTAAATCCAGATTTAGGCCCACTTAATTGTGCAGTTTAACGAATTCTGAAATTTTAGGTGGTCGTCATTAAGAAAACTCAAAATAAACCTAACCGAAGAAACATGGAGGGTCATTTCGACTCTTGAAATGACTATTACACTCTCACGAATGTTTTGTTGATTTGTATCATCTATTGCGTTCTCAAGGTATGTGCTAAATTAGTCAGCTTCTTTTAACAATTTTCTTTTTTAACTATTTAGGCTGGATGGTTTTTGTGAATCGGTTTTTGTTAACTTTGATTGTCACATTGTGTGAAACTGTCTAGTTAATTTTCAAACATGTTATTTAGTTGTGAAATTAACTTTAAATAACTGATTCTAGTTGATATCTGTTAGGTGCTGTTATGATAATTTGGAGGTGCCTAATTTGGTAATTAGGTGCTAATTTGGGCGAAACACGTTGAGTAATTAGGTCCTATTCTACGTTATACGTGTTTAGTATTTAGGCGATACTTTAGATGCAAATTTGAGTGAGACTCTGGCTGGATCAAAACTGTGAGGGGGCATTTGCGAAAGCAGGAATTCAATAGAATTTAATGGAATTGGAATCCGAATGTCATTGGTCATTGTGTTTGGTTGGTAGAAATTTATTGTAATTGAATTTTGAATTTCATTCTGTACGTGTTTGGTTGAGAAATAAATTGCAATTGGAATTAGAATTAATCCTCTCAAATTCCTTCCAATAAAGAATTTCATATTGAAAGATTTTAAATTCCACCGACCCCGCTTCCCCCACCAACCGTCACCTACCACCTACCACCTCGCTCACAGCCAACCGACACTATTGATGACCCCGCCCGCCCGCCGCCGACCTCGACCATCACCACCCGCCGACCACCGTCCCGCCCCCGACCGCCGCCTACCACCCCGTGTAACACCCGGCCTCTCACACCAACAATATTGTCCGCTTCGCCCACGAGGAGCTCACGGATTTGCTTTTGGTTGCCCGGGTGAAAACTTCCCAGGGAGGTCACCCATCCCTGGATTGCTCCCACCTGAGCACGCTTAACTGTGGAGTTCTCCTCTCATCCACAGCCAATACGCCCAAAACGCGTTTTTGATATTAGAGGCTAGACATTCCTTATGAACCAGGAATCTCTCCTGTTCACGGCCGATGTGGAATATGTGTAGGGTGTCACAAGCACCCCCTGTTTGGACTCATCGTCCTCGATGAGCCCGAGAAGTCACCATCCTTGGTGAGGTATGTCCCACACCCCGAACGACACAGGAGTGGCTCTGATACCATTCTGTAACACCCGGCCTCTCACACCAACAATATTGTCCGCTTCGCCCATGAGGAGCTCACGAATTTGCTTTTGGTTGCCCGGGTGAAAACTTCCCAGGGAGGTCACCCATCCCTGGATTGCTCCCACCTGAGCACACTTAACTGTGGAGTTCTCCTCTCATCCACAGCCAATACGCCCAAAACACGTTGTTGATATTAGAGGCCAGACATTCCTTATGAACCAGGAATCTCTCCTGTTCACGGCCGATGTGGGATATGTGTAGGGTGTCACACCCCGCCGTACCGCTAACTGACTGTCGACGCCCCTGACTGCCGCCCTGACCCTGACCGCCACCCCCGACCGTCGATCGCCGCCGTCGTCCGCCGACCCTCCGCCTCCAACCGCCGACCGCCGTCGTCTCCCTAACCGCCGTCCGTCGCCCCCCCGATCGTCGTCCGTCGCGGACCGCCACCGCTCCCGACCGCCGACAACCTCGACCGTCTCCGCCCCCGCCCGTCGCCCGTCGCCAACAAAGCGTCGGCCCCCGATCGCTGCCGAAGCTTCACAACCCCGACGCCGACCAACACCGACCATTGTTTGCCCCGACCGCAGCCACCCCTAACCGTCGACTATCGCCGACCTCCGTTGTTGAACCATGTCTCGACGACGACCGTTATCAATTGTGTGGTGGCAGTGGGGTATGGTCGGTTTTCGGCAACGGTCGTGAGTGGTGGTCGCGGTCGATTGTCGGCGGTGATGACGTTGGCGGTTGGCGGTATGTAGCGGCGATGATTGGTAGTTATTGAGGTTATGACGGTTTGTATCAGGTGATAAATTTCAATTCATTTATAAATGTTTTGTCACTATAAATGTATTTGGAATTTAAATTCCATCTATAGATTCTAAGGAAGTTTGATTGAAAGAAATGGAATGGAATGGAATGGAATTGAGAAATTAATATAATTTTCAAGTAAAAATATGTTTGAGTGGGTAATAAAATGTAACCCAGAGGAATGTTTGATCTCAAACTCCCTTGGTTGTGAGATTTCAAATTTCCTCTCCAGGTGAAAGGATTTTGAAATCCCACAACCAAAGGAAATTGAGGTGAAACATTCCATTGGGTTTATTTTTAATTACTCACTCAAATATAATTTTACTTGAAATTTATACTAGTTTCTCATTTTCATTCCATTCCTTCCAACCAAACGCCCCCTAATTCTTTTGAATTCCAAATCCTATGAAAAATATTGAATTTCAAATACAATTCATTCGAATCCCCTTCGAATTTCAATTCCAAAAAATTTCACGAACCAACCCCCCCCCCCCCCCCCCCCCCGTTTTTATTGTTGGTCTCAAACCCAAATAAAGGAGAGTTCATAACATGACCTTTGGAAAATGAATGTATATGTGGTTCGTTTTAGGCTTCTAAACCGGTAGGTTACCCTGTGGTTAGATTTGTGGATCCGTCATTCGATTAGATTTGTAGTTCTTTGATTGCATATTGAAGTTTGATTGAATGGTTTATGTCATCACGTGCTGGGTAGAGGGCCAATTTCAGTCAGGTGTTAATATAAAGGCACTAATGGTGATAAGTTGACACCCCGCTTACATGGTGTCACATCACTCACTTTCGTCATTCTATACGCTACGTATTGGAATATACGTAGCATATAGAACCATACGTCGCGAATAGCTTTTTCAATAACATGCTGCTGTAAAACTATATGTATTAATAAGACACATATAATACTATATCTCACATATAGATGTCATCCTTACGACCCATACAAGCTATACATGAGACCCTAATACCCAATACTACACAACATAAAACACCATACTGCACGTATAACTTTTAAACTAAACATAGTGGAGTAAAAACGGGGCTTTAAATAGATGAATTGGTGGTATATATGGCGCTAAAGCCACTACTTTAACATAAAAAGAGGCTCTAAAATGAAGATTCGTCAAACTCTTAACGGATGTTAAACACAACTTTGTCTACATTATCAATAAGGGCTCCAAACATCATTTAACCACCACATTTAATTTAAAGAGTTCTTTAGTAAAATCGTTTTTATCAACATAACAGACATTCTGTGACAACCCGGAAAAATTCGTGATTTATTTATGTAACTTTATATTACTTTTATTAATATAATAATAATAATAATAATAATAATAATAATAATAATATAATAATAATAATAATAATAATAATAATAATAATAATAATAAAGATAATAATAATAATAAAGATAATCTTGAAAATAAATAAAACAATATAAGTTTTTAGTATTTTAAACATGTAATTAATGAAGTTTTAACATAAAATAACAACTTTTCAAACTTCAGGGGTTAAAAGGTAATTTATTTAAAACTGAAATAAAAAATTAAACTCCAAATGTAAACTGTTGAAAACCTCAGGGACCATATGTGTAAATGTTTTAAAAATCCCAACCCACCGCCCGCCGATCCCCGATCACCCTCTCCGGCCGATCTCCGGCCGTAATCCGGCGAAGGCCAAACATCCCAAAAACACGGATTTGACTCGATTGAACCTTCCCGACACCTTCGCATGAACGGTTCGAACCTGAGGCCCACAATTAATTGAAAATTTTGAGTGCAATCTATACCAAACCCACTGAACCACTTTCGGTCGAAAGCTCCTCAATTATCGAGCACTAAACACTTTAATAATCAAAAGAAATTGCACATTCATGATCCTTTGTTGTTTCTAATCTTCCACCGAAACCAAATTGGTATAAAACGAACACCATCATAGAGTTCGATCACCACCTTCATCATCGACCTGCAACTTGGTCGAACTCCATATTCTGAGCATCATTAATCAAAATTGAATGAGGGCTTTTACTTGTTATTGTCACACGAAGCTTTACTCACAGTTAATTTGATTAACAACAACAATTTCACATCAAACGAGTCCAAGCCCAGTCGCGACCTCACCTGCATCTGTTCTTGTCAATTAGGTCTCCAATCTGGTAATTAAACATACCTATACACTCGTCTTAGCATGGGGAACAAAAGCCCCATGAATTCATTCGTTAACAGAATCAAATTGATGTTCAATTTGATCAAAGAATGATCTAGGGTTCATCAATTTGGGATGTTCAATGGATTTGGATTTAAAATTAAATGGAACCAAAGAATACCGTGGCTGCGGCCTTGGTTCACCGGTTCCCTGTCCATGTCCAATCCGAGAGGTCCCGAGTTCGAACCCGGGCAACCTCATTTATTTTTTTGAGGCTTTTTGAGCTTTTAAAAATTACCGAAAATTTCTTAAAAATTAAAATGATTTCTATAAACATTTCTTATTTAAAAGGTCACATAAATATTTTCTGTAAATTTATTTTATTTAAAAACCGTAATAATATTTATAAATTAATATTTATAAATATTACAAATAACTATTTCTATAAAAATGGACACTAGATCATGCTTAATTATAACCATAAAAATCAAAGGAATTCTTATAATTTCATCAATACTGTAACGAACATTTAGATTAATAAATAATTACCGGATAATACGTTATCGTAATAACATTTATTTCAAAAGATTACCAAAATATATATATAATATATTAAACATTATCAGATGTTGAACCCTAGATTATAATTAAACTCAAACATATATAACAAATCGTTTGCGTCAAACCCAAACCGACCCGAATCCAACCAAATATATCTATTCGTATTTGAAGCCGTTTTAAAGACGTAATTACAATTAATAATAGGTGTTGATCGTGTTTGATCTTGCATTGCCTTATTCTGTGAAGCTTTTGTTCATAACTTCAATTCAAGGTGAGTTTACAGCCCCACTTTTACTTATATACTCTTTTGGGGGAGAGAAACATGTTATTTTCATAAATGTTACATTACATTGGATTTTTATAATACTGCATATACTTGATACTATGGTGTTGTACTTGCCCATCGGACCGTTAATATGGACTTAGCGAGGTAATTGTTAGTAGTACTACTGGGATTGACATACCCCACCCGGGCTAGTCGCGCTAGCACAACGTTCGTCAAACGGGTGAACGGTTAGCCTAATTACAAGTGTTGTGGTGTGTGATCCACATCCGGGCCTGTTTTATTATTTGATTACGTGTCAGCTTGGTCGCGACTTCATACACATAGTGATCATTATGGACTAGCTACCCATGATATGCTTTTATTACATATTCCGGGAATTTCATTACTGATACTTATCGGATTACATAATCCGTAAATTTCATTACTGATACTTATCGGATTACATAATCCGGGAATTTCATTACTGATACTTATCGGATTACATAATCCGGGAATTTCATTACTGATACTTATCGGATTACATAATCCGGGAATTTCATTACTGATACTTATCGGATTACATAATCCGGGAATTTCATTACTGATACCTATCGGATTACATAATCTGGGAATTTCATTACTGATACTTATCGGATTACATAATCCGGGAATTTCATTACCGATACTTATCGGATTACATAATCCGGGAATTTCATTACTGTTACTTACTGTTTTCTGATAAACCTGTGAACTCACCAGTCTTGTACTGAGATTTTTGCGTGTTTTCTCTCAGGACATTGATGTGGCGCGTTTAGGAGCACAACATCCACTGCATGTCATTCCGCGTTCATCTCAAACTGTTTTCAAGATTAAATTTGCATTTACTTTACATAAATTGAATTGCACGCGTGTTTGCGTGTTCCAAAACTATTGTTAAAAGTTATCTTGTTTACGCTTCCGCACTACTTAAATATAATTGGATTGTTTCATTACTATTAAGCAATCTATCTGTTTTGTAATTATCGAGTCGTTTGGTGTAACTGATGCTTATCTGAGATCCCGATTATGTCACACGCCTGACGGTAAAACCCCGTTAGCGGATTTTAAGGGTGTGACAGATTGGTATCAGAGCATTGGTTATAGCGAACTAAAATGAACTTTGCATCTCATCTGCATTGCATTTTAGACTATAGCTGGATTTGCATTAGTTACACACATATAGATTACTAAGCTATGCCTACTAAATTGGTTGCCCGAGAATTTTTGCTTTAACATATCCCTGTGAGCATATGGCTACCAGGATGGTGACTCCAAGTTGCTGTGGGTCACGGGAGAGTTTGTGTGCATTTGACATCGCCTAAATATTCTTCATGATTTGTGTGACACATAGACACCTGTATTCTGGATTTTCCTGGCAAAAGGCCCTCGGGCTAAGGCAAGCATATCGCATAAATCTCATTGTGAGACCAGTTATGCTTACCTGGGGATTTCTGGGATGAGTGATAAACTATGATCAATATACACAAATATCTATGTCACCTGTATCATCCTCGACTAACTGAGGGGCAGGGAGTCCCGCTCGCTCACTTCCAACATCTACATATGATTCTTCACTCTCGGAGTTGAAGCAACGACAATCAAACTTAACATTACCACTTGAAAACACGAAACTCTTTTCTAACACACACGACAAACCTAACGATGGCGAACAAGGAGAACAACACATAATACTTTTCAAACTCTATCGTACTCGTTTCTACTTCCAACATGCCCTATCATCTTCGCTAGTCTTAACAGACAGCACTCGGTACTTGACAAGGTATGTTATCACGAATGAAAGGAACCATGAATGACCATGCAAAGCAAATTAGAATCACGGGTGCACACGTAATTGTAATTTGTCGTGCATGAGAATTCTGGTAACTCTATTGGGTGATAACGGTCATAAACAGTACAAATTTTCATTTCTATACTTGGAGACATGAGGTCTCGGTCCTCATAAAACCTCACTATGATATGCAAACAAATCCTTCATTCCTACTAGTATGAAAGTTCTCATCTACCACGAGCCTTAATGAGATTCGTGTTATGATATTAGCCCTAGTCTCTATGAAACTTGCTCTTTTTTTTAGCATTTCAGTGTTCGTGTAACACTATTCATCTACATTGTGCCAGATCTTCAAAAGTTGTAATAAAGTGATAATATTCTTGACGCGTGTAGTCCTTGTTCACTGGATTGATCTTAAGACTTAGAGTCTCGGAAATTTCAGCGTTCCAGCATTCATTTCATTTGATATCTAAGCATACGTTACATTTGTTTGTCTCCCTGGCGGTGGGAATTCAATCAGATTTTTCTGGCTTACTACGCTTGGCGTAGGACCAAAAAGCAAGACATTATGACGACCCCGTCCAATATATCTCAGCCTTTCCATTATGAGCAACAGGTGCAACTATCCCTCCCAATGACTTGTGCAATAAGAACATTTGAGGGCACTGTAGAGAAATTTGCACATAGCTTTAAGAACCGTCGTGTGAACATCTAGGCAAAGTCTCCTCAACCACAAGTAACACACAAAGGATGGCATGAGTGCAGACAACCTGTGTATTTAAGAAGAAACTTTCCAAGGCTCAAGAAGATAGGAAACCGACAGAAATGATAGTTCTGCTTTAGCATTATCTCATTCGAGTGCCGATGAAAGTTTCATACCCAGTAACTTGAGTGGACTGCTAGAGGTAGTCCTTACCAGCTTAAGTTCTAGAATATACCATAGAAGTAACCGATGGTAGAACTATAACCGCCACCATATGCTCAACAATTGTAATCTAGGTTTGTCTAGACATTCGTTCAATATAAATCTGATTTCCTATGGTATCTTCGATATCGTAGCCGGCATAGATTGGTGGTCCAGGAAACAAGCCGAAATCATTCGTCGTGAGAAACTTATTCGATTACCTTTTCCTAATAGAGAGATACTCAAGGTCGAAGGCGATAAGAGTGGTGCTGTGTCGACATCATCTCTTACATGAAGACTCAGAAGTGTTTAAGGAAAGGGAACTCAGCGATTCTCGCCCTAGTTACTGACTTGGAGAAATTTCAATTGTTAAAGATTTTCCTGGGGTATTCCCCAAGAACTTACCTGACCTTCCTCCACACAGGCAAGTGGAGTTTCAGATCGAGATGACCCCGGGAGCTGCCCTTATCACTCGGGTGCCGTACCGCTTGGCACCAAACGAACTCCCAGAATTGTCGAAATAGTTGTAGGAACTATTAGACAAAGGTTTCATACATCCAAATTCTTCACCTTGGAGAACGTCTATGCTATTCGTGAGGAAGAAAGATGGAATTCCTACCTCTCGGGGTACTTTGTTTAGGCAAAGTGTAAATGGTGATTTGATTTGATCATTGAATCCATTTACTTGACTCGAAACCCTTGAGATGAGTGATCACTAATAAGTACACGTGTCTTCAATAAGGTTATGGCTGACCTCATATCTTGAGAAATCCATGTATTCCATCGATGGTGAATCAAATGTTCACATCTCATTGTGATGTCAATCATTTTTGTCCTTGATTTCGTCTTCCCGATTTAAACCATCCAAGATTTGAACACCATCATAACAAATTCTGCCATCTCGAACTTTGATCTTAAGCTTGAAAGCATGATTTTTCCTTTGTTACACTGATGTAACTTGTAACTCTAAAATCGTGCAATGGTAAGGTTAGGTCGTGCTCTTTATACTGACAAACTCCCTGAATTGACAAAGCTGATGTCATACCTTATGACATTAGACCAAATAGAATTAAGAAGGACAATGGGAAATCTAGTAAGTCGTAGAAAGAAGTTGGAGGGTCGAACAAGCAATCTAGCGGTAAGGTAGACAAGAATGCCAATGTTGTGAACCTAGCTATGATGGTTAATACGATTAAGTTAACATGCGCTAAACAGGGACATTAAGAAGGTTGGAGTTCCGACCATTACCATAAGTGTGCCCTAGGTCGATTAGGACCCCAGGACAAGTTAGAAACAATTAGAATTAGGAAATGGCTATAGCTAGAAAGTAAGAACAGTTAAATTATGGAAATAAAGGTCATATAAGTCAAAGTAATACATCACGCGGTCATACATTTACGACTGAAGCAAGCCACATTCGACAAGACTAAATGTTGTTACATGTACGTACCTTATCATCAATAGCTACACATCTATTTGATACCAGGGTTGATAATAAGTTTGGATTCTTCTGGAATTATTCTTTAACTTAGCATTAACCCTAGTTGTTTAGAAATTATTTACTCTGTTAAAATGACCAATGGTAATAATTAGAGGTTACACAAAAGTACACGAAGATCATGACTTTGACATAGACTTAATACCGTATGAATTGGTTATCGAAGAATGAAACCAAGATAGTCCGTCAGGATAAGGTGATTCGACCTATCAAACCAAAGCACGATCTCTGAACCTAAAAGGAGACCCTATCGTTTTAGGTTGATTTTTATTCTAAGCTTGGAGCACTTAGATTCGTAAATCGATTTCTCTCCCTTTATCCTTATGTTTTGACCTAGCTATATGGAATCATTTATTCCTTATCTATCGACTTTCATTTTGAGTTATCATCAAAACATGATTGTGCGATGGTAGCCTTCCTAAACAATCTCTCTGCTAAAGATATTATCAACTTATGACTTTCTAGTCATACAAATGTTCTCAGCTGTGCTTATGGTTTGTGAACTGTGTATGTAAACTTACTTGGATATTGCTACCTTACAAAACATGTTTACAAGTACCTTTTCTATTGTCCGCGTCACTTCTTGAATCGATTTTGAATCCTTAACCTTGAAAATCATTAAAATTCTATTTTGGATTTGAACAACAAGACTCGTTATTATCCTCATTGCGATGCGGATATAAAGGTTCATAAACCTTCGTAACTTGTAGACATGGGTTCAGCCTAAAGGAAAAGACGTAACTTGGTATGTGTCCAAGTGTGTTATCTTCACAAAGTGACAAGACCTAATCTTCGTGATCCTATGGATCTCCTGTTTAACTTTCCTTGCAACTAAAATGCTTCTTATCTTAGAGGTCATGATGACAATTGGTGCATTATAGACCATTGTCGTGAACTCATTCCAAGATCTTCGCATAGCGTATTATTCTTAGACCGATGGTTGGTCAAAAGGAGAAATACATATTCACAAGATATGCGTTAAGATCGTTTCATATGGTGACGTTTGGGATTCTTAAATTCCGACAGATAACCTTTCTTATCATTGTTGGTCTTATCCTGATTTCAAGACATCACCTTACCACGAAATTATATTCTGGAAATTTAAACAACTAAAGCATAGCAAAATTTCGATTATCAGAGTTCGGTGGAACTCCCGGCTTGGTCCTGAGTTCACTTAGGAACGAGAGGACGAAATGATGCGCAAGTATCCTAGCCGGTTCAACGATGTTGCCAGTACATCTTAATTTTCGGGACGAAAATTCCTCTAACAGGGGGATGATGTGACAACCCGGAAAAATTCGTGATTTATTTATGTAACTTTATATTACTTTTATTAATATAATAATAATATAATAATAATAATAATAATAATAATAATAATAATAATAATAATAATAAAGATAATAATAATAATAAAGATAATCTTGAAAATAAATAAAACAATATAAGTTTTTAGTATTTTAAAACATGTAATTAATGAAGTTTTAACATAAAATAACAACCTTTCAAACTTCAGGGGTTAAAAGGTAATTTATTTAAAACTGAAATAAAACATTAAACTCTAAATGTAAACTGTTGAAAACCTCAGGGACCATATGTGTAAATGTTTTAAAAATCCCAACCCACCGCCCGTCGATCCCCGATCACCCTCTCCGGCCGATCTCTGGCCGTAATCCGGCGAAGGCCAAACATCCTAAAAACACGGATTTGACTCGATTGAACCTTCCCGACACCTTCGCATGAACGGTTCGAACCTGAGGCCCACAATTAATTGAAAATTTTGAGTGCAATCTTTACCAAACCCACTGAACCACTTTCGGCCGAAAGCTCCTCAATTATCGAGCACTAAACACTTTAATAATCAAAAGAAATTGCACATTCATGATCCTTTTGTTGTTTCTAATCTTCCACCGAAACCAAATTGGTATAAAACGAACACCATCATAGAGTTCGACCACCACCTTCATCATCGACCTGCAACTTGGTCGGACTCCATATTCTGAGCATCATTAATCGAATTGAATGAGAGCTTTTACTTGTTATTGTCACACGAAGCTTTACTCACAGTTAATTTGATTAACAACAACAATTTCACATCAAACGAGTCCAAGCCCAGTCGCGACCTCACCTGCATCTGTTCTTGTCAATTAGGTCTCCAATCTGGTAATTAAACATACCTATACACTCGTCTTAGCATGGGGAACAAAAGCCCCATGAATTCATTCGTTAACAGAATCAAATTGATGTTCAATTTGATCAAAGAATGATCTAGGGTTCATCGATTTGGGATGTTTAATGGATTTGGGTTTAAAATTAAATGGAACCAAAGAATATCGTGGCTGCGGCCTTTATAATACCCATATAAAAAAAATAATAATAATAATAATAAAAGGTTCAGGGGGTATTTTTGATATTTTGAAAACTTGAATTTATAAGTTGTGCACAAATTAAAAGAAGCTTAAACCACAGGGACCATTTCTGTAAATTGGAAAAAAATACCCCTCTTCTCTCTCCTCTACCCGCAGTTCCGGCGAGTGTTAATAAATATACAGATCTTTCTAACCAATCATAGACTTTATTGAGATAGGTGCGATCCCCCTCCGAGAGCCAAAACCAAAAATAGTGGTATTTGCTGTCTACCTGAGACTGTCCCTTGGCCCGTGATTCCGGCCAAAAAGCCGGCCCTCCGGCGAGCCTCCACAACCAAAAACCACGCGGTTTGGGCTCAATCATTGGTTCCCGACACATTCGAGTGGGATTCGAACACCATACCCCACATCAATTTGATTTTTAGAGTCGGTGTAGTGGGATTGTAACTTTCGGCCGACCACCATGTGCTAATCGCACTAAACGGACAAAATAATCCAATTAACTTTACCTACACAATCATTTAAACGTTTAAAACATTCCTTTGAGTTCGTTTGCAACAAAACAAACAACAATCACTCCATTCGAATACCCTCTCGTCGCGGACCTGCAACTCTATTAGGAACCCATCTCCGACCAATTTTAACATAAATTGATAAAGGGCTTTTGATCTATATCAACATTAGAAGCTTCCTGTCAATTTAATTTGAATTCCATCGAGGTTTGCTCATTCAACGATCACCACGTGACCGCGACCCGTTCTTCGATCAGTTCAGCTTCATCTCATCATCATAGAGGTAATTAAAGCCACCTACTTACTCGATTTTAGTCTAGGAATGAAAGCCCTATGCTTAATTCAATGAACAATCATGAATCGATGTTCAATTTGATAGATTTCGATTCTAGGGTTTATACGGGTTGAAATTGGGGATTTCGGATTCCGGATTGATTAGCAAGCAATTGAACACACCTATTAGCTCGATTCTAGGTGGGGATTAAAAGCCCTAAACTTCTGTTGATTAACATACTCTTTCGAATGTTCGATTTGGGTGATTTGGGAATTAGGGTTCTTTGGGAATTAGGGTTCTTATGATTTGAGAATTTAGTAATTAATGGATTTAAGAATTTAAAACCAAGATAAACCACGGCTGTATGCCTTGGTTCACTGGTTAGTCTCATGCCCCATAACCTTGAGGTTCCGGGTTCGAACCCTATGCCCTGCCATATTTTTTTTTAAAGCCCTTTTAAGCTTTTAAAAATTCCAGAAAAATTCTTAAAAATCATAAAAATTCTTTTACAAACTCTGTTTTTTTTTTAATCATCAACCTTATTTCTGTAAATTTCTTTAAGTTTAAACATTTGTAAAACATATAACAAGACATTTAGTTTAATTATTCTTATGGATTCTTTTAAATAATGGTGAAAATCAGATTAAATATAAGACTTATTTTATAAAAGTACCTAATTAGTTTCTGTAAATTAACTTATTAAAAACCTTAACAATTTATGTTTATATCGTTGTAAATAGTTTATTTCGTTAAAAAAATAAGCTTTAAATAGTTGAATTAGGCCGTATTTTACAGCCAACTTACGGAGGCCATAACTTCTTCATAACAGATCCAAATCAGTTAAACCTTATGTCCATGACGAAGTTCGTCGAAAGACGAATCCGTTGATATATAAAACATCGAAAAACTCATTCGTTTAGACCTCCAAATAGTCGTTTTTGTAACAGCTAGCAGTTCTGCGCAGCTGTAAAGATCCACGTTTTTCTCATATTTCGGTAACCCAAATCAGAAACTTTTCTAAATGAAAGTTGTTTAGAAATCACTAATCTAGTAAACTGGAGATTTTCAGAATTTTTAAACGTCGTTTAGTATTTTTAACGAGTGCGAAAAGACAAGGGCAGAACTGGAATTTTTCAGATTATAATTTGCGTTACGTTATCGTAGGTCCTCGCGGCGTTAACCGAGCCTAAACCTTTTTCTGATTATTGTCATTCGTGTATAAGGTACGGATTCTTGGTTATCTTTATCATAGTATAAATTCTGTTCCGTTACTTTGTAGTACGGATTTTTGATATGTTATTTCCGTTAATATGAATCGTTTAGCCTTTATTAGTTGTATATCCTTAATATTTAATTATGCTCCGATTCGTTCGACTCATTAGTGATATTTATTGAGACCTGTAGCATGCAATATATATTTTATAAGTTTGTGCTCATTATTGCATGTTCCTATAAATGTTTTATTGATACGTTATATGTCGGTAGTTGTACTACCATTTGATTGATACTCTGTTACCCGAGCTCTCCGACATGTCATTGTGGCGTCAATGATATGACACTTTTCGTGACGGTGTGTAATAAATAGTTCACGGCGTCTCCGTTAACACGTTAGTACTCAGGTAGTACTTTGGCCATAATATCTGGGAGGCGGATGGATCGATCCTAGTTCAGTTCAGTTCAGTTCAGTTCCGGGGATGGAATCATGTGTGTACGCCCCACACACCATCTCATTAGTGCATAGTCTAGCTAGCTATGTACTTATCAGTTCAGTTTTGGCTCTGGGTACTTCTTATATTACACGACTTATTTTGTTTGTATATACGCGTCGTGTAGATCAGTTCAGTTCAGTATTACATGTTCAGTTCAGTATCAGTATTATATGTTCAGATTCAGATTTTCGTTTCAGCATCATATGATCCGTTCAGTATTCAGATATAAGTATTTTATGCTTCGTATCATTACTATTGTTATTTCCGTCACTGAGCAACTTTTGGCTCAGCCGTATTTTTTTGTGGTGTTTTCTTATTTGAGTGTAGGTAATCAGGAGGTTCCGGGAAATCAGTGAAGAGTGTTTGAAGATCAAGATTGGATTTTAATTTAATTGATGTAATGAATAACTTCATTAGGTTCTTTCGGATTATCTGGTTGTGTTTGAAATTATCTCCTTAATATCGTGAAATGGTTTTTGATTTGATATCTGTAATAGTGACACGTCAGCCTCTCCGGGTTGGGGTGTTACAGTTATGGTATCAGAGCAAAGGCTCTTTCCTGTAGAAAACTTAACATTAATAATAAACTTGTGAGGTAATGGGTAGACGTTGGGTTAGGATCTAATTTTTGTTCCCGATCAAAATTCCAGTATTCACACGTGTATCTTCATTTCAGATGGCTCCTAAGAGACGTGTGAACAACCGCAATAACCCGAATGGCCCCTCATCTGATACTCCTCTTGAAACCCTCGTTGCTAATGCCGTAAACGCTGCTATTTCTGGAATACTCCCTAATCTGATGACTCAGACTGCTCAAACAGTCATCCAGCAGATGCAACAGGCAAATTCGGAGGGAAACAACACAGGACCTCCACCCGGTGGAAATAACTCAGAGCCACCTTCTGGCGGGAACAACATAGGAGCACCTTCCAGTGATAATACACCACCACCCCATGATGGTATTCATGTCTGGTTGGAACGTTTTCAGAAGCAAAGGCCTAAGTCTTTCAGTACTTCCAATGATCCGGTCGAGGTGCAAAACTGGATCAGTCATATTGAGAAATTGTTTGAGGTACTTGGCGTTGAGGACGTATACAAAGTAAGGTTGGCTACTTACAAGTTAGAAGATGATGCTCACAGATGGTGGACGACTGTGAAACAAGCTAGAGGAGGAAACGAATATGCAGCTACACTTCCTTGGGATAAATTCCGAGGAATGTTTTATGAGGAATACTTCACTGCTGCTGACCGCACTGAGTATCGTAGACAATATGCTAATATTAGACAGAGGGATGACGAGCACATAACAGATTTCAAGACACGATTTACGCGGTTGGTGAGTTTTCTTGGTGCATCTGCAGGCTCACCGCAAGAGCAGACAGAAAATTTTCAGTGGGCCATATGTGAAAGGGATCGAAAGTTTATATTGAATCATCGGTTTAAAGATATTAATGAAGTGGTTGATGCTGTTAAAAACCTATATAATGATAAGAAGAATGGAAGGAAGTCGTATGATGATAACCGCAAGCGGCCTAGAGAGAATGACCATGATCAGTCATCTTCTCATACGAATAAGAATCAGTCTTCACCACCACGAGACCGTCGAAACCGTTTCGATCACAACAACAGCAATAACTCCCGATCATGGAAAAATCGAAACCAGAACCAGAAATCAACTCATAATCAGACTCAGCAGGCCTCTACTCGTGCTCAACCACCAAATCAGCAGCACCCTAATCAGGATCGGAATGCTATCCCTCAGTGTAACACATGCGGGAAACTTCATAAGGGAGCTTGTCGTCTGGCCGGAGGATTATGTTTCCGATGCGGACGTGCAGGACACATGATTAGGGATTGCCCTCAGCGTGACCCTCGTAATGACGCTGGAGGGAATCAAGCTAAACCTGCAACCGGAGGACGAGTTTTTGCACTCACTGCAAATGAAGCGGCTAACGCATCAGGTATATTTATGACCCCTTAGTTAGCAACGTATTATATATCTATATATGTCTTATCCGATACTGATAGTAAATGCCCTAGGTATGATCTCCGGTACCCTTTGCATAGGAAAGCGGGATATTTATGTCTTATTTGATACGGGCGCTACGCATTCTGTTGTATCTCTTTTGTTTGCTAAGTACTTAAGGACTGCACCTACTGCATTAGAGCACGCTTTGGCTATTACAACTCCATTAGGAGAGTCGACTATCATCTCGCATGTCTATAGAGATTGTCCGATCAGAATCGAGTCTATTATTCGTAAAGCTGATTTGTTTCCTATGCAAATGAGTGACTTTGATGTCATACTTGGTATGGACTGGTTAACTCGACATCACGTTACTATAGAATGCCAGACTCGTCGTGTTTTATTTGGGAATCCTCAATGCCCTGAACTTGTTTATCAAGGGACTCAGCCTCGGAAATCGTTGAAAATCATCTCTGCGCTTAAGGCTCAGAAACTCTTATCGCACGGTTGCGTGGGATTCCTAGCTTCGGTGAAAGCTACATCTTCTGAAAAGCCGAACATATCTGATTATCCGATGGTTTGTGATTTTCCTGACGTGTTTCCTGAAGAGTTACCCGGACTTCCACCAGATCGCGAGGTAGAATTCACTATTGATCTTGTTCCAGGTGCGGAGCCGATTTCTAAGGCACCATATCGTATGGCACCTATGGAGCTAAAGGAGTTAAAGGAGCAGTTACAAGAATTACTAGATTTGGGATTTATTAGACCAAGCGTCTCGCCTTGGGGCGCACCGGTCCTATTCGTGAAGAAGAAAGATGGTTCTTTGAGACTCTGCATTGACTACAGAGAACTCAACAAGATCACTATCCGTAATCGTTACCCTCTGCCTCGTATTGATGATTTATTTGATCAGCTTCAGGGTGCAAAGTGTTTCTCTAAAATCGATCTGAGGTCTGGTTACCATCAGTTAAAGATCAAGGAGTCTGACGTCCCTAAATCTGCCTTCCGTACTCGGTATGGTCACTATGAGTTCCTGGTTATGCCGTTCGGGTTAACTAATGCCCCGGCCGTATTCATGGACCTAATGAACCGAGTCTTCCACAAGTTCCTCGATAAGTTCGTCATTGTATTTATAGATGACATCTTAATTTATTCTAAAAGTAAGGAGGAGCATGAGAATCACCTTCGTATCGTGCTCGAAACACTACGCGAAAAGAAGCTTTATGCTAAATTTTCAAAGTGTGAATTTTGGCTGAGCAAGGTAGCCTTTTTAGGTCATGTTGTTTCTGCGGAGGGTATTATGATGGACCCTGCTAAAGTTGAGGCGATCACTAAGTGGCCTAGACCGACCTCAGCCACAGAAGTCCGTAGTTTTCTTGGCCTTGCTGGTTACTACCGCAGATTTGTTGAAGGTTTTTCTGTTATAGCTTTACCCCTTACGCAACTGTTAAGGAAAGGGTTAAGTACTCTTGGAATGACGAACGAGAGAAAAGCTTTGAAGAGCTCAAGAAAAGATTGGTGTCTGCTCCTGTTCTCACACTTCCATCGGGCACGGGTGGATATCAGATCTACAGCGATGCCTCTAAAAAGGGACTTGGATGTGTACTAATGCAGCATGGTAAGGTCATTGCTTATGCTTCACGACAGTTGAAACCTTACGAGGTTAATTATCCTACGCATGATCTTGAACTCGCTGCTGTTATTTTCGCGTTGAAAATATGGCGTCATTATCTTTACGGAGAGACTTGTGATATTTTTACTGATCATAAGAGCTTGAAATATATCTTCACGCAAAAGGAACTAAACATGAGGCAGAGAAGATGGTTAGAGTTGTTAAAAGATTATGATGCCAATATTCAGTATCATCCGGGAAAGGCCAATGTGGTAGCTGATGCCCTTAGCAGGAAGAGCTCAGGAACAGTAGCCTCCCTACAGCTACAACCACACAACGTTACTGATCTTGATAGATTGGGTATTAGCCTACTTATTGGTAAGAGCAACGGATATCTCGCAGCACTCCAGATTGAGTCAGACTTAATATCCCGGATTAAGAACGCACAGAAAGACGATGGTGAACTCTGGGCAATCTTACAGAATGTGGAGATTGGTAAACAATCAGAATTCAGAGTGGATGAGCACGGAGTAATCTGGTGTGGTAAACGTTTATGTGTGCCTAATGATTCTTCTCTTCGAGAATCGTTATTAGTTGAGGCACATAGTTCTCCGTTTTCTATTCATCCTGGATCTACTAAGATGTATCGGGACCTTCGTCAGAACTTTTGGTGGAATGGAATGAAAGAGGATGTGGCTAAGTATGTTAGCCGTTGCCTTACTTGTCAACAGGTCAAGATTGAGCATCAAAGAGCTAGTGGTTTGCTTCAGCCACTACCTATTCCTGTATGGAAATGGGATGATATTTCCATGGATTTTGTGACAGGGTTGCCAAGGACATTTAAGAAAAATGATACGATATGGGTTGTCGTTGACAGATTGTCAAAGTCAGCTCACTTTCTCCCAATTCAGCAAGGATTTTCGGTTAGCAAACTATCTGAAGTGTTTACACAAGAGATTGTTAGACTTCATGGCACTCCGGTGTCTATCGTGTCTGATCGAGACCCGAGGTTCACTTCTCGCTTTTGGAAGGGTTTGCAAGCTGCATGGGGTACCAAGTTGAGGTTTAGTACGGCGTTTCATCCTCAGACTGACGGTCAGTCGGAGCGTACTATTCAGACACTTGAGGACATGCTTCGAGCTTGTGCCTTAGAGTGGACTGGGAACTGGGATGAATACTTGTGTTTGGTCGAGTTTGCTTACAACAATAGTTGGCAAGCTAGCATTGGCATGGCACCTTTTGAATTATTGTATGGTCGTAAATGTAGAGCACCTATTTGTTGGGAAGAAGTCGGTGAAAGAGTCATCGAAGGACCCGAGTTAGTTCAAATCACGAATGAAAAAGTTGCTATTGCTAGAGAAAAGTTAAAAGAAGCTCAAAGTAGACAGAAAAGCTATGCAGACCGACACCGTCGACTTTTGGAGTTTAAGATCGGTGACAAGGTATTCCTGAAGGTTTCGCCTTGCAAGGGCGTACGACGTTTTGGTCTAAAAGGGAAGCTTAGTCCACGGTTTATCGGACCCTTTGAAATCCTAGAAAGAGTTGGTGAGGTTTCGTATCGTTTGGCTTTACCACCTCAACTGTCACATGTGCATAACGTCTTTCATGTATCTCTTTTAAGGGGATACAATTATCATCCTATTCATGTGGTTAACTACCCACTTTATTTGATTCGTGAAGACTTATCGTTTGAGGAGGAACCCGAGGCCATACTTGACCGACAAGAGCGCATTATGCGTAGGAAAACTATTCCTTTTGTTAAAGTATTATGGAAAAACCATTCCGAACGTGAAGCTACATGGGAGATAGAAGATGAAATCCGTTCACAATATCCGTATCTATTTACCCCTTAGTTATTGTATTTTATATGTTTCTGTTATTAGTTATCTGTTTCTTGAACACCACATTAGTCATCTCTTGTACGATTTCGTCTTTCAAATCGATTCCGTTTCAGCAATTGAATAACTATGAGTGATTTCGTTCACTTGTTGATTTTTAACTACTCCGTGTACGTTATGTCATATCTTGTTCAAGCTGTACCTAGTAATTTCGTGGACGAAATTATTTTAAGGGAGGTAGAATTATAATACCCATAAAATAATAATAATAATAATAATAAAAGGTTCAGGGGGTATTTTTGATATTTTGAAAACTTGAATTTATAAGTTGTGCACAAATTAAAAGAAGCTTAAACCACAGGGACCATTTCTGTAAATTGGAAAAAAAATACCCCTCTTCTCTCTCCTCTACCCGCAGTTCCGGCGGGTGTTAATTCCGGCCAAAAGCCGGCCCTCCGGCGAGCCTCCACAACCAAAAACCACGCGGTTTGGGCTCAATCATTGGTTCCCGACACATTCGAGTGGGATTCGAACACCATACCCCACATCAATTTGATTTTTAGAGTCGGTGTAGTGGGATTGTAACTTTCGGCCGACCACCATGTGCTAATCGCACTAAACGGACAAAATAATCCAATTAACTTTACCTACACAATCATTTAAACGTTTAAAACATTCCTTGAGTTCGTTTGCAACAAAACAAACAACAATCACTCCATTCGAATACCCTCTCGTCGCGGACCTGCAACTCTATTAGGAACCCATCTCCGATCAATTTTAACATAAATTGATAAAGGGCTTTTGATCTATATCAACATTAGAAGCTTCCTGTCAATTTAATTTGAATTCCATCGAGGTTTGCTCATTCAACGATCACCACGTGACCGCGACCCGTTCTTCGATCAGTTCAGCTTCATCTCATCATCATAGAGGTAATTAAAGCCACCTACTTACTCGATTTTAGTCTAGGAATGAAAGCCCTATGCTTAATTCAATGAACAATCATGAATCGATGTTCAATTTGATAGATTTCGATTCTAGGGTTTATACGGGTTGAAATTGGGGATTTCGGATTCCGGATTGATTAGCAAGCAATTGAACACACCTATTAGCTCGATTCTAGGTGGGGATTAAAAGCCCTAAACTTCTGTTGATTAACATACTCTTTCGAATGTTCGATTTGGGTGATTTGGGAATTAGGGTTCTTTGGGAATTAGGGTTCTTATGATTTGAGAATTTAGTAATTAAGGATTTAAGAATTTAAAACCAAGATAAACCACGGCTGTATGCCTTGGTTCACTGGTTAGTCTCATGCCCCATAACCTTGAGGTTCCGGGTTCGAACCCTATGCCCTGCCATATTTTTTTTTAAAGCCCTTTTAAGCTTTTAAAAATTCCAGAAAAATTCTTAAAAATCATAAAAATTCTTTTACAAACTCTGTTCATTTTTTTTAATCATCAACCTTATTTCTGTAAATTTCTTTAAGTTTAAACATTTGTAAAACAATATAACAAGACATTTAGTTTAATTATTCTTATGGATTCTTTTAAATAAATGGTGAAAATCAGATTAAATATAAGACTTATTTTATAAAAGTACCTAATTAGTTTCTGTAAATTAACTTATTAAAAACCTTAACAATTTATGTTTATATCGTTGTAAATAGTTTATTTCGTTAAAAAAAAATAAGCTTTAAATAGTTGAATTTGGCCGTATTTTACAGCCAACTTACGGAGGCCATAACTTCTTCATAACAGATCCAAATCAGTTAAATCTTATGTCCATGACGAAGTTCGTCGAAAGGCGAATCCGTTGATATATAAAACATCGAAAAACTCATTCGTTTAGACCTCCAAATAGTCGTTTTCGTAACAGCTAGCAGTTCTGCGCAGCTGTAAAGATCCACGCTTTTCTCATATTTCGGTAACCCAAATCAGAAACTTTTCTAAATGAAAGTTGTTTAGAAATCACTAATCTAGTAAACTGGAGATTTTCAGAATTTTTAAACGTCGTTTAGTATTTTTAACGAGTGCGAAAAGACAAGGGCAGAACTGGAATTTTTCAGATTATAATTTGCGTTACGTTATCGTAGGTCCTCGCGGCGTTAACCGAGCCTAAACCTTTTTCTGATTATTGTCATTCGTGTATAAGGTACGGATTCTTGGTTATCTTTATCATAGTATAAATTCTGTTCCGTTACTTTGTAGTACGGATTTTTGATATGTTATTTCCGTTAATATGAATCGTTTAGCCTTTATTAGTTGTATATCCTTAATATTTAATTATGCTCCGATTCGTTCGACTCATTAGTGATATTTATTGAGACCTGTAGCATGCAATATATATTTTATAAGTTTGTGCTCATTATTGCATGTTCCTATAAATGTTTTATTGATACGTTATATGTCGGTAGTTGTACTACCATTTGATTGATACTCTGTTACCCGAGCTCTCCGACATGTCATTGTGGCATCAATGATGTGACACTTTTCGTGACGGTGTGTAATAAATAGTTCACGGCGTCTCCGTTAACACGTTAGTACTCAGGTAGTACTTTGGCCATAATATCTGGGAGGCGGATGGATCGATCCTAGTTCAGTTCAGTTCAGTTCAGTTCCGGGGGATGGAATCATGTGTGTACGCCCCACACACCATCTCATTAGTGCATAGTCTAGCTAGCTATGTACTTATCAGTTCAGTTTTGGCTCTGGGTACTTCTTATATTACACGACTTATTTTGTTTGTATATACGCGTCGTGTAGATCAGTTCAGTTCAGTATTACATGTTCAGTTCAGTATCAGTATTATATGTCCAGATTCAGATTTCCGTTTCAGCATCATATGATTCGTTCAGTATTCAGATATAAGTATTTATGCTTCGTATCATTACTATTGTTATTTCCGTCACTGAGCAACTTTTGGCTCAGCCGTATTTTCTTTTGTGGTGTTTTCTTATTTGAGTGTAGGTAATCAGGAGGTTCCGGGAAATCAGTGAAGAGTGGTTGAAGATCAAGATTGGATTTTAATTTAATTGATGTAATGAATAACTTCATTAGGTTCTTTCGGATTATCTGGTTGTGTTTGAAATTATCTCCTTAATATCGTGAAATGGTTTTTGATTTGATATCTGTAATAGTGACACGTCAGCCTCTCCGGGTTGGGGTGTTACAGCCTTGGTTCACCGGTTCCCTGTCCATGTGCAATCCGAGAGGTCCCGGTTCGAACCCGGGCAACCTCATTTATTTTTTTTGAGGCTTTTTGAACTTTTAAAAATTACCGAAAAATTCTTAAAAATTATAAAATGATTTCTATAAACATTTCTTATTTAAAAGGTTACATAAATATTTTCTGTAAATTTATTTTATTTAAAAACCGTAATAATATTTATAAATTAATATTTATAAATATTACAAATAACTATTTCTATAAAAATGGACACTAGATCATGCTTAATTATAACCATGAAAATCAAAGGAATTCTTATAATTTCATCAATACTGTAACGAACATTTAGATTAATAAATAATTACCGGATAATACGTTATCGTAATAACATTTATTTCAAAAGATTACCAAAATATATACATAATATATTAAACATTATCAGATGTTGAACCCTAAATTATAATTAAACTCAAACATATATAACAAATCGTTTGCGTCAAACCCAAACCGACCCGAATCCAAGCAAATATATCTATTCGCATTTGAAGCCATTTTAAAGACGTAATTACAATTAATAATAGGTGTTGATCGTGTTTGATCGTGCATTGCCTTATTCTGTGAAGCTTTTGTTCATAACTTCATTCAGGTGAGTTTACAGCCCCACTTTACTTATATACTCTTTTGGGGGGAGAGAAACATGCTATTTTCATAAATGTTACATTACATTGGATTTTTGTAATACTGCATATACTTGATACTATGGTGTTGTACTTGCCCATCAGACCGTTAATATGGACTTAGCGAGGTAATTGTTAGTAGTACTACTGGGATTGACATACCCCACCCGGGCTAGTCGCGCTAGCACAACGTTCGTCAAACGGGTGAACGGTTAGCGTAATTACAAGTGTTGTGGTGTGTGATCCACATCCGAGCCTGTTTTATTATTTGATTACATATCAGCTCGGTCGCGACTTCGTACACATAGTGATCATTATGGACTAGCTACCCATGATATGCTTTTATTACATAATCCGGGAATTTCATTACTGATACCTATCGGATTACATAATCCGGGAATTTCATTACTGATACCTATCGGATTACATAATCCGGGAATTTCATTACTGATACCTATCGGATTACATAATCCGGGAATTTCATTACTGATACCTATCGGATTACATAATCCGGGAATTTCATTACTGATACCTATCGGATTACATAATCCGGGAATTTCATTACTGATACCTATCGGATTACATAATCCGGGAATTTCATTACTGATACCTATCGGATTACATAATCCGGGAATTTCATTACTGATACTTATCGGATTACATAATTCGGGAATTTCATTACTGATACTTACTGTTTTCTGATAAACCTGTGAACTCACCAGTGTTGTACTGAGATTTTTGCATGTTTTCTCTCAGGACATTGATGTGGCACGTTTAGGAGCACAGCATCCACTGCATGTCATTCCACGTTCATCTCAAACTGTTTTCAAGATTAAATTTGCATTTACTTTACATAAATTGAATTGCACGCGTGTTTGCGTGTTCCAAAACTATTGTTAAAAGTTATCTTGTTTACGCTTCCGCACTACTTAAATATAATTGGATTGTTTCATTACTATTAAGCAATCTATCTGTTTTGTAATTATCGAGTCGTTTGGTGTAACTGATGCTTATCTGAGATCCTGGTTATGTCACACGTTAGCGGATTTAAAAGTGTGACACATTCTAGTTAAACAATCACTGCACTTAATCTTATATGTTTTTAAAAAATGAAATAACATAAAGATAATTCTGAATCATATCTTGAGACCTTTATTTATAACTCGGCTCCACTGCTATTAATCAAACGTTATCTTCATCATCTCAATAGTCAATATATCAGTACATAACTGTTTCAATCTCCACAACAATCACACACGTCAAAATCCACACAAAAATGGATCAAACTGATCAACAAAACACCACCATCAAACCTCACGTACTCATATTTCCACTACCATTTCAAGGCCCCGTTAATTGTGCTCTAAAGTTAGCCGAGCTCCTATGTCTCTCCGGCATCCATGTCACCTTCCTCAACACGGAACACATCCACCGGCCCCTTCTCCGCCACACCGACGTGGTGTCGCGGTTCAACCGCTACCCGAACTTCGTGTTCGAGACGATTCCTGATGGAGTTGAGCGTGAAAAACCGGTGTCTGGAGACCTGTTCATGGAGGTGATGGATGCTGTTGATAGGGTGAGTAAGCCTCTTTTTCGGGAGATGATGGTTTCGGGTAAGTGGAGTCGGAAAGGAGAGAGGCCGGTGACGGTGATGATACCCGATGCTTGCTTTAGCTTCGCGGTCGATATCGCGATTGAGGCGGAGATTCCGTGGTTTGCTTTGAGACTGTGAGTCCATGCTGCTTGTGGACTTCGTACTTGAATCTTCCTATGCTTATTGAAGCGGGGGATGTACCCTTTAAAGGTACGTTTAATTTTCATTAAATCGTCTAAAACGTTAGTAGTTTTTCTATCCTTTAAATTGATAGAACGTTTGCTTTTATCCGGTAAATTTTGGGATGTTATTAATAATTTGTTTTAAGTAAGCTAGGTTTTACTAATAATGTTGTTTATTAGTAACGTATTAAATCGTGACAATTTTATTTCGTATTTCTAAATTAATAAACAAATCAAGGGTATTGTAATTTGTAATTCATTGAAAAGCTTTAGAAACCAAATTGTAACTTGACTTGCTTTTTTGTCTTTTACATTTATAGAGGATAAACGACACTTGTTTTCCAATAATGAGTCGCATTTGATTTTATTATATATTATCCTTAAGATAATATCACGCTGTGAAGGTTTTGGCTGATGTAGAAAAGTCATGTTGCCATTCATCCGGTCACGATTTATGTGAGCATTCATAATTATTTTTTATCTCTGCACATATAATTATATTAAAACTTATTATTTTTTTAATTAAATATTATTTTTATATATTTTTCATTATATATTTTTTATCCACTCACAACACTTTAAAAAATATTAAAATATTTATAGATACTGAACAATAATTTTTAAAATATACAAATAAACAGTAAATTTTCTGTTTACTCCACTCACAATCATTTACAATAATTTTCACTCACATATTTATAGGAATTCACTGTGAATGATCTGTGAAGTGATGTTACATGAATACCTCAATTATATTTAAAGATTTTATAATAATGTACATATCAACTTGATATTTTTTTACTTATCTAGTGTACTTTCTTGCTACTCAGATAATGATCTAGACCAGTTGATAACAACTATTCCGGGAACAGAACATATAATTCGACGACGGGATCTTGCTAGCTTTTGTCGTGCCAACGACTTGTCGAGCCCAGTTATCAAACTTATCGTCAAAGAAGCTCATGCGGTTCCTCGAGCTCAAGGTCTTATACTAAACACATTCGAAGAGTTGGATAGTCTCATACTCCCACATATGCGAAAACTCTGCCCGAATATTTACACCATAGGCCCATTGCACACGCTCCACAAAACAAAACTTATGTCTAACACGACACCCACATCACAAGAAACTACATTTTCTAACAGTGTTTGGAAAGAAGATAGATCTTGTCTGTTGTGGCTTGATAAACACGATCCAAAAACAGTCATTTATGTAAGCATAGGGAGTCTTGCAGTCATGACGGTTGAACAACTTGTCGAAATATGGTATGGTATAATTAATACTGGGAAACCTTTTCTATGGGTAAGACGGCCCGGTTCAATCATTGGTGGGTATGACGAGTCACAAGTTCCAAATGGGCTGCTAGAACGCACGAAAGAAATCGGATGTTTAGTAGAGTGGGCTCCACAAGAAGACGTACTCGCCCATCCAGCGATTGGTGCGTTTTGACGCATAGCGGATGGAACTCAACTATCGAGAGTATAACGGAGGGTGTTCCCATGGTTTGTTGGCCATACTTCGTAGACCAACAAGTGAATAGTAGATTTGTGGGAGAGGTGTGGAAAATGGGAATAGACACGAAGGATACTTGTGACCGTTTGCTAGTTGAAAAAGCTGTAAGGGACATTATGGACTCAAAAGAGAATATAGTTAGGCAATCCGCAAATACTTGGGCAAAGTTGGCTAACAAGTCGATATCGAAGACAGGTACATCATCTATCAGCTTGGATCGATTGATTGATGATATTTCAACAATGAGTTTGATCTGACAGTAATATAAAATTGTCAAAATTTGTATAAGAATCTATTTGTGAGACAGACACTTGCGATAGATTGCACGTCAAATGTTTTTTTAATGACTCAACCATTTCATCTTATAAAGATAGTAGAGATGATACGGACTCGTGGTCAAATGCTTTTTTTTTTAATATGCTTGAATCCGTTCTAACGAGTTCTTGCTCTAGTTCACATACTTCTTTGTATTATGCAAGTTTAATATGATCAAATTCCTCTTAATGGCTTCATGGTACGAAAAGAGCATAGATTGTGGAGAATGTTGGCAAAATATTGTATTTGCACCTTGTCATCACGGTTTGTGCATTTTCAACATTTTACATTGTTGTGTGTTCATATGTTCTCGACTTGTTACATTGCTTGTTTTGCAGTATATTTTTTTGATAAAGAAAGAGAGGTAATATTAGGGAGAAGATTGGAAATAATTACTTTACTAGGGATTAATGCTTCGTTTAAATTGCTAGTACAAACAACCAGTAAAATGCTTATCTCAGGTCTTCTTCTATCATTGACACCTATTTTTTTTCGATGCAACATTGCAATTGATTCAAACGATATTGTGCTATTAATATCGCATGATATAACTATTTTGATATGGTCAGCACAAATTCCTTCATTAATAAGGCGATAATATATTTGTGCTTTAACAATATGATATACATAAAATGTTAATGGTATTTGTTTGGGAATGCAATATTTAACTCAAGGTAAATCTAACAAAGAAACTTTTGATGAAAAGAAGATGTAACATAATGCTTGATACTTCACATATCCATCTTTTTTTCATCACCGTGTTGTAGTATGTGACTGAAATGAACACGCGACCAGGTATATGACGTAATTCATAACTGTATGTGCATGTGAACATGATGTGTGGGATATGATTATAAAGATATGCACAAACTAAAACATAACTAATTCTATATAGTATATTGCCCGTGATTAAAAAACCACCCTTTTGAAGAAATCACAGCCATTCAAATTACCAATCCTTCGATCCCTGCCGTTTAAATGCTACAAATTGCTTCTAGAAGCCGCAGTTACAAGAAGTTACCTTAGTGAACATCGGATGGTTCCAACAGCTCCCCCACTTTCCTTCTTCTTCGAAAACCCACGTTTGAAACCCACATTCACTGAACTGCTCTGCAGTTCCATCTCTTCCAATGGTTCCAACAGCTCCCCCACTTTCCTTCTTCTTCGGAAATCCACGTTTGAAACCCACGTTCACTGAACAGCACTGCTCTGCAGTTCCATATCTTCCAATGGTTCCAACAGCTCCCCCACTTTCCTTCTTCTTCGGAGATCTCCCATGTCGAGCAGTACAAGTACCTCGCCACCCAGAGATTGTCGACATTTGAAGGAGCAGTACAATTTGTTGCCTGCGATTTCCGATTTTGGGTTTTAGGGCTTCTTTTGCAATGGCGACTAGAGAAGGTTTTCAGATCGGAGTAGATGCTCGACAATCGAAAAAAGTGAAGGTTGAAGCCGAGGTATTACATGTTTTCTATCGATTCTTTAACAAGATTGCTTCTAATCGACAGTGATTTGTGGTATTAAATTCAACTTCCTGTTCACGTAGGCGAATCCTAACATTCTGGGCAACAAAATCAAAGAACTGGTGAGAGATGTGAAGGTTGAAGCCGAGGTACGTTCGATTAAGGATGCGGTATTTTCAATTATGTTACATGTTTTCTATCGGTTCTTCACTAAGATTGCTTCTAATCGACATCGATTGATTCTCTGATTTAGATTTTTGATTTCTAATTTTTGAGATTGTTGCCAATATGCTAAAGTGCAATACAGGTCTATTGGGTAGTCGGTGCTACTCTTGAGAATGCACATGCTGCTACTTATATTATTATTTTGCTTTTCACTGTACGTAATATTATATTGGTAGTATATGGTTTTCTCGTGATAAGTAACTTTATAGTTGGTATCTATTCCGTGGAAATCATGTAATACTATATAGAAATTTGTGTTGCACTTACAATTGAACCGATATGGTCATCTATATGTTCCAGGCTTCTGCAACCAATCCATTTGGTAGTGTCTTTTTAAAGTCTCCCTCAGCATTATGCATTGATTAAACTTATCACATGAGAAAGGTTGGTTAAAAATTTATTTTCCTAAAATTTGTTGATTTAAATTCATATAACTTCTATTTAAGCTTATAATAGAAATGCTAACTTCTGCAACAACTCATATGATAGATGCTCAGGAAAGATGCTTTTGTTGATCACATAAATGAAAGCATGTAAAGGAACACAACTAAGGTTACCAAGAATACACTGATAGCAACACTCTTAAAGTTCAATTAACATGATTTTTTTTGTATAATGGGATTCTGATTCATCAACTTTAAAGTTAGCAACTGATGAAGTCAGCAAAGCAACAAATAGATTGATGTCAACTTCGTTGCCGGTTGTTCAAGGTATGTTTTCTTCTAATTTTTCTATGCTTACGTTTAGTGTTTGCATATTGTACACTTATGCATGATAGAAGATACCAAAAAGTTATTGTCGGTACGTATAATTTAATAGGTATATATACACATATACATATATATACACATATATATATGAATGTGTATATTTATACATATATATATATATATGAATGTGTATATTTATATGTTCTCTAATAAACTTTATTTTAATACGACACAATACAAGAAATTATTATGTTTGTTATAGATGTTGTTGGTAGAATTATCACGGGTGAGCGCAGATTTGGTCATTTCGTTATCTTTCTCCAAGATGCGACGTAAGTAAACGTTTTTCAACGAATTATCACGTAAGTAAACCCTTCTTTGGTTGCCATCCCCATGGTTACATTTAGGAAGACATACGATGTGTTTCTGTGCTTGGTAATATGACATGGGGATCATTAATTATAAAACCTAACTAACTCAAGTGGTTTTTTTCCGACTATAGAATCACTTAATGGAAGGTCTTCATTGTAGGCAGTCTTCATCAAATGACAACTGTGTATATTGTTGAATGTATTTTAAACAAGCAACTCCTAATGTTAGTTATTGTTGCTTTGTCATTTTATATTATTGTTATATATGTTTTGTTTCTTTTTTTTAAACTTTCATGAACATTTTAGCATTATCAGTATAACCGTATCACAATGATTTTTTATACACATGTTTCAGCTTATCATCACCTGCAATGGCTTATCGGTACATTTCTGACTTACGGCCTAATATTACCGACAAATGGAAAATCAATGTTATGGTTTCGCGTTCCTGGACAACCTACAATCCTTTCACAAACCGCGTCCTTCATTTAATGTTATTCTTTCAGATGAACGTGTAAGTGCCCATTGTTTATTATTCAATGATAACTTTAGGACAAATTATTCCATATATGCATTCACAAATGATTATATCATTATAAATATGTATGTTTTTCGTAACATATATGCATTCACAAATGATTATATCATTATACTAGGTGCTTCATGTTTGGTGTCAACTGCTGCATCTAAGTTCTATATCAATTTGCCACTTCCAGTTTGTGACGTCTTCAAAAACCCGTAAAGTCTTTGTTGTGTCATTATTAATTTATGACGCATCGAATTACTTATATTTTAATGCAACTTGCATACTGCCTTGACACAGGGTGATGCCGCCTGTTACGTTCAGCTCAGTAGAACCGTCTTTAAAGGACTCCCAAGTTCATACTCTTGTAGATGTTTATAAGCAGTTACAGGCGGGTGTTGCAGAGGTACTATGATTTTTCTATTTTTCAAACTATAGTATGTCATTCATTACATATGTTTCTTAACATATATTGTAGGGAACGATGTTTAATATCGGTGCAACAATTGTCGATGTTGATTTTTAAATGATTGGAAGTATGTCTAGTGTTCTACATGTCGTAAGAAAGCCCACTGATTGATGATGTCTATTATTGTTCAGCATGCCAAAAAAAAGTGACCAACCCACGTTAGGCGTAAGTATTTATACATTTTTCTTATCATCTTATTAAAAAATAATGGCGTCATTGGTATTCTTTTGTTTGATATTATTCTTAATTGTTATTATAATTTTACTCTTGTATTCTAATATTTTTGTTATCAATGCAGCCAAGTATGGATAATGAAGATACGTGTAATTCTCGCATGCGCTCACAAGATGTTAGTAGTGATAATGCCATAATTTCCACTACAACAGATGTTGAAGACTTCACACATGAAGAGCATGAAAAGAAAAGGTCTAGGAGATCAACTCATAAGCCAAAGCGGTTCAGTGACTAGATAACATATGTGGTTCTTTAGTATTTCCAACCAACTTTCCCACTATTTACAATTGTTGACGAGCTTTTCCATTTCACCATGTTATTTATGTTTCACTGCGTATGTTGTTTAATGCGTGCTTTCTTATCTTTACGTTGTGAATGTCATATTGTACACCGAAATTTACTGTTTAATTTTCTTTCGTACTTGTAATTTTGTATTACACTAAAAGATGTTTGCTTATGATGTACTTTGATAATGTGATGTAATTACGACGTTGCGGTACCCGACCGCCGGACGGGTATAAAACTAGTTAAAATAAGATTTAAAAAAAGATATGATGTGACTTGTAATTCATAACTGTATGTGTGAACATGATGTGTGAGATATGCTTATAAAGAGATCACAAACTAAAACAAAGCAACGACCTTATATCAAGTGCCATACGTACTGTCTCACATTTAGTTTTTTTTTTTTATTTTTAGAGTTTTTTGAGTTCTTTTTATTTGTATGAGTTGTATACTTTTCTTATGCTAACTTTTTTTAACGTTTTTTCGCTACAATATAAATGATCGGTCTCTTTTTGCTCCAACTGAAGGGTGCATTAGATAATAGTTAATCACTTTACTTATTCGATATTAGGTATGAAAGCTCAAATATATAATTTTTCGTCTGCCTTCGATTAGCTATTGTAGATTTGAAAGTAAGTAATCGAGATATGCGCATCTTGTTTTTTTTAATTGTTGGGTGTCGAGTTTTTTGAGATTAACGAGTCATTAAGAGTTTTTTAAATCTTTAGACGGCTATTTTAATTTTCTACTGAAGTAGATAATTGTTTTTTTGTTTGACCAAGAGTAAAACACACGGAAACTAATATCTGCCATACATGAAAGCAAATATAATAGTCACAAGTAGGCTTGCAAGCGAACCGAATGTTCAACAAACAATTCGTGAACCGTTCGACGGAAAGTTTGTTTATGTTCGTTTATTTAATAAATGAACGAACACTTGGTAAATAAACGAACACGGACAAAAAATTTTCATTCGTTTAGCTAAACGAACGAACATGAACATAAGCCGCGTTCGTTCATTTGGGTTTGTGAACGTTTGATAATATGTTCATTAATGTACGTGTGTTAGATAAAGTGTTTGTTTATGTCCGTTAGTGTGTTCATTATGTTTTTAATTTTTGTGTTAGTTAAATTTATGACAATTATAGCAAGTATTTTTTATATTTAACTTAAGTACTTATTTATTTTGGTGGATTATGTGTAATGTTTGTGATAAAAATGTAAATTTTATTCTAAAAATATATATGATCATTTATATATATATTGTTTGTGTTCATGAACTTTTTATATTCGTCATGTTCATGAACAATAGTTTGTGTTCATTTGTTTTTGCTTGTATTCATTTGTGTTCGCTAAATAATTTGTGAACAGTTCATGAACATGTAATTATTTTCTTAATAACCAAATAAAACAAAAAAAAAAACTCATTCAGTAAGTTATTATTAACAGTTTATAAACAAGTTTATTTCTTAATAAACAAATACAAAAAATATCTTATTCATGTTCATTTGTTTCGTTTGCAGGCCTATTCAGAAGGACTATATCCCTAATTTTAAAAGTATAAGTATTCAATCCATAATTAACGGCTTTAAGTTATCTTTATAAGTTCCTTGGATCTCCACAACCTCATACAACATCCAAAACACAAAGCTCAATCAAAATCAATACAACAATGGATCAAACTCATCAACAAAACAGTACTGATCCTAAAGCAACCACAATCGAACCTCACGTACTCATATTCCCCATACCATTTCAAGGATCCGTTAACTGTGCTCTTAAGCTAGCCGAGCTCCTATGTCTCTCAGGCATCCATGTCACCTTCCTCAACACCGAACACATCCACCGCCCCCTCCTCCGCCACACCGACGTTCTCTCCCGCTTCAACCGCTACCCCAACTTCACGTTCGAGACCATCCCTGATGGACTCGAGCATGAAAAACCGGTCTCTGGAGACCGTTCATGGAGGTCATGGATGCTGTTGATTTGGTCTCTAAACCTATTCTCCGGGAGATGATGGTTTCGGGTAAGTGGAGTCGGAAAGGGGAGCGGCCGGTGACGGTGATGATACCCGAGGCTTGCATTAGCTTTGCGGTCGATATCGCGATAGAGGCAGGGGTTCCGGTGGTATGTTTCGAGACTCTAAGCCCATGCTGCTTATGGACTTCGTATTTGAACCTTCCTACGCTTATTGAAGCAGGAGATGTCCCCTTCAAAGGTATGTTTTTCTTCATGTTTAACTTCTAAATTTTTTTTTTAAAACGACTAAGATGTTATTTAGATTTAAACGCTCGACCATATATATGACAAGAGATCATGTATTTCTTACATACATTGATCATGTCAATAGCCTACATGACGCACCTCTTACGGTTAAATCAACATATTTTTTTCCCATTTAATAATATGTTGAATTTAAGAAAAGTTTTCTTTTTACCGAAGTTATGCTGGGAGCAGTTTTTCACTTTTTATTATTAAGAGGAACTTATAAATGATGTTAGTTTAAATCTTTATAACTATAAGATTATATGGTATTAGAGTAAAAATTCTGTTGGTAAAAATAATAAAAAGCTAATTATCCTTAGATCCTATAGAGCTCTTAATGGCATTTTATTGGCATGTGTCTTTGTTGATACAAATAAGGGCGTACCTGGTGCTGCAAAGAGCTCCCGCGTTTTCGTAGGGTCCAGGGAGGGTCCGTCCCATTTAAGGGAAGATGTACGCGGTCTTTCCCGCACATTTTGTGGGGAGGCCGTTTCACGGATCGAACCTGAGACCTTCGGTCCCTTAGGAACAGCTTTTACCGCTGCGCTAAGGCCCGCCCTCTTCTTTGTTGATACAAATAAATAATCAAAAACTGCTCACGTTATTCAAATATAATACAATAAATATTAAAATATTGTTATAATTGAGTCAACTTATTCCAATTTCAGTTCCTTCATCTCTCTACCACCACCTACCATCGGAATTCGTGTTTCAATTTTAATAAATTATACAAATCAAAGCCGTTAGAGATGAAATTCATATTCCATTCTTGAAATGCCAAATGCCAAATAAAAAAATACATGTTTTTGTTTTGAAGCTTGACTAAAATTAATTAAAATCTCCATAGTATTTTAGAGTAAATTAGCACTTTGACGAATGTGATTTAGCCATATTAAATTATTAACCCTTTTACCCAAAAAGAATCTTTTAATACATCAAATTTTAATATTAAATCTTATTACAGTTTTAACCTATAAATTAGCACTTTGACGAATGTGATTTAGCCATATTAACTCTTTTAGTTTTATCCAGTTAAGTATAAAGATATTTAATTCTTTTTTACTCCAATGCCTGTTTTAAAATTTATATATTTTTTAACATTAAAGGGCTATTTGGGTAATTATTTAAAGAGTAAATTACGTTTGTCGTTCCTGTGGTTTGGTGGTTATAACCATTTTCATCCAATAGTTTAAAACGCCCGGTTTAACCACTATGGTTTGAGATTTGTCACAATCAAGTCCATGCCACTAACGTCCATCCATTTTTTCTGTTAAATAGAAGTAAAAAGACAAATATATCATTGCCTTTAATAAAAAAATTTATGTATATAAATATATACACACTCACACACACTCACACTCTCTCTCCTTGCCCTTGCCACCGCCACCATCCCCTTGCCACCGCCACCATCCCCTGCCACCGCCGCCATCCCCATGCCACCGCCGCACCATCCGCCACCGCCGCACCATCCACCACCACCACCTTCTAGCCATCATGTTCACGATTTTACAGCTTTCCACACCACCATCGCCTCCATCGCACCACCACAACACCGATCAAAGCTCAATCGCAGCTCAATCGCCGATGTTTTTCTCTACTCTCACTCTCGATTCTCTCTCCGTGAACCCAAAATCTATGATTTCGGTTAAAGATTTCAAAGATTGGGGTTCTTTGATGGAGTTCGAAGTTCAACAAGGGAAGAAGATTGCGGTTGCGGTCGATGGTGTTGCACAGGTGATTGGCTGCTTGCAGGTGATTGGAGATTCGATTCTGGTTTGTTGGTTCACAGGTGGCTGTCGATTGATGATGTTCGAAGGTGGACCGAAGATGATTATGGTAAGGTGTCGGTTATGGTCGAAGATGGTCGATTGTTGTCGCCGGCGAAGGTGATTTGGGGGTGGAGAGGTGTTCGGTCGACAGGTGATTGGGGTTAAGGTTACGGTCGAGGATGATTCTACGGGGTGTGTGTCGCCATCGGCTGCCTCCGGTGGCTCTGGAGACAGCGCCACCTGGCCGCCGGCCACCGCCGCAGAGTTCGCCGCCGTCCCCCACCTCTGCCGCCTAGTCCTGGCCGTCTACGAGCCCAACCTCCACCGCCCCAAATTCCCATCCCCGGCGGTACGATGAAACCCTAGGCCGAATGGATCTTGTCTCCACATGATATCAAATCATATTATTATTGTTATTAATAATCCTAGATCACCGTTCATATCATCATTTAACATCCTCCGAATCTTGATTTCTTCTTGTTGTCAATCATCGTCTTCACTCCATTGAACCCTCTTGAATTTGCCGTCTGTGGGTCTAATCAACCCACACCCACTTCATCTTTTTGATTCTCTTCAAACCCTTTTGAGATCGAGTGATAATTTCCCAAGTGGGTTCATGGCCAGTGAGAAGAAAACGTCACCGGTGTCGGACGTCGGAGCATGGGCCATGAATGTCATAAGCTCTGTTGGAATCATCATGGCCAATAAGCAACTTATGTCCGCTAATGGCTACTCATTCACCTTCGGTTAGTCAATTGGTCCTCAGATCTTGTTAATGGGTGTCTTTAATCGATTCAATTGATGATTTGGTTAGATCTGATTGTCTGAAACATGTTCTTGATTTATGGGTTTATGATCTTAAAATGCATCTGTGAATTTATCATTGATGGTTTAATGGGTTTGAATTTGATCAATTTATGCTCCGTGTGTAAATATATATATATATATATATATATATATATATATATATATATATATATATATATATATAATATATATATATATATATATATATAGGATGAGGTTAATTTGAGAACCCATGGTTTATGTGAAAACCCTTTAACCCATATTTGAACCCTTGATCTCTAAAGCAACTTTTGATCCAAGGGCCAGGAATATTTTATGATTAAATAATACATGCTGCAGGATTGACTTCTACTTTTAAGGGTATTTTGGTAATCTGACATTATGGTTGAAGTACTCAACCGTACCAAGTATGGTTAACCCCAAAAGCAAAAGTCACATCAGTCAATCTTCACAACCACCATCCCCTTTTCAAAATTTTTCAAACCCCAAATAGATTGAAATCAGTTCACCCCACCCCCGTAAATTTCTCTTGCTCGCTTTCTTCTTCCTTGTTCGCCGGTTCACAGCACCTTTGTGAAAATTCGATTTCGGTTTGCATCAAATCGACGGGGACAGATCATCGGAACAGTAGTTTCATCTTCATTTGGGAAGAAAAATGGAGGAGACGTCAATGGGGTAAGTCTTTTAATTATTTAAATATATATATATATATATCAAGCAATTCGTGAATGTCGCATCGAGACGCCATATTTCGCCTTTCGTTTTGAAGTTTTTGATCTTATCGTTGATACTGTTTTGTTTCGTCGTTTTTTTTCGGATTATTCTCTCAATTTAGTCTTCAATCCGCGTCTAGTTCTGCTGATTTTGGTTTTGATGGATTCCGCATCGATAATTTTAGTATGAAGATTGCTTTCCTTTTCCTTGTTCGTGATAATCTCCCTCTTGATTTCCTCTGGCATAACTTCTTTAAGGTTCGTTTGTTTATGGTTTTGTTGTGTTAATTTTTGTAGTTGATGTTTCAATTGGAGTTAGGTTACAGAATGCTAGTTACAATGTACTGCCTACGATCCTATATGTGTACTATTAAGCTGTAGTTGGTTCTGGTTTATGCTGTATGCATTCCGTATTGATTATAAATGCTTATGATTTTTGCCCCAATTTGGGAGTTAGAGCTCACAGAGTCACAAAATTGCAGATGATATGAACTCATAAGTTATATTTTTGTTATGGTTTTGTTGTGTTAATTTGTATAGTTAATGTTTTAATTGAAATTAGGTTACGAAATGCTAGTTAGTAGTTACAATGTACTACCTATGATCCTGTATATGTACTATTAAGCTATAGTTAGTTCTGGTTTATGCTGTAGGCATTCCATATTGATTATAAGTGCTTATGAATTTTTCCCCAATTTGGGACTTTGGGAGTTAGAGCTCCCTGGGTCACAAAAATGCAGATGATATGAAATCATAAATTATATTATTGTCTTTGTTATGGCTTTGTTATGTTAATTTTTATAGTTGATGTTTCAATTGGAATTAGGTTACAGAATGCTTTACAGTATGCTACCTATGATCCTATATATGTACCATATGGTAAATAAAGTGCATGTTAATTTTTTTGAAATAGAACACAACCTTCCTTCTTGCAAGCATTTATTGTTCAATGAAACTGAGGAAAATGTTTAATTAGTGAAGATTCAAATTGGGGGTCTGCAAATATACGTTCTTGTATAGTTGTAAAGTTGAGGGGTTTATTTTGGGTTTTATTTTGGGCTTGTTTATTTGTACATACGTATAGCTTTGTATTTAAGTACTTATAAATTTTTCATAAGCAAAACGTTTTCTTAAAAAAGTGGGTATATTTTAATTAAGTGTAAGAAAGGTGTAATAATAAAAATTCAGTTAATTTAGATATACAATGTTCTGTTGTGTAGCAACCTAGTACATGTTAGATTTGGTTTATTTTATCTGATTATGTGATGTGTACTGGTGGAAAAATGTTAGTGGTAAGTAAAAACTTAAAACCTGTTTTTGATTATTACATATTATTACACATGGTTATATAAGCTTACACAGAGTTCGTTTTCATATTTTTCAACATGTAACCAGGTGTATTACATGTAACTTCATGTAACTACATGTAACTTCATGTAAGAACATGTAACTACGTGTAAAAAAATGAGAAATAAAATAAATAAAGCTTAACTGCTTCCAGAAAATTGTTTTACTGCAGTCACATGTATGTTTGAGTAAGGTCATATAATTACAAGTGCCGGAGCCCTATAGAGATAGACAGTGGTGGAAAAAGTAACCAAGGTTTGTTTGTAATTACCTAATAATATTTTGTTAATATAGTACAAACGTTTATGAGCTTACTAATTTTAACAAACAAATTTTCTCCAAACTTATAAACTGAAATGTTCTGCCGATGATTCAAACATGCAAATAATTTCATTATTGTCTTCGGAAGGCCCAAGTGTGCGTGCTAAAGGAAGAAGTAAGAGAAAAATAGGTAAGGTGTTGTTTATTATTGTCTTGAGTTGTAAACTGTGAAATTGAAATGTTTGTCATGTAATTAATAGTAACACATACATCCGTGCTTATTTTAGTTGTACTAGTTTGTAACTGGTTTTTTCTGAATAACAGTATCGGAAGAAGGGACTGCTGTGCCAGTTGTTTCATTACTATCATCCGGAGGAAATACTGTTCGTCGAAACGCAAAGAGTAAGGATTGGTGTTTTTAGGATATTGTATTTGTTGTTTAATGTCATCTAATGTTATGTATTTGATAAATGGTATGTAGTTGTTGTTTAATGTCATCTAATGTTAAACATGACCTGTAGTGGGCTGTAAAAATAAATGGTATGTATTTGTTGTGCTATTATTGTAAGATGTACTGACATGCATATTGTAGAAAAAAAATGTATTGTAGATGACAATATATGTATGGTACCGTTAAAAGAACATCCTTTAATAATAAAAAAATTGGTTACATAGAGTTAGTTGTATAAAAAAACAAAACAAAATATTAATGGAACACATGAAAGTTTTACAAAAATCACGTTACTAAGTGTTATGCTAGATTTGGTTTATTTTATCTGATTATGTGATGTGTACTGGTGGAAAAATATTAGTGGTAAGTAAAAACTTAAAACCTGTAACTGATAGCAACCTAGTACATGTAAGAAGGGGTGGTAAAATCAATAATTTACAAATTAGTACTCATTTTTAACAATAGATTGGAAGTGACAAAAGTTTTATTTTGTGTTCGTTAAATTAACGGTTGACTAATAGAAAATTGTTAACTTCATGTTATTACCTGTAAAAAATATTACACAATTTAAAAAAACCGCTTACCTGTTTCCTGAGAATTCATTTAGTGTTTCGAAGATATCAAATATAGAAAGAAAAAAAAGATTCACATTATTTGAGGATATAAAAATACATAAAAAAATTATTAGACATTGTTATATAGGCTTACAAAGACTAATGTTGCAAATTTAAAAAAAAAAGGAACAGCCACTTGTAATAACATATAACTTCATGTAATTAAATGTAAAACAAAAACCAAAACACAAAATAAAAAAAACATTACCTGTTTATTGAAAATTCTTGTTAATGGTTTCCAAAAAATACATATAAAATTAAAAAAACATTTAGAAATCATTTGAGGATAAAAAAAACCATAAACACATAACATCAAATTTAAAAAGATGGTTGTTACAAAGTCTTAATAATCAAATGATTGTTTGATGTATTAAGTATAAGAGGTAAGTGGGTGTAAGACTTACAAAACCTGTCCTATATGAATATAATTTGTTGTAAACAATGCCTACAATAACGCGTGTTCGGCGGGTGAAATTACGACAATATATATATGCTAGCCTTAAGGAACATATGTTGTATAATGAAACACATAAATTTAATACATGAAAATTATTGAAGCACAAATTATGTGCCTTACGTGATGTATTTGACGGCACTTCATACGCTGTACTGGTGATTGCAATTACATGTAATATAATGTAAATAACATGTAATTTTCATGTAATTTGATGTACAGTATAATATTAAACAAATGTGGTGGATCATGTATACTGGAAACCAAAATATAATGTAATAACATGTAAAAAGATGTACGAATAAATGTATTACTATAAATGTAAGACGTACTGCCATGCATGTAAAAGGACAGTATACGTATGGTAAGCTAAAAAATTAAACAAGCTTTTAATTATTAGAGGTTATTACATGTTTAAACCATTTCATTGCACTTTATTAAACATCCTTATATAATAAATTAATATGCACTTTTGTTACCATGTAACTTCATGTAATTACCTGTAAAAAAATTTTACCCAACATAAAAAAAACGCTTCACTGTTTCCTGAGAATTCATTTAGTGTTTTGAAAAAATCAAATATAGAAAGAAAAAAAAACTTTCACATTCGTTGAGGAGATAAAAAATACATAAAAAAATTATTAGACATTGTTATATAGCCATACAAAGACTTATGTTGCAATTTTAAAAAAAATGAACAGGCACTTGTAATAACATGTAACTTCATGTAATTAAATGTAAAACAAAAACTAAAACACAAAATAAAAACATGCTTACCTGTTTATTGAAAATTCTTTTTAATGGTTTCCAGAAATCACATATACAATGAAAAAAACATTCAAATTCATTTGAGGATAAAAAAAAACATAAACACATAACATCAAATTTAAACAGATGATTGTTACAAAGTCTTAATAATCAAATGATGTTTCGTAAGACCATATGTATGCGTTGCCCCAAGACAAATCTATAAGGGGAACCAAAAAACATATGGCAAAGAAACATAATAATCTAACATAACAAACAACCGTACACAAAAGATAAAAAGTCATTGAAATAGGAGAACACCTTCCGTTACCCACAGTAAGATAGTGGTAACCAAAAAATAAACCAGATGTTTCTACGATAAACTAGAGGGTTTGGTCGGGACCTCCCGGCTTAACCTTCTTGTGGCAGTTCCTAGAATCATGGTGAGTATACTCATTACATATTTTGCACAACCTTGGCTTCTTCATACTTTTCTCGATAGCTTTCTCCCCCGGTCCAATTAATCGTCGATTGGTGCCACATCCCTTGTTTCTAATACCTTGAGGTGCTGTTAAATTAACTTCAGCTACATCTTCAACACCAACAATCATGTTGATAACTTCGGTCCTACTCTTACAACTGTTTTCTATTAACGTACATGAAATATTAATACAGCCAGTTCCCCTACATATAATTACATGTAATTACATGAAATTACATGTATTACGCACAAAGTTTTCAATATGTGCTGATAAAGTGAAAGTCCCAAAAAACTTACAAGAAGTTTTATTTACTGCTTATAAATAAAACAATGAAACATGAAGTTAGTGTTTATAAAAAAATTATGTTATATGTATTTAGGCCCATTACATGTTAAAATGCGTTACCACCACACTACTTATTAAAACATTTGTTTATTTAAAAAAATATTACACGTAAGTACATGCAAATGTTGTTATTAAAAACAACTGTTATTAATTTGTATTTACATGTACATACATGAAAATAACATATGCAAAGCTGTTTTTTTAAGAAAAAACTTCATTAAAGAACATGAAAATTTAATACAGCAACTTTCCCTTCCATATAATTACCGGTAATTACTAGAAATTACATGTATTAGGGCAGAAAATTTTGTATGTGTGCTGATAAAATGAAAGTCCAAAAAAAACTTACATGAAGTTTTAGTAACTGCTTGTAAATAAAAAAATAAAACATTTAAGCCCATTACATGTTAAAAGTCATTCCCACCACACAAAAACAACTTCAACAGACATGGTACTGATAAACTCTTATGTTGGTAAAACAATCAACATTTATTTATTTTAAACAAATATTACATGTTAAAGGTCATTACCCAACAAAAAAACCACACCACATATAAATATTACAGTTCTTTTGTAAAAATACAAATGTTAAAATACAATCACAAAAAAAACATTTTAGTGGGTATAGGAAGAAGAAAATTGTAATAACTAAAGGATAAAACAAACTTTTTATTTTGCTAGGGTGTTGAGTGTTGTTGAAATAACAAGTCATAACACCATAAACAACAACCCAAAAAAATACAATGTTATAGAAAAAAACTTACATTAATCATTATTATGTGGGTAACTAAAAACTGACAAGCTTTTGAAGACCAATTTTATGTTTTGAATGAATATTATAAAAATTTTAAAAACATTTAATAAAAATGATTAATGTCAATCAACAAACTTTAATAACAAAAAGAATAAGAAAAATAAACTTTGACATGAATAAAATAAAAAAAAATTATAAAGAAGAAATACAAACACTGAAAAAAAAAGAACCAACAAAATGAAATCTAACCACGACGATCATAACCGACGTATCGCATAGGAGAAACTGAATAAACAGGGTCTCGTGGAGGGGTTTCATTAGCAGGAGATTCTTCATCATGAACACGATCCGAGTTATCCGAAATCTCGAGATGAGCATTTGTTGATGTAGGAACGGGGTTCGATACAGGTGGTTGCACACTAATGTCGACAACTTGCAATGTTTGTGAATTGGGTGTATGAGAAACATCACCGCCACCCATGAAAAAAGGATTGAACTTGGAAATTTAGGACACAAAGGAAAATGATGGAAAATTGAAGAAGATGGATGATATTGGTAAAGTGGTAGAATTTGATTTGGGTTAGAAAGTCTCGAAAATATAAAAAGTACATGGATTTGATTGGTTGGTGGGAATGGGTTTGACATAGTACAAAAGGTACTGCCAAAAAGCATGGTATGCAAATGGAGGTTGGGTGGAAATGACCATAATACCCCTCACGAATTCCATGAAGGAGGGTGATGTGTCAACTCCTGATTGGTTCTTTTGAGTTAAAGGGTTCTCATATTAATTAAGGGTTTTTCCTAGAACCCAATCCTATATATATATATATATATATATCATCCTATATATAGGATTGGGTTCTTTTGAAAACCCTTTAAAAGTGTAAGAACCCTTTAACCCTAAAGGGCCAATTACACGACGCCACATCAGCATCATGGGAGACAACTTTGAGGGGTATTTTCGTCATTTACCCATACCCCCATATTTCATGTCTTGCTTTATGATAGAGTACCTTTTTGTACTTTGTCAACCCTTTTTCACCAACCCATTGACGGGTGGTTCAAAGAACAACCCTTTATAATGATTAAACGCGTAACATTCTCTCTTTTAATCATGTAATTATCTTGAATTAGATAACTGCAGTTGCTTTTGTTTCAGGCACATTATGGAGCTTAATACGGAGAAAACGTAGCGTTGGACGGACCATGACGGGATGGAACAAGGAAGGATGAGAAGAAGGAACAAAATAAAACAAGTGGGGGTCTACCGTAATTTACGGTAGCCACCGTAAATTACGGTGGCCCCCAAACATGCATTTTTCCACCGTACGGCAGAAGCTTCCCACCGTATCAAACTTATGGCTACCGTAACTTACGGTGGATACCGTAAGTTACGGTAGGGTGATTTCCTGGAAAGTGGTTTACAATTTAAAAACACAAGTGGATGTGCTTTTGCTCAATAGATGGAATTGTGACGATTCTTTGGCTGGAAAGAGGGGACTTTTGGTGTTTTGTTTTGTTATATAAACATTGGAAAAGCATTGTGTGGATTATCATCTTCTTGGAACAACATCATCACTCTCTTGGAACAAAAAGACATTCGGGTATTTGAGATTCAAGATTTTCTTTGGTCAAGCTTTTGGTTGATATTCTTGGTTGTGTTGAAGAACAGAATATTGTGGTAATTTGATCCTTGTTATGTATTTGGTTGTTATGAATTATCTTTTGAATCTTGTTCTTGTGCATAAAACTATGAGAGGCTAAACTTCTTTGGGTTTTCCCCCGGTTTTCATATTGTAAGATTATGGTTTGTTAATGTTTGAAAACTAAATTGCATCATTGTGTTTTGTATTTGATTGCTTGAAACATTTATGTTAGTATTTTGATCTTAACTTGAATTCCCAAATTGCATGAATGAGTATGAAATTTGTCTTTGAGAAATGGAGTTGGTCATGTGTGCTATGTAGATGTAGAGTTTGAATGTTCATGTGTAATGAAGTGTATTATTGTCCGTAGTTAACGTTGACAATTCTTGACACCTAAGCCTTGTAATGATGAACTCGTTAGCATGACTCACATCTTTGATGCAAATTAGTTGGATTAGTAGCACCATAATTTTATGATATCAACCGGGGGTGAACCTTGTTATTAAATTAGTATTGTCAACCATTGTTCTGAGTTCTCAAGTTCTATTAATCATTTTTAAGTAACCATTTTTGTATTTTGTTCATTTCCTTGTGTTGGACAAAATCTCAACACCATCTCAAGTAAACATATAAAATCTTTTATAAACAAAATAGCAAGCTTCATAATTAATTTGTTAGTCCAATTCAAATCTAAACACAAACCACATACTCCTTGTGATTCGACACCCTTCTTACCATTTGCTACATAGTTTTGGTATTAAGGAACTATATAAATACTATCTTTGACTAGTGCACGCGACAAGCCGGTCAAATTTTGGCGCCGCTGCCGGGGAGTAGTGCGCTTTGTGTGTAGAATTGTGTTGACTAGTTTGTAATTTTCTGTTTAAGTGTTTGGTTATTTTTGCATCATTCTTTTTCCCTTGTTATGCTGGTTGTGTTATTTGTGTAGATCACAGGTAGTGCATGCATACTAGAGCATCCGGAAGAACCTCTCCGTTGGTGTTTGAACCGGAAATTGAACGCTTTGCAAGAAGGAACCGAGCCAACCAAATGGAGGGAGGTAGTAACAACCGACCCCCACAACAACACCACATTCCACAAAATCCACCACCACCACCCACTAATGATCATAATCCCAACCCAAACCGTAGACAAACTCATAGCCATAGTAACCCACTTTTTGAACATGTGAACCAAAACCCCAGGGGTCACTTTGGCCCACCAAACTTAGATGAGCTAAGAAATGCCATTCATGACGATGAGCCATTTAGTGTTCCATCTTATCAATCACCCGAACAGGTGAGTGTTCACACCTATCACACGGGTGATAGTGATGATTATGAGTATGACAATGAAGGCAATGGGGGGTTCTACAATGAAGGAGGGTATGATGGTGATTATGGCTACCAAGGTGATAATTATGATGAATGGAACCATGGGTACATGGAGAATGAGAACTACAACTACAACCGTCAACATAGACAAAACCAATTTAGGAATCCAAACATGAATGCCAACCCAAACCAAATTCCTCAGTTTGTCGGTGTAGCTAATCAAGGACCACAAAGAAGATACCCATTGCATCAAGAAGTGAATGGTCCTCCACGTCAACAACCTCAACGAGCTAGAACACAAGGTGTAAATGGTAGGTTCCGACCTATCATATCGGACAATGTCTCTCCTATTGTTCCACCAATTCCAGGAAGGCGTTCATTTGATTGCAAGCCTAACTACATCAACATCTTACCTCATTTTCATGGCATGTCAACGGAGGAGCCTTACACACATATCCGAATTCTCCGACATATGTGGCACAATTGGAGGACACAACTTCTCACAGGATGAGGTGCGTTTAAGATTGTTCCAATTTTCATTGAAGGACAAGGCAAAGCAATGGTTTTTAACCTTGCCGGCTAATAGTATTCGAACATGGGGAGAAATGCAACAAGTCTTCCTTGACGAATATTATTCAATGGCCAAAACGGATGAAATGAGGGATGAGATCCGGACATTCCAACAACAATCCGGAGAACCACTTCATGAAGCTTTTACTCGTTTCAAAGAGTTGATAAGAAAATGTCCACATCACCAAATTGAACTTTGGGAGCTAGTGAAGAGTTTTGTGAACGGATTGACAAAAGAAGAAAGAAAATACCTCAAGTCTACTAGCAATGGAACCTTGTTGAATAACCCCGAGGAAGAGGATTGGGAGTTCCTTGAAAGGATGAGTAAGAACTCAAGAGCCGAAGAATCCGCGGATAGGAAAGCAAAGCACCCTATTCCAAAATCCACCTCCGACATTGACTCAAGTGCAAAGGATCGAATAGCTGCGTTGGAAAGAGAGTTAGCTCGCATGAAGAAGAAGGATGTAAATGCGGTTCAATTCGCGGTTTGTGAAGAATGTGGGGACATTGGTCATAGAGCCGATAGTTGTCAAGCAAACATGGCTCAAGGAACCGAAGAGGTGAATCAAGTTTATGGAGACCGGAAGCCTTTTGACATGAACTCCAACACTTATCATCCAGGTTTGAGGAACCATCCCAACCTTAGGTATGGCAATCCTTCAAACCAAATGAACCCAAACTTCCAACCGGCCAACCAAGGTGGACAAGGTTATCAAAACCGCCAAGGGAACAATCAAGGGGGAAACTTCAATCAAGGTGGCTACCAAAGGAACAACTACAATCAAGGAGGTAATCAAAGCTACAATCGGGATGGTAACTTCCAAAGAAATTACAACAATAATCAAGGTGGACCATCGGGAAGCCAAGGTGGTGGAGATGACTCGTTGAATGCAAAGTTAGATGCTCTTATGAATATGGTGAAAGAATCTAACAATGACATCAAGGAGATGAAGAGAGCAAATGAAGTAAGAGACAAATCACATGAAGCTCTCACAAGGCAAGTTGGTCAACTAGCCGAAGATTTGGGCCGACTTAAGGGAAGCGGTGGAAGATTGCCAAGTGATACAACCGTGAATCCACAACATCAAGGCTCAAGTTTTAAAAACACACGCGAGGTATCAATCAATAAACTTACTTTGCGTAGTGGTAAGGTGGTTGACAATGGTGTTAAACCACCACCACCTCAATTTGTTGAAGGGGTGGTGGAAGATGTTACTGATGAAAGTGACGATGAGGGTGAAAGTAGCCAAACGGGTCAAAATGAAAATTTTTCTGAAAAATCTAAAACCAAACCCGTTGAGGTTACACAAACTCCTAAGGCTAAGGAAAAGGTGGTGGAGGGTAATACCGTTCCTTTTCCCGAAGCTCTTAAGGCACCCTTGCAAAAAGTGGTAAAGAAGAGAGGCCCACAACAAGATGAAATTGGGAAATTTTTAAACAAGTGAAAATTAATTTGCCACTTTTAGATGCAATCAAACAAGTTCCTTCATATGCTAAGTATTTAAAAGAACTATGTACCCAAAAGAGAGCTCATAAATTCCCTAAAAAGCTTGATTTGACTGAAAATGTGAGCTCTATTCTTTCGGGTGCCCTTCCACCTAAGCTACAAGACCCGGGAGCGCCCATTATACCTCTTCAAGTGGGAGAATTCAAAATGACAAGGGCACTCTTGGATCTTGGTGCTAGTGTAAGTATTTTACCGGGTAGCTTGTATGATCAATATGACTTTGGTCCACTTCAAGAAGCTAAGACCACCGTGGTATTAGCCGATTTAACACCCAAGCTTCCCCGTGGGATAATTACTGATGTGATAGTAAAAGTTGAGAATTTTTATTATCCGGTGGACTTTTTAGTACTTGATTATGTTTCCATAGATCAAACCAAACAACCTACGGTTATCTTAGGTCGACCATTTTTGGCAACTTCAAATGCTCAAATCAATTGTAAAACGGGAACGGTTGACATGACATTTGGTAACAATAGGTTGAGACTTAATGTATTTTCAGGAATGACTAACCCTCCCATTAATGATGAATGCTACATAGCCGACATTATTGATGAGTGTATACCCCTATGCGACATGGTCGTTGAAGAGGAAAACACAATGGAGGATTGTTTCATGTTTGACAGGTTGAGAGTGGAAACTGAAAAGCAACTAGAGGAGGAGGAAAAGGAGATAATGAGTGCTGCCATGAGGAGTGAACGACCACCATGGTCGGTTCAAGTGGAGCCACTACCCGAGAAGATTGACACCGGGTTGAAACCTTCATTGCAAGAACCACCACAAGTTGAATTGAAAGAATTACCAAAGCATTTAAAATATGCTTTCCTTGGTAAGAATGAAACTTTACCTGTTATTATTGCTTCTAATCTATCTATTGAACAGGAAGGTGCGTTGATGGAAGTGTTGATTGCTAACAAGGAGGCGATTGGATGGACCATTGCGGATCTAAAAGGAATTAGCCCCTCAATTGTTATGCACAAAATCATCACGGATCCGGAAGTCAAACCATCACATGATGCCCAACGAAGGTTGAACCCAAACATGAGAGAGGTAGTCAAGAAGGAGGTATTGAAATGGCTAGATGCAGGTATCATCTTTGCAATCTCTGACAGTACTTGGGTGAGCCCTACACAAACTGTACCAAAAAGGCGGGCATCCAAATTGTTAAAGATGACTCAGGTAACGAGGTAGCTACCCGGCCAGTAACCGGGTGGAGAATTTGTATTGATTACCGGAAATTGAATGCTGCTACCTCAAAAGATCATTTCCCCTTACCATTCATTGATCAAATTGTTGAGAAACTATCAGGTCAGAAATTTTATTGCTTTCTAGATGGTTATTCAGGTTATAACCAAATAGCTATTCATCCTGAAGATCAAGAAAAGACTACATTTACTTGCCCTTATGGCACGTTTGCATTTAGGCGAATGCCCTTTGGGTTATGTAATGCCCCCGCCACCTTTCAAAGGTGTATGATGAGTATCTTTTCAGATATGGTGGGGGAGTCATTAGAAATCTTCATGGATGATTTCTCAATTTTTGGCACATCGTTTGAATCATGTTTGCTTCAATTAGAAAAAGTTTTAAAAAGATGTGTTGAAACCAATTTGGTCCTTAGTTGGGAAAAGAGCCATTTCATGGTTCAAGAGGGGATAGTATTGGGTCACGTTGTGTCTAGCCGTGGGATAGAAGTAGATCATGCCAAAGTAAAGGTTATTTCCACTTTACCTCACCCTACTAATGTTAAGGGCATTAGATCATTCTTGGGGCATGCCGGTTTTTATAGAAGATTCATAAAGGGATTTAGTGTCATAACCAAACCATTGTGTAATCTATTGTTAAAAGATGCCCCATTTGAGTTTGATGAAGAATGTGTAAAAGCCTTTAACATTTTGAAGCAAAAATTAACTGAAGCTCCGATCTTGCAATCACCTAATTGGAAATTGCCTTTTGAAATAATGTGTGATGCAAGTGACTATGCTATTGGTGCTGTCTTGGGTCAACGGGTTGATAAGAAACCCGTTGCCATATACTATGCAAGTAAAACTCTCTCAGATGCCCAATTGAATTATACAACAACTGAGAAAGAATTACTTGCGGTGGTATATGCTTTAGATAAATTTCGGTCCTATATATGGGGTAGCAAGGTTATTGTCTATTCTGACCATTCTGCTGTTAGGTACCTCATGGAGAAAAAGGACGCGAAACCAAGGTTGATTCGTTGGATTTTGTTATTGCAAGAATTCAATCTTGAGATCCGAGACAAGAAAGGGAGTGAAAATGTAGTCGCAGATCACTTGTCAAGAATTCAACCGGTGGAAGAAGATACCACACCAGAGATAAATGAACAATTCCCGGATGAACACATCATGTCTATCACCACCAATAACCCCTGGTACGCCCATTTTGCAAACTATTTGGCTACAGGTACATTGCCAGAAGGGTGGAGTAGAAGAAAGAAACAACACTTCAAGGCTCAAGCAAAGCACTACATTTGGGATGAACCGGACCTGTTCAAAGTTGGAGCCGATCAAATCATCCGAAGATGTCTACCGGATGAGGAGATCCCATGTGTATTGAGCATGCTTCACGCATCGGCATGCGGAGGACATTTCAGTGGACAAAAGACGGGTCACAAAGTTCTTTCTTGTGGTTTTTACTGGCCTACCATCTTCAAAGACTCCCATGAATTTGCCAAGAATTGCATAAGATGCCAACAAATGGGGAGTCTGACAAGAAGAGATGAAATGCCTATGCAACCAATTTTGGTGGTGGAAATCTTTGATGTTTGGGGCATTGACTTCATGGGCCCTTTTCCAAACTCTCTTGGTAATCTGTATATCTTGGTGGCGGTCGATTATGTCTCTAAATGGATAGAAGCCATCGCCACCAAGACCAATGACCATAAGGTAGTATGCAAGTTTGTCCAAACCAACATTTTTTCAAGATTTGGTATCCCTCGCGTGATAATAAGCGATGGGGGGTCACATTTCAAAAACTTCAACTTTGGCAAACTTCTAAAACGTTATGGTGTTGACCATAGGATTGCAACACCATACCATCCACAAACAAGTGGACAAGTAGAGGTTTCTAATAGGCAAATCAAAGAAATTTTGCAGAAAACGGTACGACCCGATCGTAAGGATTGGTCAACTAAATTAGATGATGCCTTGTGGGCGTACCGTACCGCTTATAAGACGCCTATTGGAACCACTCCCTATCGGTTGGTCTATGGAAAGGGTTGTCATTTACCTGTAGAGTTAACTCATCGTGCCTTGTGGGCAATTAAAACTGTTAATATCAATTATGAGTGCGCAGGTAAACAAAGACAACTGGCGCTGAACGAGTTAGAAGAGATAAGGGACGAAGCTTATGAAACCGCATCTGCATACAAGGACAAGATGAAGCGGGTTCATGATGCCAAGCTTCGTTTGAAGGAATTCAAGCCCGGACAAAAGGTATGGTTGTATAACTCACGTCTAAAGCTATTTCCCGGAAAGCTAAAAAGTAAATGGACTGGTCCATATTTGATCATCCGGGTGGGCAACTTTGGAGACGTGGAGATTGAAGACTTTGATGACCATTTACGGCAAACGGTGAATGGACACCGCCTCAAACCATATTTGGAACCAAATGACATAAATGGGGCGGACAAACAATCCGAGTGCTTGTTGTTGAGTACTCTTGATGAGGTAACGATGTGATCACAGCACCACAAAGTCCGGCTAACGACAGGTAAACTTAGCGCTGCGTGGGAGGCAACCCACGAGAGGTAACGTGTACATATTTGTTGCTTTGCATTGGTAAGTTTAGTATAAACCTTTTCAGCCTTTTTAGAATTACCAAGCCAAATCCGAGACACAAAATCATATTGCGCGTGCGATTTGTGTGTATTCGGGACAATACACGTGTGTTCGGAGGGGTGATATATATATAGGTATAAGGTATATATATACATTTATTTTTATTTTATTTATCCTATTTTATTTTGTTTTATTTTTATTTTCATTTTTATTATTATTATTTTTTATGGTGCATGTGTGTTAATTTTGGTTTTTGTTTTGGTAACGAATGGTTTTAGATCATGTTGAGGACAACATGTGATTTTTGAGAGGGTAGGTAATTTTTATCTCAATCGATCGTTCATGTCTTACTAGGTTTAATTTAAATTTTTCCAAAAATTAGTTTGAGTTAAAAACGAAAAAAAAAAAAATAAAAATAAAATATATTAAAACCAAAGCTACCGTAATTTACGGTAGGTACCGTAAATTACGGTAGCCTTGTTTTGGTTACGACAGCAACATACTGTATTACGGTAGGATTCGAGGCCAGGACACCACCGTAATTTACGGTGTCCACCGTAAATTACGGTGGACCTGGGATGGGCGTACGACCGGCAGTTTTTCTAAAAAAAAAAAAAAAAAAAAATTATTTTTCCTATTTTTCAAAACCCACGGGATTTCCTCTCCCATTCACCATTTCCCCATTCCATTCTTCTCTCTTCTTCTTCTTCTCCACAACACCCACAACCTTCAATCTTCCATATCTCATTCAATTCTTAACGAAATTACGTGATTCTTGGTTCTATCTCGACTAAAATTTCGTGTGGATTCTGATTTTGAGAAGCAAATTGTGAAAAAACGAAGTTTTCGGGATCGAATAGCAAGCCCTAGTTTCGGAATTTTTGGGGGTTTTCAAGCTTTGTTTTTTCTTGACATCTAACATCATCAATTGAAGGTATGTTACTTTGTTTCATGGTTCTTGATGGTGCATTGTGAAGATTGAGGTTATGCTTTGTTCTTTTCATTGGTTCATACATATTCACTTGTTTTGGTTTATGGTTGGATGACATGGTTGTTTAATCATTCTTATGGACTATTTTGTTTATTTATGATGGAATGATCATTTGCTTGTTATGGTAGATGTAAGTTTGATGAGAAACTTGTGAACTTGGGAAATCTTAACTTTGGGGAACCTTTACATTGTAGAGGCATCATGCCTAATTTTCGTTAGAATCAAATATGCACATTCATTATTACTAACATCTACAACCATAGTAACAAGCAAGTGTGGGGATATTGTGGAAGAAGGATTGTACTTATTATGTTTAGTGTGTTGTTTGTTTTGTATGTGCAGAAAGATGGTAAGAACCAAAGATAGAGCCGGAGCAAGTTCTTCCTCTTCCAAAGGCAAGGAACCGGAGCAACCTAGGAAGAGACAATACTTGGGTGGGGTTAATGAAAGTGAAAGTGAGGAGGAGGAAATGATGGATTTGGATCAAGGCAACAAACCAAAGTGGGAATCGGGTCCTCTCGAGGATCAACCAGAAAAGTGGCAACCGGTTCTGTTTCATGATCGAATGAACAGGCTAAAAAATAAAGCTGCTGCGTTCATCTGTGAACGAGAGGTCAGAGAAGTTGAGTTTGGGCCGTTCAATGTATTTGCCCGATTTCGTGCTTTGGGATGGGAGGCAGCACTCAGCTGTTATGACAGGGACAACAAGAACCTGTTTATGACTGAGATTCAAGAGTGGATGGCGACGTTGAAATGTAACAGATATGATCGGCCATCACAGATGAAGCTAACGGGTGAGGTGAATGGGATAAAGGTGGAGATGTCATTCGAATCATTGCGAAGATTAGCCAAATATGACAGTTTACCTGCCCGTGACTACATGATTCCAAGCCTTGATGATTTGTTGCTGAGACCAGAGAAACATCCAAGGTGAAATGACATGTTAGCAGCGATATTCTTGCCCGGTACTTTTAGTGGAGTTTTGTACCGGAGGAATCTGAAGATTGAAGCAAAATTGCTGCTAACCATTTGTATTCTGAATGTCATTCCCCGAAGAGGAGATAAGGAGCAAGTGAGATATTCAGAGGTACCAGTTCTTTACTCGTTGCTCAACGGGTCGCCCCGATTTCCAATACGGTATTTAATCATGAACCACCTTTGGATATGCCGTAACAAAGTGGGGAGGAACATCATCCCATACTGCCGAATTATCACGGGACTGTTGAAGCAGTTCAGGGCAATCACAGAGGATGACAAAGGTGCATTTAAAAGACATAAACCTTTGGAGATTCGGAAGATGGGTACTGGATGGACCTACACTCAATCAGAAAGATATCACAAGTTGAAATTGGAGGGTCAGAGATGGAGAGTGTTGAAGGATGATGCGAGGGAACTGTTTCCGGGAGAAGAGGATGAGCCCGAAAGTGGAGATGAAGTCCCGAGTGGGGACGAGGATTATGCGGATGAGCCTCATGAGGAGGATGTGCATGAGGGTCAAAGGGGTCCAGGTGGGGGACATGGTGGTGCTTTCTATGATTATACGGAACGATCGTACGCGCCAAACTGGGCATACGATGGTACCATGCAGGAAGTTATTGAGAACCAACGTCCTCCGGCACCCATTTTTGATTCATGGTCGGGTTCTGAACGAACATTGTTTGATCAGCACACAATGATGAGTGCTAGTATGGAACGAGCCTTGAAGCACAATTTTGACCGACAGGAAGCATGGAATCGTGCACATGCTTATTCTCATGAGGTGGAGGTGAATCATCGGTATGAAGATGATCAAGCAAGAAGGATGCATGCAGACTGGCATGCAGGGCGGCCTGTGGTTGTGGATCCACCTCCGGTGGATTATGCGTCTCTACCACCTTACGATGGTAGTGTATCGTATCCGACCCCGCCGTTCCATCATTCGCAATGGGTAGATCCTCGTCAACAACAGGGAGCAGCGCAATCAGAGGGAAGTGGTAGCGGCGCGTTTGCTTTCGGAGAATGGAATGACATGATGTCTTCTATCTTCGGGCCTCCTCAGCCCCGCTACTATTAGTCAGGTTGTGTTCTTTCTTTTACATTGTGTGAATATTTGTTAGTTTGTCATGTTTACGGATGGGAGGATGGGTGGAGTTAAGTGATTTTCTTTTGTTTTGGGCTATGTGAGAATTGGTGGTCTGTTTCTTTTTTTTTTAAAAAAAAAAAAATAATAATAAAAAATTTATCAAAAAGAAATCCATGGTTTGAGTTATGAACGTCTGGTTCGTTGAAGCGATCAAATCTTCTTAAAACCGTACATTGGGGTCAATGTACCTCAAGTGTGGGGATGGGGAGAAAATTTTGAAATTTTTTTTTAGAAAAAAAAAAATTCAAGCAAAACATTGTGATAATTTGAACACCTTGGATTAAATCCAAATGATGCATCGGCAACCTTTAATCATTTTTATTCTTGGTGAGAGTTGAAGCCACACTTGTAGATAAATAACACATTTTCTTGTGAGAGTGGCAATAGGTGGGGGTGCATTAGAACTTGTGCTTGAATACGATCTGAGACTTTAAGTTGGATGTGAATGTGTAAGGAATAAGGGCATTTAGGTAACCTCGTCTGGGATGTGTGCGAGTGTGGGATTTGGGAGGTTGGACCTCATAAATTATATATATGAGCTTTGTTGCGAGAGGGGGGGGGTTTGGACATTTAGTTACCCAATTTTGTGCCTAAAAGCCTATCATTTGTTACCCCTTAGCTAGTTACCTTAAAAATTTACCTACCTTGACCTGGTCTTATAGTGTTATTAGTTGATTAGTAATTGTATTTATCTTCAATACTGTGTTAGATGTTTGCATGAAGATTTTGTGTTTGTTTTATTGCATCAAAAAAAAAAAAAAAAAAAAAAAAAAAGAGGAGAAAAACAAAGAAAAAGCAAGAGAAAAATTACGAAAAAAAAAAAAAAAAAAAAAAGGAATTGAAGTTGAGTACTTTGTTCATAGTATTAGGTTTGGTATTTAGTTGTTTATGTTATTATGTAATGAAAGACCAGGTTAAGTCTTCGCTTCCTCATATATATTCCATTTCCTACCCATACACCTAGCCAAGTTACAACCTTGAAGTCCCTTTGATATGCATTCATGTTTGGCAATCGCTGAGAGAACGGTCGATCTAAGTACAAGTTTATAGTTGTGCAACCGCTTATTTGCCTTTTGTGTGTCTAGCTCATAGATCCTAAAGCTTACTTGTCACCGAGAGGAGAGACATAGCGAGGGGTGTATCATTTTGGGTATTACGAAAGGGTTAGTAAAAGTATTACATGTTTATGCTTGAGTTGTATTGATCGCTTGTTTGGGATGGATTTGATATGTTGCTTGGGACAAGCAACGGTTAAGTGTGGGGATGTGACGGGTGGTTCAAAGAAAACCCTTTATAATGATTAAACGCGTAACATTCTCTCTTTTAATCATGTAATTATCTTGAATTAGATAACTGCAGTTGCTTTTGTTTCAGGCACATTATGGAGCTTAATACGGAGAAAACGTAGCGTTGGACGGACCATGACGGGATGGAACAAGGAAGGATGAGAAGAAGGAACAAAATAAAACAAGTGGGGGTCTACCGTAATTTACGGTAGCCACCGTAAATTACGGTGGCCCCCAAACATGCATTTTTCCACCGTACGGCAGAAGCTTCCCACCGTATCAAACTTATGGCTACCGTAACTTACGGTGGATACCGTAAGTTACGGTAGGGTGATTTCCTGGAAAGTGGTTTACAATTTAAAAACACAAGTGGATGTGCTTTGCTCAATAGATGGAATTGTGACGATTCTTTGGCTGGAAAGAGGGGACTTTTGGTGTTTTGTTTTGTTATATAAACATTGGAAAAGCATTGTGTGGATTATCATCTTCTTGGAACAACATCATCACTCTCTTGGAACAAAAAGACATTCGGGTATTTGAGATTCAAGATTTTCTTTGGTCAAGCTTTTGGTTGATATTCTTGGTTGTGTTGAAGAACAGAATATTGTGGTAATTTGATCCTTGTTATGTATTTGGTTGTTATGAATTATCTTTTGAATCTTGTTCTTGTGCATAAAACTATGAGAGGCTAAACTTCTTTGGGTTTTCCCCCGGTTTTCATATTGTAAGATTATGGTTTGTTAATGTTTGAAAACTAAATTGCATCATTGTGTTTTGTATTTGATTGCTTGAAACATTTATGTTAGTATTTTGATCTTAACTTGAATTCCCAAATTGCATGAATGAGTATGAAATTTGTAGGAAATAAAATATATCAAATTATTATTGACGGCGGAATCGTCGAGGCGTGAGAGTTACGATTGTTCACAGCCACATAACGCTATTGCCTGAAACATGTTAAAATAAAAGGTCAACATATTGTTGGTGAGCATTCTATAGTTTTTCATACATAAGTATATAAAGATGGCAATTCATGTTGTAAATTAGAGAACAAGGTAACTAGGGATGTAAGACAGAATGCACAATCAATCCTTGACAAAGTTTTACAAGTCTCAAACGTTTACAAGAATATACGATTAGCTAAGTGTACTTGGATCAACCAAGCAGGCTTGTCAGGCCCATAGATCTATGACGTCGCCAGGCTAGCAATAGTTAATGATTGTACATATATTCGACATTACATGGTAGCTACAAGATTCAACTAATCACAACACACAAGCAAATTGCCATAAGTTTACAAGAATCAAACGTATTTACAAGTGTAACGTTTATACGGTAACATGTTTCACCCAAAAGTGTGTGAAATAATAAAATGGGTATAGAAATACTCACTTGGCGATTAGTATAAATTGGATGATTAATAAGAAATAATATCGCGCGTCGTTTCAACGAATTCCTTTATAAGGTACCTAGAAATACATATTAAGATTTATAATAAGATTAACGGTTTAATGTGAATTAGAGTCTTAGATGGAATTTGGGGTTTTGACAGGTAATGAATATTACTTGTATTTCGATTTATTCAAAGGAAATACGTATTTTAAGTATTTTTCAATCCTAGAAGTGAAATTAGGTTTAATATCTGATAATGTTCCAATATATCTTATATATATTCTTGTTAATAAATATCATTATGATAATGTATTACCCGATAACAATTTATTAATCCGAATTAATTGTTAAAGTATATTTTATACGAAGTGACTTATAATTACGTTTGTAAATAATTGTGAAATTAATTATGAAACGCATATAATTTCTACGAGAAATTCATGATTACGTTAACATCGTGATCAATAATAATTTGATATTTTAAATTATTATTTAAAGTCATGTTTTTTTTATAAAAATAAACCAATTATACTATTTGTTATTGGATATTTTATATAAAAATTAAAGTGTTTTCAAAGAAATAATTTTACAGGAATTATTGGATAACTTTTAAAATAATTAGAGTTTATAAAATAAATTTTTAGAATTTTCAGAATTTTTTTATGATTTTTAAAGGCTTAAAAAGCCAATTAAAAAAATAATGGGGGTGCCCGGGGTCGAACCCGGGACCTCCTGTTTACACACACATTCACCAAACCAGTGAACCAAGGCCGCAGCCGCGGTATGTTTTGATTTCCAATTGTATTTAACACCCATTGCAAACCCTCCCCAATTCTCATAAACCCTAGGTTTGATTTGGGTCGAATTGACCCTTGATTCAGTGATGTTTACCGAATTAAACATAGGGCTTTTAATCCCCATGTTAATACGATCATATAGGTATGTTTAATTACCCGATTGGATGCTGATTCGATAAGAACAGATGAAGAACAGCCGCGGTTTTAGCTTGAAGTCGAGTGATGATTGAACGATGATGAAAACCAAATTCACTTCACAGGTAGCTTCAAACGAGGTCAAGGATCAATTGCCCTCTGTTAATTGTGACTTATAATAGTTCTAAGTACGAATTCGAGTGTGTTGCAGATCGCGGGGAAGAAGAAGATCGATTTGAGGTTTCTGTGTTTTAATTGATGCAATTGAAAACATAGACTGATTAGGATTATTTATAGCATCGAGTAGGTTGGTTTTATTCGATTATTGTTGAGTCTTAGTGCGATTTTGAGGCTGTAAAGTTACCGACCATGAACGTGGGTCGGTTTAGATCGCACTACCGATTGGATCTTCGAATTATTATAGGTGTTAGGTTCGAATCTGACCCACGATCACAATGGGACCGGTTTGGAGTAATTTAATCGAGTTTTGAGGTGGTTTGGGGTTCGCCGGAGCCGTTGGCCGGCGGTGGCCGGACGGTCGCCGGAAAAACGTGGGAGAAGAGAGAGAGCGCAGTTGGTTTTGAAATATTTACAGAACTGGTCCCTGCGGTTTCAAATTTATTATTTCATGCTATAAACTTCTTTTTGAAGTTTGATAAATTGCAAAACCGACCCCTGGACTCTTATTATTATTATTATATTAACATTATTAATGTTATTATTATTATTATTAGTGTTATTATTATTGTTTATTATTATTATTAATATTATTATTATTATTACTATTATCATTATTATCATTATTATTATTATTTATTATTATTATTATTGATATTATTATTATTATTATTATTATTATTTGCAAGATACGAAATGTTACAGTCTCCCCTACTTTAGGAAATTTCGTCCCGAAATTTATTTACGAGGAGGCTGAGACGACAAGATGAGGACACTTGGAGAACTTTCAGGTTTTGATAAAGTACCAAAAGAAGAAAATTCATCATCGATTAAGCCGACCGCTTTAGTGTTTACTTTATGTGCAATGGCAGAGCTATTAGAGGTAAAAAGAGAGTCTAAAGTGTGTGTCTTCTAGTTAACATTATAAGCTTTCTCATTGATTAAGAATGAACGTTAATACAAGCTGTTATCGTCTCCCCTACTTTAAAGGATTTCGTTTAGAAATTAAAAATGAATTAAACGAACAAATACGGGTATCTCTGTTTCATATGATCCTCCTGCTCCCACGTGAACTCAGCTCCACACTTGTTCTCCCAACGAACTTTGACAATTGGAGTAGTTGTGGTCCTAGTCTTCTTCATGATGCGATCCATAATCTCGACGGGTTTCTCGATAAAGTGCAATGACTCGTCGATCTGGATGTCTTCCAGTGGAACATGCAGACTCTCGTCGGCCAAACACTTTCTTAAATTTGAGACATGGAACACAGGATGAACTTCACTAAGGTCGGAAGGTAGTTCCAGTTTATAAGCCACTTTCCCAATCCTTTTCAGGATTTTGAAAGGTCCTACAAATCTTGGAGCTAGTTTACCCTTCTTTCCAAAGCGAATAACACCTTTCCATGGTGAAACCTTAAGAAGAACCATATCACCAACTTGAAACTCCAACGGTTTACGATGCTTATCGGCATAACTCTTTTGTCGACTTCTTGCCACTTCAAGGTTCTTGCGGATTGTAGCAACTTTATCGGTCGTTTCTTGTATAAGTTCAGGACCAGTGATAAAGTTTTCACCAATGTCGGTCCAACAGATCGGCGATCGGCATTTACGACCATAAAGTGCTTCGAATGGTGCCATCTTGATACTTGAGTGATAACTATTGTTATACGAAAATTCCGCGAGCGGTAAATGCGTATCCCAATTACCACCAAAGTCAAGGACACATAATCGTAGCAAATCCTCGAGGGTTTGGATTGTTCGTTCGGTTTGACCATCAGTTTGAGGATGGTAAGCCGTACTTAAATCCAATTGAGTACCCAAGAGTTCTTGCATAGATGACCAAAAGTGTGAAGTGAAACGAGCATCTCGATCAGAAATGATGTGCAACGGTACGCCGTGACGACTAACAATTTCATCAATGTATATGCGAGCTAGTCTTGAAACCTTGTAAGTGTCTCGTATAGGTATGAAATGTGCCGTCTTAGTCAAACGGTCCACAATCACCCATATACTATCATGACCACGAGGAGTACGTGGCAACTTGGTTATGAAATCCATGGATACATGTTCCCATTTCCACATAGGGATTTCAGGTTGTTCAAGTAAACCACTTGGTCGTTGATGCTCGGCTTTGACTTTCGCACACGTGAGACATTTGGAGACATGAACCGCGATATCTTTCTTCATTCCAGGCCACCAATATTGACCACGCAAATCCATGTACATTTTATCGGAACCAGGATGTATAGAATATCGGGTGTGATGAGCTTCGTCCAAGATGATGTGTCGAAGGTTATTACGATTTGGAATCCAAAGTCGATTCATAAAGTACCATAGGCCGTTGGTTTTTCCTCCAGTTGTGATCGAACGTTAGACACCAAATCCTCATTACTTCCATCGTCGGTTATTGCCGCTTGTTGAGCCTTGCGAATGCATAACTCGAGATCACTATCAATTCTTATGTTTTGGAGCATGATAGTAGTCTCGTTAACATCCACACGTACCTCGGTATCAAATTCTCTTAACGTGTGAAACCACTGTCTTTGATCTCTGATTCCTTGTAGTGAGACATTTTTGTTGTGGACCTTGCGACTCAGTGCGTCGGCTACAACATTCGCCTTTCCAGGATGATAGCGAATGTCACAGTCGTAGTCACTGATTAACTCGATCCAACGTCGTTGTCTCATGTTGAGATCTTTTTGGTTGAAAACATGTTGGAGACTTTTGTGGTCGGTGTAGACTATGCATTTCGTCCCATAAAGATAATGTCGCCAGATCTTCAAAGCGAATACCACAGCACCAAGTTCAAGATCATGAGTCGTGTAATTCACCTCGTGAACCTTCAATTGTCTTGATGCATAAGCTATCACCTTTCCTCGTTGCATAAGAACACAACCAAGACCTTGTTTCGAAGCATCACAATATACGGTGAAATCCTCGTTTCCATCGGGTAGGGTCAAGATAGGAGCATTACTTAGTTTGTGTTTTAATTTTTCAAACGCTTCCTCTTGCTCGGGTCCCCACTCGAATGGTTTATTCTTTTGTGTTAAGGAAGTGAGCGGCTTTGCGATCCTCGAAAAGTTGGCGATGAATCGCCGATAATAACCAGCAAGACCAAGGAAAGAACGAATCTCGGTCGGTGCCGTGGGAACACACCAATTCTTCACAGCTTCCACCTTTGCAGGGTCAACGTGAATTCCTTGGCTATTTACCACATGTCCTAGAAATTGAACTTCCTTGAGCCAGAAATCACACTTCGAGAACTTCGCGTACAATTGCTCTTTCCTCAATAATTCAAGAACTTGTCGCAAATGCAGTTCATGCTCGGCGTTGGTTTTGGAGTAGATGAGAATGTCATCAATGAAGACGATCACAAACTTATCTAGATAAGGCTTGCATACTCGATTCATGAGATCCATGAAGACAGCAGGAGCATTAGTCAAGCCAAAAGGCATCACCGTAAACTCATAGTGCCCATAACGAGTACGAAATGCGGTCTTGGGGATGTCATCATCATGGACACGTAATTGATGATATCCAGAACGTAGATCAATCTTCGAGAATATAGTAGCTCCTTGAAGTTGATCAAACAGATCGTCGATACGAGGAAGAGGATACCGATTTTTGATGGTCAACTTGTTGAGCTCTCGGTAGTCGATACACATACGGAATGACCCATCTTTCTTCTTCACAAATAAGACAGGTGCACCCCAAGGAGAAGAACTAGGGCGGATAAACCCTTTTTCGGATAATTCCTGGAGTTGGCTAGAGAGTTCTTGCAATTCCGATGGTGCAAGCCGATATGGTGACTTAGCCACGGGTTGTGCTCCCGGTATCAAATCAATTTTAAATTCAACTTCACGTACGGGAGGTAAACCACTAAGGTCATCGGGAAATACTTCAGGAAAGTCTCGTACAATAGGGACATCCTTAAGTTCTTTCCCTTTGGCTTTTGTGTTGACCACGTAAGCCAAGAAGGCTATATACTTCTTGCTTAAGCACTTTCGGGCTTGAGTGCAAGACATGAGTTTGAGTCCTTGTGATGATTTCTCGCCGAACACTTTCAAAGTATCCCCGAATGGTAACGGTATTCGAATACACTTCTCAAAACATACGATCTCAGCATGATGTTTGACTAGCCAATCCATTCCAATGATGACGTCGAAGCTTCCGAGTTTCATAGGAATAAGATCAATAGGGAATTCGTGCTCGTTAAAGCTTATGATGTAATCACGTATTATGACATCAACGACAATGGGTTTTCCATCGGCGACTTCGACCGTGTAGGGTCTTTCCAGATTAATACGTGATTTAGAAAGTACGGGCTCGAATTCTAACGACACGAAACTCTTATCCGCACCCGAATCAAATAATACAGATGCATAATGATCATTTACAAGATACATACCTGTTCGGTAAAAAGAAATTTTATTATTGATACGATGATTACAAAGATGGAAAACATCAATAATACAAGGAATGATTTAAACGGGGTTCTTCGTCGTACCATTCACAACGTCATTGCTGACTTGTGCTTGGTTGGCGTTGATATTGAAAGCCCTTCCACGAGCTGGTGGCACATTGCCCGCATTGCGAGGGCATTGCGGACGAATATGACCAGGCTCGCCACAGTTGTAACAGGTTCGGTTGGCAAGCATTGCAGCGTTGTTTGGTGCACGTAGACAAGTAGTCACCAAATGGCCATACTTTCCACACAACGAGCAGATTCGGCATGGAACGTTGCCCGCATGATGGTACTTGCACGTGTTACACATTGGCTGAGAACCCGTATAAACTTTAGCCATGGGAGCTTGATTTGCCACCACCATTTGTTTTTGAGGAGCATTTGGAGTGGTCACAGCGTAGTTGCGTGTTGGCGTGAACTTACGCTTCTTGCTTTGGGAAGACGACTCAGCCTTTACATCCTTTGTTGCCTCGGGTGTCGCCTTCACAGTAGACTTTGAACCCTTTGCCGACATAGTGCCAGCTCTAATATGACTCTCAGTGAGCTGTGCTGTGATAGTAATTGCCTCCTCCAAAGTTGTGGGTCGGCTACCCACCACAGCATCTTGAATTTGGGGTGGTACACCCTTTATGAACTTCTCGATGTTGCGGGGAACAGTATCGACCATGTGAGGCAATAATAAACTCAACTCATGATGCCTAGTTGAGTAGGCCAAATGATCACCATCGTTTTGCTTCAAATTCCAGAATTCTTCTTCCAGCTTTTGCAATTCACTTCTCGGGCAGAACTTCGCGATGGCGATGTTCTTGAACTCATCCCAAGAGAGTGCCAAAATAGCATCAGCTCCTCGGTTTCTCTTCTCGCTATTCCACCAGGTAAGTGCCCTTTGTTGGAGCATACTAGTGGCATAACGGACTTTGAGTGCCTCGGGACACTCACAATTGGCGAAAGTGTTCTCCATGCCTTCGAACCACTCAAGAAGACCAGTGGCTCCTTCCTTGCCACTAAAGTTGGTGGGTTTGCACGAGTTGAAGTGTTTGAAGGTGCAAGTACGATCGTTCCCGTTTCGGCTGTTGCTATTTTCTCCTTGAGCACCGTTGTTGTTTCCATTGGTGTTGTTGTTGCTATTAGCCATCATGGTGCTAGTAAGTTCAGCAACCATGGTTGGGAGCACAGCAGCCATTTGTTTGGCGATCATTGCTGCCAGCTTGCGGTTGGAGTTTCCACGTTTTTGAAGTTGTCGAGACATGCTGGACATACAAAAAGGAGCTAGTTACGGGAGTGAGGATAACAAAGAATATTAGTTTAGACAAAGGTAGGCTAAAGGTTGTAAGGTATACGGAATGATCCCATTTGATAACGCATTATCATTTGGAACCGTGGACACGTCAAGGTAAATTGATTCATTTGCCTTAGAGATTTGTGTATTTTGACCATAGTTTATCACTCATCCCAGAAATCCCCAGGTAAGCGTAACGGGCCCCTCTATGAGATTTATACGAATACGCTTGCCTTAGCCCGAAGGCTTTTTGCCAGGAAATCCAGAATACAGGTGTCTATGTGTCACATAATATTTCTTAGGTTCATGTAATCAAAACCTTGATGAGATTTATATAGATTAGACATAACGTCTAAAGATCCAAGTCATAAGCATAAGTATACGATTCCACGTGTCGTCGAGAATAAGATAGAGAGGTTTTATGTTCGGGAAAAGTCAAAGATAAGTGTAGGGAGACAAGTAATTAAGTTTAGGCAATCCTATGCTAAGGCATCAAATTGCACACAAGAAGGCATAGCATTATGTAATATGCAAACTATATATTTATAAGATAAAAATACTATAAGGTGCATGCATAAGCTATAGTCTAGGTCATCATTAATAACCTAAATCCCTATAGTTATGGGCTCTGATACCAATCTGTCACACCCCAACCTTGACGGCGGAATCGTCGAGGCGTGAGAGTTACGATTGTTCACAGCCACATAACGCTATTGCCTGAAACATGTTAAAAATAAAAGGTCAACATATTGTTGGTGAGCATTCTATAGTTTTTCATACATAAGTATATAAAAGATGGCAATTCATGTTGTAAATTAGAGAACAAGGTAACTAGGGATGTAAGACAGAATGCACAATCAATCCTTGACAAAGTTTTACAAGTCTCAAACGTTTACAAGAATATACGATTAGCTAAGTGTACTTGGATCAACCAAGCAGGCTTGTCAGGCCCATAGATCTATGACGTCGCCAGGCTAGCAATAGTTAATGATTGTACATATATTCGACATTACATGGTAGCTACAAGATTCAACTAATCACAACACACAAGCAAATTGCCATAAGTTTACAAGAATCAAACGTATTTACAAGTGTAACGTTTATACGGTAACATGTTTCACCCAAAAGTGTGTGAAATAATAAAATGGGTATAGAAATACTCACTGGCGATTAAGTATAAATTGGATGATTAATAAGAAATAATATCGCGCGTCGTTTCAACGAATTCCTTTATAAGGTACCTAGAAATACATATTAAGATTTATAATAAGATTAACGGTTTAATGTGAATTAGAGTCTTAGATGGAATTTGGGGTTTTGACAGGTAATGAATATTACTTGTATTTCGATTTATTCAAAGGAAATACGTATTTTAAGTATTTTTCAATCCTAGAAGTGAAATTAGGTTTAATATCTGATAATGTTCCAATATATCTTATATATATTCTTGTTAATAAATATCATTATGATAATGTATTACCCGATAACAATTTATTAATCCGAATTAATTGTTAAAGTATATTTTATACGAAGTGACTTATAATTACGTTTGTAAATAATTGTGAAATTAATTATGAAACGCATATAATTTCTACGAGAAATTCATGATTACGTTAACATCGTGATCAATAATAATTTGATATTTTATTTACTACAAATACTAGCTCCAAGATTTGATATATTTGAATTCCCAAACGCATATAAGGTTTCACCATGGAAAGGTGTTATTCGCTTTGGAAAGAAGGGTAAACTAGCTCCAAGATTTGTAGGACCTTTCAAAATCCTGAAAAGGATTGGGAAAGTGGCTTATAAACTGGAACTACCTTCCGACCTTAGTGAAGTTCATCCTGTGTTCCATGTCTCAAATTTAAGAAAGTGTTTGGCCGACGAGAGTCTGCATGTTCCACTGGAAGACATCCAGATCGACGAGTCATTGCACTTTATCGAGAAACCCGTCGACATTATGGATCGCATCATGAAGAAGACTAGGACCACAACTACTCCAATTGTCAAAGTTCGTTGGGAGAACAAGTGTGGAGCTGAGTTCACGTGGGAGCGGGAGGATCATATGAAACAGAGATACCCGTATTTGTTCGTTTAATTCATTTTTAATTTCTAAACGAAATTCTTTAAAGTAGGGGAGACGATAACAGCTTGTATTAACGTTTATTCTTAATCAGTGAGAAAGCTTATAATGTTAACTAGAAGACACACACTTTAGACTCTCTTTTTACCTCTAATGGCTTTGCCATTGCACATAGTACACACTAAAGCAGTCGGCTTAATCGATGATGAATTTTCTTCTTTTGATACTTTATCAAAACCTGAAAGTTCTCCAAGTGTCCTCATCTTGTCGTCTCAGCCTCCTCGTAAATAAATTTCGGGACGAAATTTCCTAAAGTAGGGGAGACTGTAACATTCGTATCTTGCAAATAATAATAATAATAATAGTAATAATATCATAATAATAATAATAAATAATAATAATAATGATAATAATGATAATAGTAATAATAAATAATATTAATAATAATAATAAACAATAATAATAACACTAATAATAATAATAATAACATTAATAATGTTAATAATAATAATAATAATAAGAGTCCAGGGGTCGGTTTTGCAATTTATCAAACTTCAAAAAGAAGTTTATAGCATGAAATAATAAATTTGAAACCACAGGGACCAGTTCTGTAAATATTTCAAAACCAACTGCGCTCTCTCTCTTCTCCCTCGTTTTTCCGGCGACCGTCCGGCCACCGCCGGCCAACGGCTCCGGCGAACCCCAAACCACCTCAAAACTCGATTAAATTACTCCAAACCGGTCCCATTGTGATCGTGGGTCAGATTCGAACCTAACACCTATAATAATTCGAAGATCCAATCGGTAGTGCGATCTAAACCGACCCACGTTCATGGTCGGTAACTTTACAGCCTCAAAATCGCACTAAGACTCAACAATAATCGAATAAAACCAACCTACTCGATGCTATAAATAATCCTAACCAGTCTATGTTTTCAATTGCATCAATTAAAACACAGAAACCTCAAATCGATCTTCTTCTTCCCCGCGATCTGCAACACACTCGAATTCGTACTTAGAACTATTATAAGTCACAATTAACAGAGGGCAATTGATCCTTGACCTCGTTTGAAGCTACCTGTGAAGTGAATTTGGTTTTCATCATCGTTCAATCATCACTCGACTTCAAGCTAAAACCGCGGCTGTTCTTCATCTGTTCTTATCGAATCAGCATCCAATCGGGTAATTAAACATACCTATATGATCGTATTAACATGGGGATTAAAAGCCCTATGTTTAATTCGGTAAACATCACTGAATCAAGGGTCAATTCGACCCAAATCAAACCTAGGGTTTATGAGAATTGGGGAGGGTTTGCAATGGGTGTTAAATACAATTGGAAATCAAAACATACCGCGGCTGCGGCCTTGGTTCACTGGTTTGGTGAATGTGTGTGTAAACAGGAGGTCCCGGGTTCGACCCCGGGCACCCCCATTATTTTTTTAATTGGCTTTTTAAGCCTTTAAAAATCATAAAAAAATTCTGAAAATTCTAAAAATTTATTTTATAAACTCTAATTATTTTAAAAGTTATCCAATAATTCCTGTAAAATTATTTCTTTGAAAACACTTTAATTTTTATATAAATATCCAATAACAAATAGTATAATTGGTTTATTTTTATAAAAAAACATGACTTTAAATAATAATTTAAAATATCAAATTATTATTGATCACGATGTTAACGTAATCATGAATTTCTCGTAGAAATTATATGCGTTTCATAATTAATTTCACAATTATTTACAAACGTAATTATAAGTCACTTCGTATAAAATATACTTTAACAATTAATTCGGATTAATAAATTGTTATCGGGTAATACATTATCATAATGATATTATTAACAAGAATATATATAAGATATATTGGAACATTATCAGATATTAAACCTAATTTCACTTCTAGGATTGAAAAATACTTAAAATACGTATTTCCTTTGAATAAATCGAAATACAAGTAATATTCATTACCTGTCAAAACCCCAAATTCCATCTAAGACTCTAATTCACATTAAACCGTTAATCTTATTATAAATCTTAATATGTATTTCTAGGTACCTTATAAAGGAATTCGTTGAAACGACGCGCGATATTATTTCTTATTAATCATCCAATTTATACTTAATCGCCAAGTGAGTATTTCTATACCCATTTTATTATTTCACACACTTTTGGGTGAAACATGTTACCGTATAAACATTACACTTGTAAACACGTTTGATTCTTGTAAACTTATGGCAATTTACTTGTGTGTTGTGATTAGTTGAATCTTGTAGCTACCATGTAATGTCGAATATATGTACAATCATTAACTATTGCTAGCCTGGCGACGTCATAGATCTATGGGCCTGACAAGCCTGCTTGGTTGATCCAAGTACACTTAGCTAATCGTATATTCTTGTAAACGTTTGAGACTTGTAAAACTTTGTCAAGGATTGATTGTGCATTCTGTCTTACATCCCTAGTTACCTTGTTCTCTAATTTACAACATGAATTGCCATCTTTTATATACTTATGTATGAAAAACTATAGAATGCTCACCAACAATATGTTGACCTTTTATTAACATGTTTCAGGCAATAGCGTTATGTGGCTGTGAACAATCGTAACTCTCACGCCTCGACGATTCCGCCGTCAAGGAATTCACACTTTTTGCATACAGTTTATAAGTTTGGAGAAAATTTGTTTGTTAAAATTAGTAAGCTCATAAACATTTGTACTATATTAACAAAATATTATTAGGTAATTACAAACAAACCTTGGTTACTTTTTCCACCACTGTCTATCTCTATAGGGCTCCCGGCACTTGTAATTATATGACCTTACCCAAACATACATGTGACTGCAGTAAAACAATTTTCTGGAAGCAGTTAAGCTTTATTTATTTTATTTCTCATTTTTTTACACGTAGTTACGTGTTCTTACATGAAGTTACATGTAGTTACATGAAGTTACATGTAATTACACCTGGTTACATGTTGAAAAATATGAAAAACGAACTCTGTGTAAGCTTATATAACCATGTGTAATAATATGTAATAATCAAAAACAGGTTTTAAGTTTTTACTTACCACTAACATTTTTCCACCAGTACACATCACATAATCAGATAAAATAAACCAAATCTAACATGTACTAGGTTGCTACACAACAGAACATTGTATATCTCAATTAACTGAATTTTTATTATTACACCTTTCTTACACTTAATTAAAATATACCCACTTTTTTAAGAAAACATTTTGCTTATGAAAAATTTATAAGTACTTAAATACAAGCTATACGTATGTACAAATAAACAAGCCCAAAATAAAACCCAAAATAAACCCCTCAACTTTACAACTATACAAGAACGTATATTTGCAGACCCCCAATTTGAATCTTCACTAATTAAACATTTTCCTCAGTTTCATTGAACAATAAATGCTTGCAAGAAGGAAGGTTGTGTTCTATTTCAAAAAAATTAACATGCACTTTTATTACCATATGGTACATATATAGGATCATAGGTAGCATACTGTAAAGCATTCTGTAACCTAATTCCAATTGAAACATCAACTATAAAAATTAACATAACAAAGCCATAACAAAGACAATAATATAATTTATGAGTTCATATCATCTGCATTTTTGTGACCCAGGGAGCTCTAACTCCCAAAGTCCCAAATTAGGGAAAAATTCATAAGCACTTATAATCAATATGGAATGCCTACAGCATAAACCAGAACTAACTATAGCTTAATAGTACATATACAGGATCATAGGTAGTACATTGTAACTACTAACTAGCATTTCGTAACCTAATTTCAATTAAAACATTAACTATACAAATTAACACAACAAAACCATAACAAAAATATAACTTATGAGTTCATATCATCTGCAATTTTGTGACTCTGTGAGCTCTAACTCCCAAATTGGGGCAAAAATCATAAGCATTATAATCAATACGGAATGCATACAGCATAAACCAGAACCAACTACAGCTTAATAGTACATATATAGGATCGTAGGCAGTACATTGTAACTAGCATTCTGTAACCTAACTCCAATTGAAACATCAACTACAAAAATTAACATAACAAAACCATAAACAAACGAACCTTAAAGAAGTTATGCCAGAGGAAATCAAGAGGGAGATTATCACGAACAAGGAAAAGGAAAGCAATCTTCATACTAAAATTATCGATGCGGAATCCATCAAAACCAAAATCAGCAGAACTAGACGCGGATTGAAGACTAAATTGAGAGAATAATCCGAAAAAAACGACAAAACAAAACAGTATCAACGATAAGATCAAAAACTTCAAAACGAAAGGCGAAATATGGCGTCTCGATGCGACATTCACGAATTGCTTGATATATATATATATATTTAAATAATTAAAAGACTTACCCCATTGACGTCTCCTCCATTTTTCTTCCCAAATGAAGATGAAACTACTGTTCCGATGATCTGTCCCGTCGATTTGATGCAAACCGAAATCGAATTTTCACAAAGGTGCTGTGAACCCGGCGAACAAGGAAGAAGAAAGCGAGCAAGAGAAATTTACGGGGGTGGGGTGAACTGATTTCAATCTATTTGGGGTTTGAAAAATTTTGAAAAGGGGATGGTGGTTGTGAAGATTGACTGATGTGACTTTTGGTTTTGGGGTTAACCATACTTGGTACGGTTGAGTACTTCAACCATAATGTCAAATTACCAGAATACCCTTAAAAGTAGAAGTCAATCCTGCAGCATGTATTATTTAATCACAAAATATTCCTGGCCCTTGGATCAAAAGTTGCTTTAGAGATCAAGGGTTCAATATGGGTTAAAGGGTTTTCACATAAACCATGGGTTCTCAAATTAACCTCATCCCCTTTAAAAGTGTAAGAACCCTTTAACCCTAAAGGGCCAATTACACGACGCCACATCAGCATCATGGGAGACAACTTTAAGGGGTATTTTTGTCATTTACCCATACCCCCATATTTCATGTCTTGCTTTATGACAGAGTACCTTTTTATACTTTGTCAACCCTTTTTCACCAACCCATCAATTTACACTTTTTGCATACACCTCGAGCACCATCATTTTAGTACTTTTTTCACCAACCTTTTTCATCAAACTATCACTATAGATTTATCTTCCTTCATTACAATTTCCCTCCATCCACAATTTTCCTTTAACATTTTGTAGAATACTAAACACCGTGTTTTGTTAGCAAGAACCGATAACTTCATTCATGGGTGGCAGTGAAGTTAACCATCCCCCCTTCACAACCTGCGGATGAACTCGAACCTTCACCCGGGAATCCGGCAGTGGATTGCGTTGTTGTTACCCGGCCTCTGCCTTCACCAGTTCATGATGTAGAATCTCCTGCAACTGACCTTCTGGCACCTGTTGCGGTTTCTTCAATCTCTCCTCTCCGATACATCAGTTATGATCGTCGTGATTAGTTTGTGTAATATTTTTTTGTAGCTTTTTTGTTTTTGAAATGCATAAATTTTGTTTTTGAAGTAGTTGTTTATCACAGTTGCCAATAAGGGTGTTTTTTTATCCAAATACTTTTATGTGGGTGGGGGGGATCTATTTCTTGAATAACAATTGAAAACAATTTTATTAAAATTCCTTGTTATCAAATCCCTGTTCTTTGTTATTACTGGTTATAAGGTTTTATTTTTGGACTGGGTTTTTCATTTTTTTAGACTTAGTTTTACATGTTTTTTTTGGACTGGTTACATTTTGTTGGACTTAGTTTTCCATTTTTTTGGACTGGTTATAAGCTTTTATGGGGAAAACAATTTGAAAACATGTTTTTTTTTCTTTTTTTTGCACTTACTTTTCCATTTTTTCTTTGTTTTACTGGTTATAAGGTTTTATTTTTGGACAGATTATGTAACCACGAAAACAATTTGTAATAAATGTGTAACAACAATCTGTGTGTTTCAGGGAGTCAATGTAACAATGTTTAATAATGTAAAAATGTGCAACCCATGCAGTGTGGACAAATTGGCTAAAATGTAACAATGTGTAATAATTTGTAATAACAAACTGTGTTTTCTTTGTATTATTGGTTATAAGGTTTTATTTTTTGGACAGATGGTGTAACCACAGTAACAATGTGTAATAATAGAAAAAACAAACTTTGTTTTTCAGGGAGTCATTGTAACAATGTGTAATAAATGTAATAATGTGTAACACATGCGGTAAGGACAGATTGGTTACAATGTAACAATGTGTAATAACATGTAACAAGAAACTGTGTTTTCAGGGAGTCGTTGTAGTAACATATTCTTCCATATTTTTTTGTGCTCAGGGAATCATTGTAGTAAGATATTCCAGACGCCAAATGGCACTAACTTTTGGGTCCTTGAGGTTTCTTTTGATGAGAAGCCCTATGTTGATGCAATTTTTAGTTCATGGGAACAGGTCATGAACAAATACCAACGTTACGCGGAGTCATCGGGTTTTGTTGTACGTGTTGGAGGGTTTAAGAGATGGAATGGCACCATTACTCATCCAACATTGTTATGTAACTTAACATGCGTTCGATCGTTTAACATGTTTTAATAGTCTTTTTACAATGTGTGTGCCACACAATGTACTGCAACTAACATCCGTAAGAAAAGCTTTTGAAAATGCAAATTTTCAGCACTATCATGTAACATGTTGAAATATGTTGCAGTGTGTTTTGTAATTGTTGTTTAATGTGGAAAACGAACAAGACTCAATGGCACTATATCGTAATGGTAGTATATCGACTGATGTAAATGTATGTAACACGGTGTAATATGATGTAAGACATAGGAAATATTTTTTTTGTATTTGTTGAATGACTAAAGTTTTTTTAATGATGTAAGACATACTTATTATGTTACCGCATATCTGTTAATACTTATCAAACCCTATCTGACATCTAACCTACCATTTAAAGTTTTTTTGACAAAAGAATAGTTTGTAGTTTGATATAATTGTGTGTAAATTATTAAAAATATTACGATCTATAATGATTTATTCAAGCTAATTTTTTTAGGCAGATTTGCTCTGATATTTATGAGAACTCAAATATTCGTTCGGCAATTCATAAGTTGGTTTTATGAAACATCAATGATTATCCCAAATTTGTAAGCATGATTTCGTTTTATGTTTTGTGTTATGTTTTTTTTATAATGGGAAACAATGTGGATGTAACATCATGTTTTTGTGAAAACAACAATGATTGCTTTATCTTTAATCACCTTTTTTACTCCGTCCAGATGTAAGTTAATGTAACAATCACTAATGTTTTCAAGTTTTGATTATTTTTACTGTTGTTTTTATCTTTAATCATACATGTTATATTGTTAACGCATATCTATTATTTTTAGCATGCCATCTACCACAAAATTACATGCTATTACATCATGTTATATCAGGCTACATGATCCTAATATAATTAATTAGAATGTCATCTAACAAAATTTACATGGTATTACATCATGCTATATCAGGTTACAGGATCCTAATATTTAGTTACCACTAAGGTTTCTTCGACTATACACATGATATTATAAGATTAAATAACGAAATTTTAGTTAGCATTAGGAAATGTGAGCATGTAAAAGTTTCATGTTTCCATGTATATTTTGTTATTATACATAAGTATGTTGCTTACTTTTGTTTATTTTAATTAAAGGACACTAATTTGTCCCCAACATATGATTATTCTTTCGCGATGTAAGTGCATGTAACATTCAGTTAAATTTTTAGGGATGTCTTTTAAGCATACCATATTCTAATGTCTTGCAGTATACATGCACCTATGCAAGTCACAGTTACATCAACTTACATTATCTTACTGTTTGCTACATATTCCTGTTAAGTTATATGAATTACATTGCAACGTAGACAGTACGATAGTTTACAAATTATCATCCTATTAAAATCTCATTACCAGTCTTATGCCTACTTCTTGTATTAGTCCATGTTCGCTTCGGGGGAGAGCCTGCTAATTGTGTACATAAGGTAGTAACATAGTTTGTTTTACTGTAAAGCACAAATACAAGTAACATAACATAAATGGAATTTTTTTCACGTTTAAAAAACGTAAAAGGTAGATTACATTTAGATTTAGAACGAACACTTGGCCCCTCTGAAGATATGAATGAAATGATTGGCAGGTTTGATTCATCAGCAGAACCTGTTGTTTATATAGTACATTAAATTATTTGTAAAAGGAAAAGTAATAACGTAGGTACTAACATACAAAATATAATTACGTACAGACTAACTAACCGTGGTCAGTATGTCCATCAGCGTCTCTCTCTATAGGGCTTCTGTCGGTATTTTTAATCGGCTTAGTAATCTAAGGGCTATTTGTTCGCTACTCCTAATTGTTTTACCATTAATCATAAGAATGTTCGAATACATTGGAGTACAACAAAAAACAACAATTACTATGAAGATTTGTAAAAACCTCTTGAGTGAACTGTATTTAATAACATTGTTACAATGACTCCCTGAAAAAAGGGAGTCATTGTAACAATGTGTAATAAATGTAACAATGTGTAACACATGCGGTAAGGACAGATTGGTTACAATGTAACAATATTTAATAATATGTAACAAGAAACTGTGTTTTCAGGGAGTCGTTGTAGTAACGTATTCTTCCATATTTTTTTGTGTTCAGGGAATTATTGTAGTAAGATATTTCAGACGCCAAATGGCACTAAGTTTTGGGTCCTTGTGGTTTCTTTTGATGAGAAGCCCTATGTTGATGCAATTTTTAGTTCATGGGAACAGGTCATGAACAAGTACCAACGTTACACGGAGTCATCGGGTTTTGTTGTACGTGTTGGAGGGTTTAAGAGATGGAATGACAGCATTACTCATCGAACATTGTTATGTAACTTAACATGCGTTCGATCGTTTAACCTGTTTTAATAGTCTTTTGCAATGTGTGTGCCACACAATGTACTGCAACTAACATCCGTAAGAAAAGCTTTTGACAATGCAAATTTTCAGCACTATCATGTAACCTGTTGAAATATGTTGCAGTGTGTTTTTTAATTGTTGTTTAATGTGGAAAATGAACAAGACTCAAATGGCACTATATCGTAATGGCAGTATATCGACTGATGTAAATGTATGTAACACGGTGTAATATGATGTAAGACATAGGAAATATTTTTTTTTGTATTTGTTGAATGACTAAAGTTTTTAATGATGTAAGACATACTTATTATGTTACCGCATATCCGTTAATACTTATCAAACCCTATCTGACATCTAACCTACCATTTAAAGGTTTTTTGACAAAAGAATAGTTTGTAGTTTGATATAATTGTGTGTAAATTATTAAAAATATTACGATCTATAATGATTTATTCAAGCTAATTTTTTTGGCAGATTTGCTCTGATATTTATGAGAACTCAAATATTCGTTCGGCAATTCATAAGTTGGTTTTATGAAACATCAATGATTATCCCAAATTTGTAAGCATGATTTCGTTTTATGTTTTGTGTTATGTTTTTTTTATAATGGGAAACAATGTGGATGTAACATCATGTTTTTGTGAAAACAACAATGATTGCTTTATCTTTAATCACCTTTTTTACTCCATCCAGATGTAAGTTAATGTAACAGTCACTAATGTTTTCAAGTTTTGATTATTTTTACTGTTGTTTTTATCTTTAATCATACATGTTATATTGTTAACGCATATCTATTATTTTTAGCATGCCATCTACCACAAAATTACATGCCATTACATCATGTTATATCAGGCTACATGATCCTAATATAATTAATTAGAATGCCATCTAACAAAATTTACATGGTATTACATCATGCTATATCAGGTTACAAGATCCTAATATTTAGTTACCACTAAGGTTTCTTCGACTATACACATGATATTATAAGATTAAATAACGAAATTTTAGTTAGCATTAGGAAATGTGAGCATGTAAAAGTTTCATGTTTCCATGTATATTTTGTTATTATACATAAGTATGTTGCTATTAAAATCTCATTAAAATCTCATTACCAGTCTTATGCCTACTTCTTGTATTAGTCCATGTTCGCTTCGGGGGAGAGCCTGCTAATTGTGTACATAAGGTAGTAACATAGTTTGTTTTACTGTAAAGCACAAATACAAGTAACATAACATAAATGGAATTTTTTTTCACGTTTAAAAAACTTAAAAGGTAGATTACATTTTGATTTAGAACAAACACTTGGCCCCTCTGAAGATAATAATGAAATGATTGGCAGGTTTGATTAATCAGCAGAACCTGTTGTTTATATAGTACATTAAATTATTTGTAAATGAAAGGTAATAACGTAGGTACTAACATACAAAATATAATTACGTACAGACTAACTAACCGTGGTCAGTATGTCCATCAGCGTCTCTCTCTATAGGGTTTCCGGCGGTGTTTTTAATCGGCTTAGTAATTTAAGGGCTATTCGTTCGCTACTCCTAATTGTTTTACCATTAATCATAAGAATGTTAGAATACATTGTAGTACAACAAAAAACAACAATTACTATGAAGATTTGTAAAAACCTCTTGAGTGTCTTCATTTATTAGAATTACTGAATGGAAAGATATTCTTCCGCCTTCTGTTTCTATACCATTAAAAAAAGATACATAAGTAATAAAACCTTCTGTTACTTGCTATTTTAATATATACGCAAGAAAAAAAAGACATTTGACTACAAACATGAATATTGTGGAACAATTTGTTGTGTCATAATTCATGGCAACACACCCATTATAAAAGTATCCTGATGTATGGTGGCCTGGTTAATGTGAAACCTATTGTATGGTGGCGTGGTTCATGTGAAGACGACTATTATGAAAGTAGCATGAACTTGACATTTGCCCGGGGCTGTACACCCCTATGCTTTGAATGTCATTGAAGAAGGGGGCTTGAATTGGGTCTGTATACAATACCCCTGTGCTTCAATGTCACTCAATGTGATGTCTAAAAACCAAAATTCAAGCTTTCTAAACAAAAAAACCCACCATATATGTAATGTCTACAGGTTTAATTTGAACATAATTTAACATAACAAAGACAATTAAGATTCTAGGGTTTACACCATATATGCTGATAAATCATCGCTAGTGAAAAGTTTGACAATCTTGTATAATTACCAAACCAAATTTCAATCAATCAAGGATCAAAGACATGGAAAAATCCGCAAATTGTAGTCAAGTAAACTTCGGGGATGGTTAACGACTTACCCAATTCTAGTTTCTTCCATATTTCTCCCCAAATCGATGGCTGACGACGCTACTCTACATCATTCGCAGTAAAAACCCTTCGTGAATGACTTTGCAAGCACAAGGTTCTCACCAAAAGGAGGCAAAAAAGTCGAATGTAGCAATACTCACGTTTTTTGATGCGTCGAAGAAGGGAGAAAGAAGAGGGAAACCAAAACTTCCGTTTGCAAGAATGGATTTTTTTTTAGTTTGCAAGAGATGACTTTTTTAAAAAGTGGTTGTGATTTTGATTGATTAGACAGTTACTTTTCTCATAAGTACAGTTGTTGGTACAATGCCCATGGAAAATTACTTACATACCCCTAAGGATAAGTCAAATATGCAATGGCTGAATATTTAAAGCCAAAAAAATTATAGCCTTTAGATCAAAAATGAGAATACTAATCAATGGCCCACATTGGGGTTAAAGGGTTTTCACAAAAACAAAGAGTTCTCATTATAACCTCATCCTATATATATATATATATATATATATATATATATATATATATATATATATATATGTGTGTGTGTGTGTGTGTGTGTGTGTGTATTACAGTAACAGTTTTAGTCCAAGGGTATTTTGGTCTTTCTCTAAAAAATTAACGGAGAAATTGGATGGAGTTAACGGTTTGGACTTAATTGTGACAAATCTTAAACCATAGTGGTTAAACCGGGCGTTTTTAAACTATTGGATGAAAATGGTTATAACCACCAAACCACAGGGACGAAAAGCGTAATTTACTCTTATTTAAATCAACAAAACTCAACCCAATTTAAATAAGTTTTTAATAATATATTTATAAATATACAATTTCAAATGTGTTTATTATAAATTAATACGACCTTTTAGACCTTTTGGTTTTTTATAAACGTCTTTCCCAAAATTTATCTGTTTTTCTAAAAAAATTAAAATCTTTTAATTGTTTTAAAATCTTTCGTTTCTTTATAGAATACAAGTTAGAAATTTTATTGCCATTTTGGTTATTATTATTATTATTACTATCACTACCGCTACCGCTACCGCTACCGCTACCGCTACCGCTACCGCTACCGCTACCGCTACCGCTACCGCTACCGCTACCGCTACCGCTACCGCTACCGCTACCGCTAATGTTGTTGTTGTTATTGTTTGTTCTTGTTGTTATTGTTTGTTCTTGTTGTTATTGTTTGTTCTTGTTGTCATTGTTTGTTCTTGTTGTTATTATTTAATAAAACATGTTTTAAATATATAAAAATAAATACTTAGTTCTACATGATTTTGTTATTTATAAACTTCTTTTTCAAAATCATTTGTTCAATCTTTCATTTAATTATGCAGTACAAGTTATAAATTTTTAAAATCTTTTGATCCTGTTTATAATGTTTCATTTAATTATACAATATAATTTATAAATTTTTAACATTTTTAACTTGATATAATGTTAGCAATTTAAACCAGTTAGAAACAAAGTCGTTGAAAAAGTAGCCATTAGAAATATAGTCGTTAGAAATATAGTCGTTGCGATATATGAAATATTCTATAATTTACTTATAGTTATTAAAATTATAAGTTCGACAAACGAATGATTTTAAAAATCCAAGGGATTTAAAAGTCGGACAATTTTAAGCAAACAAACGGTGTTAAAAACGAACATTTTTAAAGAACATTTATTAAAAACAAAGGTTTCAAAAAAGCGATAAAGAAATGAAGGGTTCTAAAAAATAACAATTTTAATAGACAAAAATTTAGATGAAGAAATTTTGAACAAATAAACAAGTTTAAATAAACAAATGATGTAAAGAATTGAAAGATTTTTGAAAAATGAATGATTAAAAAATAGTTTGAAATATTAATTGAAAAGATGCTTATAAAAACAAGCTTTAAAAAGTACATCTTTTATATTTAAAGTTTTTTATTGAATAATAATAAATAATAATAGTAATAATAATAACGATAATAATAATAATAATAACAATAATAGTAATAATAATAATAACAATAATAATAATAAATAATAATAATAATAATAATAATAATAATAATAATAAATAGTTTAAAAAATGATAAAAAAACATAATCTTTAATATACAAAAAAAACTCATTTAGTAGAGAAGAAAAAAATAAGGGGGAGGGTTTGTTTTCGGTCATTTGAGTAATTACTTAAATAGCCCAATAATTATTAAAAAAAACTTTGTAATCCACATAAATAAGCTCTGAGTTGCAAATGGTTAAAACTACTCTTATACTTAATAAAATAAATTAACAGAGTTACTCTTAGAGGCTAAATCATTATAAAATGCAACCTGATGATCTCATATTTCAAAAAAAATTGGGTTAAAAGGGTTAAACTTGCTAAACCACAAGGGCCAAAATAATAATTTACTCTTCTAAGCGTAAGAACGTATGTATATAAGTTTTACTTTTACTAGAGTACTTAGAGCATTTTCTTGTTCTCAGATAATGACCTCGACCAGTTGATAACAAGTATCCCAGGAACAGAACATATAATTCGACGACGAGATCTTGCTAGCTTTTGTCGATCCAGTGACTTGTCTGATCCATATATTGAATTCGGTGTCAAAGAAGCACGAGCGGTTTCTCGAGCCCAAGGACTCATACTCAACACGTATGAAGAGTTGGATAGTCTCATACTCACACATATGCGAAAGCTTTATCCAAATATTTACACCATAGGCCCATTGCACACACTTTACAATACAAAACTTACATCTAACATGACACCTTCATCTCAAGAAATCACGTTTTCTAACAGTGTTTGGAAAGAAGATAAATCTTGTATGTCGTGGCTCAATAAGCACGATGCAAAAACCGTCATTTATGTAAGCATAGGGAGTCTTGCAACAATGACGGTTGAACAACTGGTTGAAATATGGTATGGTGTTGTTAATAGTGAGAAACCCTTTTATGGGTAAGACGGCCCGGGTCTATTACAGGTGGGTATGAAGAGTCTCAGGTTCCAACTGAGCTACTGGAGCGTACAAGGGAAATGGGTTGTATAGTAGAATGGGTTCCACAAGAAGATGTACTCGCTCATCCATCCATAGGTGGATTTTTGACACATAGTGGATGGAACTCGACTATAGAGAGTATAGCTAGAGGTGTTCCTATGGTTTGTTGGCCATATTTTGCGGACCAACAAGTGAATAGTCGATTTGTGGGAGACGTATGGAAAATAGGAGTAGACATGAAAGATTCATGTGATCGGTTGAAAGTTGAAAAAGCAATAAGGGATATTATGGATTCGAAAGAAAATGCATTTACTGAATCTGCGAATAATTGGGCAAACTTGGCTAATAAATCGATATCAAAGACAGGTTCGTCATCTATTAATTTAGGCCGGTTGATTGATGATATTCTAGCAATAAGCTCAACCCGACCCTAAAGAAAAAATGTTGAAATACGTACTAGAATCGTTTTTTTTCTTTTTTCTGAAATGACACTCATGTTACATTGCATGTTAGATGCTAAATAAGTTAATATATGTATTGGGATGCATGCTTCTTAAATAAACTCATTTTTAAACTTTCTTATAAAAAATATATACCTAAATAAATCAACAAGACCTCCTCTTATGTTCTTTAATCAAAGTCAAATCCATTCTCTCTACCACCTAGTTATACCCAGTATCGAAAACCAAAAAGTTGATGGGATGATAGAGCTGAAATTAAAAATGAAATCGTAACCAACAATGGTTAGTTTATTTATTGAATTTGAAAGCATACATTATTTTCCTCATCTTAGCAAAACCAAAGGAGTAGCCTTTAAAGTTAATACATCTGAAACCATGAGCTTAAAAAGTTGTATTTTAAACTTTGAACATTAAATCATGTGCTTTGAGCTTCTAGAATCACAATATCAAAGTTGTACATAATGAATTAAAATGCAAGAAATCAAAGAGATGTTACCTAAATTAGTTTGGTTCCAAGGTGGTAAGAGGTATGGCAATAAGACTTGAGAGGCGATGGTTTTGAATCACCTTTGGCTCTTATAGTTATGGATTTCTTGGATATATCTTAAATTGTTCAAAATGTTGCCCCTTTGGAAGATGCAATCCTTTTAGCAAGTTGAATGTTTATGTTTTAATGTACTTCTAAACAATCTTCAAATCTTCCAAGCACATTCAAGTACTAGACATTATATGTTGTAAGGATTCATGCTTGCTCTTTTTGAAACATGAGATAGAAATGTGGCGAATGGTGGCCAAATATTATATTTGCACCTTATTATAGCGGTTTGTATATTTTTTATATTTTACGATGTTATGGTGTACATACATTCTCACATTTTGCTAGGTTGACACCACTAGTATGTATTCATCCACGCGCGTTGCGCGTGTGATGGCTCGGGCTTAGAAAATACTATCAGTTGCAGTTGTTAACCATAAGTGGCAGACATGCCAAGACAACCGATACCATCGTTGGTTATCATCACAACCCGGTATACAACATACAGGTTTATCACTACCAAAACCTGAAATACAGGTAGAATCACCAACATCACAACAATATTCCCAAATGCAATAGATTTAGGGCAAAAACCCGATCAACCAACAGATGAGTCAGGTCAAAGGACGGCCACCGGCACCATCGCATCTAACTCTCAGACTCTTCAGTCGGAGAGCACAAACCCCCATCAAAGACCCACTAAATAGAGATCATCAAAGGCCGAACAACCACCACCACCGCGGCATCTGTGCATAGGAAAACGAAAGGACATTTGCCACCGCCGGCCACCAGTAACACACCCACGCCGCCACCACCGAGCATCCCTAAGGGGAGATGACACGACAACAGAAACACAACCATCGTCACCATCAAAAACAAAATTGGATCTGAGGTAAGTCTAACATCGAAGAAAGATAGGAGCCCGACATCAACGGCGACGGTGGTGGCGTGCCGGCGGTGGTCCAACCGGAAAATCTTCCCTCAAGCTCTCATATTTCTTTCTCTCTCTAAATAATGACTGAAAGTAACAAATGAAGATGAAAGGTGTGATACCAAGCGGAAGATGAAAGGTGTGATGCTGAGGGGTTAAAACGGGAATTCTCAAAAGTTGTGTGACAAATTTCAAAAAGAATAAAAGCAACTGGAGTTGCTTTATTCATATTATCTAATTTATAAGTTGAATTTGGACTTTATTATTTTGTAGTTCTCATGCTTTCAATAGCATAATTTAGATTAAATTATTTTAGTAGACATATTCAACATAAATATTTTGTAGTTCTCATGCTTTCATTACATTATTACGTTAATATAGAAGACTTTTATGCACAAACAACTATTATAATACATTGGTTAACTTTTTTAATTAATTAAATTGCTAAATATTCTAGAATATCAAGTAATTATAATTGAAAGACACCAAAATGAGTTGTTGACATAAACTAGCTAGTAGCTGGATAGTAGCTAAAACAAAACATCATCTCTAATAAAATAAAATTATTGTAACATTTAAAGTAACATGAGGGCTGAAAAACATTAATAAATAAATATTGTGTTCTCAAAGACATTTTCTTCAGGAGGAAGTAAACGAAAATATATCACAAGTTTTATTTTTTTTCTTATAAAATTATTCTACAAGCTAGGAAAGAGAAACATATAATATATATATATATATACACACACACACATATATATATATATACATATATATAAACATATATATACACATATATATACATATATATACATACATATATACATATATATATACATTCATAAATATACATACATATATATACATACTATATATACATATATACACATATATATACATATATGTACATATATATAGGACGGATCCTAAGAAAACCACAATTTTATGTGAAAACTAAAGAAACCAATGAAACTTGTCACTTAATTTACAATTTTTTTAACACCACCCTTTATATTTGTGTATGCGTATATATAATAAGAGTATGGATCAAATGAAAAACCGTAGCATGGTTTTACATATACGTCATATATTGGTTACGTATATGTAACCGTTTTTCGTTCGACATAGTGTTACGTATACGTAAAACTCTTGATTCTCGTATTTATGTTCAACATATATGTAACAAAAGCTTAAATAAACTTTTAACAATTAAAATAACAAAAAAAAAATTTGAATTATGTTATTGGTTTTCATGAATTTTTTTTATTTTCACATAACTATTTGTTTTCTCAGGAACCCTCCCCTATATGTATATATATATATATATATATATATATATATATATATATATATATGGGATGGATCCGATAAAAATCTCATTTTATTAGAAAACCGAGAAAACCATTAATCCACCCTTGATTTTTGTAATCTATGGCTGAGATCATACAATGGTAAAATTGTAATTAAATGATGTTTAAAACATTTAATTATATTGTTGTAAGGGCATACTAGACAAAACACATATTATAGTATGGAAACTTTGATTTTTAGTTAATCAAATCCCTAAAATCACTATTTCTCTTTCCGTCTCTCTCTTAAAATTGTTTCATTCAAAATATAAAAACTCCATTTACATTCACATTGTTTATCTAAGAAATGAAAATTGATCTACATAAAATCAAAGAAGATGACGAAAAACAAGCAAATCATGTAACAAGAGAGTTACTTATATGCAACAGTGGTGTTACGTGTATGTAACAATTTATGTGTAATAAACATAGGATGTGTTATGTATATGTAAACCAAATTCGGTCTGTTTTGTGTCAATATGTTACGTATATGTAACATTGTACTATGTAAGATACATGAAACAATAAATTTGAATAATAAAATCATGTAATTGAAAATAGATATTCTATAATCTCAATCACATAAATATTAACTTATTTGCACATGTTTATGTGTGTGTAAACAGAGAAGAAAAAGTATATACAATCGCTTGAACAACACAAAGTTACAATCCTTTACATTGCATGATACGTATATGTAATCAATGAAATAGGGAAAAAATACACGTAGAAGCAAGAGTTGCGTTCAGTGTTGGTACGTATACGTAACAGAAGTGTTATGTATACATAACACTAGTGTTGTTCTATTAACTGTATTCTTCATCATCATCATTGTCGTCATCCTCTACACGTCAAGAAGTAACTTCAACTTATATATATAATCCTACTTACGTATATGTAACCTAACTTACATAATAGGTCTTCATTATCTTCTAATATAGACATATGTAACCTAACTTACATAATAGGTCTTTATCGTCTTCTTTGTCGTCATCTTTTAATTCACCATTTCTTGAACGATTGTTGTTCCTGAACGATTTGAAGGTTAAGTCTAACTATTGATGGTGGTGTTTGAATGGGTTGGTGAAGTTTGATCGAACCATTGATGGCATAATAGAGTATGCGATGGTGGTGTTGGTATGTAATGGTAGGGACGATGGTGTGGCGATGGCAGATGGCAGAGATGGCGGAGTGGTAGACGGTGGTGATGTTGATAACGATGCTGGTAAGGAAGAATTATTGAAAGGATTTCTTGAGAGGATGCGAGAGAACAAAATTAAATATGAGGTTAATAAATGAATTCAGTAATAGATAATTACCAATACTAAATATAGTGTAATTACCTTATTAACCATTTAAATAAAATATAAAAAAATTAAAAGAAAATTTTTTGATTGGTTGAGAATGATTTTTATGGTTTTCAATTTAACGTTTGTTTTCATTTGAACCCTCAGATGAGAGAAAGAGAGAGAGAGAGAGAGTAAGAGAGAGAGAAGTTCCACTAAACTCCGGATCTTTTATATATATATATATATATATATTATCCGGGGTCTATTCTCACACCGAGTCCCTACGGTCCCTTGGCTTGTAAGTTTCTTGCGATGTGATCTTTTAGTCCTTTTCCGTTGTGTTTCTGGAACAAACTCCGGATTATGTTGTGTTTCAGGAACAAACTCCGGATTATGTTGTGTTTCGTTAATGTACTCAGGTGAGGTTATTGCCTATTCGAGGTTGGTTGTATATATAGGCTTGAGGCTGACCTCAATTTACAAAAGTATACATTGAGGAGTTCGGTTCCATTTAGGGACAATAACGTACATTATGACGGATAGAACATGTTTTTGTTGAAAGGGTTCATCTTTGTAGGATTGAAATTGTTTAAAAATTTAGAAAAATTGTTGCGAAAAAGTCTGTGTCAGAGGCAAAGAACACAGCGTACGAGAGAATGTATAAGCGATTAGAGACGAAAGAAGGAGAATATGACATGTTTAAGATTGCCAGGGCAAGAGAAAGTAAAAGACATGACCTGAGAATGGTGAAGTTTATAAAGGCTGCGGATGGAAATGTCTTGGTGAAGTAGAACGACATCAAGGTGAGATGGAAAACTTACTTCGATAACCTTTTCAACATAAGAAACCCTAACAAACAAACTGCGATATATAAAACAACACAACCAAACCAACAAAACAAGTGTTATTGTAGAAGCATCACTGTCTACGAAGTTACGAGAGCGTTGAAAAAAATGGGAAGGGCTAAGGCGGTGGGGCCAGACAACAAACCGATTGAAGTGTGGAAGTACCTGGGAGACGAGGGCCTGAAATGGCTAACATATATATTCAACACTATCTTCAAAACCGGGAGGATGCAAGAGCAATGAAGAAGTAGTGTCATAGTCCCTATATATAAGAAAAAAGGAGATGTCCAATGTTGCGCAAATTACAGGGGAATAAAGCTATTGAGTCACACGATGAAACTATGGGAAAGAGTTAATGACACGAGAATTAAACGAGAAACTCAGATAGCAGTAAACCAATTTGAATTTATGCAAGTACGCTCTACAACAGAAGCCATACACCTCATAAGAAGGATAATGGAAAAATATAGAAAAGAAAAATGACCAATGGGAAAGTCTACGACATGAAATGGTACCAGAGTTGTATATCAAAATAACAAAGGATATGTATGATGGGGCAAAAACGTGTGTGCGAGCACCAGTCGGAGACACAAACTTTTTCCCGATGGAAGTGGGACTACACCAAAGATCGGCATTGAGGTCATTTCTCTTTACAATAGTGTTGGATGAGATGACCAAGTCTATACAGAGCCAGTCCCATGGTGCATGCTGTTTGCGGATAATATTGTCTTAATATGCTTAACGAGAGGCTAGAACAGTGGAGAGCGACACTAGAGCGTAGAGGCTTAAGGATAAGTCACTCTAAGACGGAATACATGCATTGTGACTTTAGTAGTGAGGCTGAAGAGGACATCCAAATCAGTATCCAGGGTATGACGGTACCACAGACGTCTAGGTTCAAATACATGGGCTCGTACGTACAGGAGGACGGAGAGATACACAGCGATATAGCTCACCGTGTGCAGTCAGGATGGTGCAAATGGAGAGCAGCATCAGGGATCCTGTGTGATAAGATGTTTCCAGCAAAACTAAAGGAAACTATACAGAGTAGCAGTACGTCCAGCTATGTTATACAGAACAGACTGTTGGGCCATAAAGAAATCGCACCAGAGACAAATAGAGGTCACGAAAATGCGAATGCTGAGGTGGATGTGTGGCCACACAAGATTGGATCGAATAAGAAACGACGTGTTTCGATAGAGGTTAGAGGTGGCTTGTATCACAGATAGAATACGAGAGGGAAGATTAAGATGGTTTGGGCATGTAAAGCGGAGGCCAATGGTAGCACCCGTTAGAGCAGTAGAAAGCAACAACGTAGAGGGTATGAGGAGAAGAGGTAGACCTAGGTTGACTTGGGACGAGATAATTAGGCGAGATATGGTAGACTTGCACCTCTCTGAGCACATGATCGAGGATAAGAGTGCGTGGAGGCGTAGAATTAAAATTAAGGACTTTTAGCGGGATCTGTGGGTAAAAAGGGTAGACGTAGACTTGTGGCGGGACCCCTGTTTTCCGCAATCTGTCCTTATACGAGATTCTTGCCGCTTTTTTGTTGTACGCACTTTCTAAGCATTTATGTTATTTATACCTGTGTGTGTATGTCGGCGTGTATTATGATTAATACTGTTATTGATTTCGTTATTGAGTCGGTGGTCTCTTCGGAAGCGGTCTCTCTATCTCCCAAGATAGAGGAAAGACTCGCCCACCTACCCCTCCCAGACGCTGCTCTTGAATGGAATTTACTGGGTATGTTTGTTTGTTTGTTTGTTTGTTGCGAAAAAAGAGAAAAATTGATGTACAATTTGCGTAAAGTTAAGTGATATTTAATAGGTTTTTGTTTTATATTAGTCCGGCGAAGTTTAAATTTTTCTTAGAAAACTCTTATGTGCTTGATCACGTATAAACCTTTGACCTAAAAAACATCTCTTTCGCCATAGTGAAGTTTATGAGTTTGTTTAACTTCTGTGATTGAGATTATTAACATAAAGATCTGGGCCATCAAAATGAAATAAAATAAATAGATAACCGTGACCAATCTTCATATGGCTAGCTATTTGTCAACTCATGTAGATATATAATTCTCTATTCTTTTAAAACATTATCTTAATCATCTTGATATATCAATACATAACTTCTTGATCTCCACAACCTCGTACCCCTTCATAAATGATAAAACAACAATCAAACAGCTCAAAATTAAATCCACACAAAAATGGATCAAACTCATCAACAAAACACCCCTAAAACTACCATCGAACCACATGTACTCATATTTCCACTACCATTTCAAGGCCCCCTTAATTGTGCTCTTAAGTTAGCCGAGCTCATATGTCTCTCCGGCATCAATGTCACCTTCCTCAACACCGAACACATCCACCGCCCCTTCTCCGCCACACCAACGTGCTCTCGCGGTTCAGCCGCTACCCGAACTTCAGGTTCGAGACGATTCCTGATGGAGTTGAGCATGAGAACCTGGTCTCTAGAGATGGGTTCATGGAGGTGATGGATGCTGTTGATGTGGTGACTAAACCTCTTTTCCGGGAGATGATGGTTTCGGGTAAGTGGAGTCGGAAAGGAGAGAGGCCGGTGACGGTGATGATACCCGATGCTTGCTTTAGCTTCGCGGTCGATATCGCGATTGAGGCGGAGATCCCGGTGGTTTGCTTTGAGACTGTGAGTCCATGCTGCCTGTGGACTTCGTACTTTAATCTTCAAGCGCTTATTGAAGCGGGGGATGTCCCCTTCAAAGGTGTGCTATTCTTCCCGTTCAATAAAGGAGGAAATAACGTTTAAACGTTATTTATGTTTGTATTTTGTCACAGTTTAAGGGGTTAATGGTTATTAAAAGACTATTTCTTAATGGTTCATAATCTTCTAATAGTTAAAAGGTAACTTTAATACTGAAGGATTAAAAATTAAATTTAAATGATACATTTTAATCATCCTTTTAGTCATTATTACGAATCATTAAAGATAGTCTTTTAAGGATCTTTTGAAGAATACCAAACAGCCCTTAAGTCTTTTTTTATATATCTTCTATTTTGTCGAAGTTTAAGTCTTCTATTTTTTTTGTTTTTACACTTTTCATACTAAAAGTTTCTCTCAATGAAATGACTTAAAAATGTTACAAAATACAATATATATATGAAGTACACTTTATTGGTTTTTTGTTTAAGAACGAACTATAAAATTTGATAAAAACTCGACTTACTCTTAATTTTGCAAACTTTAGCATTTTTGTTTTAGAATTTCTAAAATTATAAATAAACCAATTGGTATAGGATGAGTGACACATTTCACATTTTTTAATACTTTATTAGATTTAATTTTTTTCTTAGTTTCCAACTTTTTTTTTTATTTATGCTACTACTCTAAGTCCCATACATACAAATCAAACCACATTATTATAGAAATTGGCAGATTGTTCTGGTAATCGAAGATCAACTCCATCAAGTGCTCCAATAATAGGCAGAGAGCCTTACGTCTTAGATAGGAGGTTTTGGATTTAAGCTAAGACTTTGAGTAGATCAAAATGATAACATGATTTAACTAATAATTATACGAGTAAGTTAGATTTGCTGTTAAAATATATTCCAATAATAATTATGATCGGTTTTCAACTCCAACCCTAGTGTTACTAGTTTTCGATCGGTGAGGATTACAGAAGTTGCTCAGGTCAATAAAACCACTAGGAGAGAGGGAGGGGGTAGTGTTAGGTATTAAATATTTTATGCAAATAACATCATTAATTAATAAAATAATCCAACTTCAACTTAACGGAAAAATATAATGGAATCGACGTTAGAGACTGAAATGATTAGAACATACAACCACAAAGCATTATTCGTCAGAAGATTCTTTCCTAAACTAATAGAATAATCGTTGTTCTAAAATATATATTTCATACTTTAATCCTAACAAATTTCGTAAATCAAACACGTTAATATTAAAATGCACATTCTAACCCCAAGTTGAATTTTATTGAAATTCATGAAATAAATGTATCATGGTATATAATTTAAAAAGAAAAAAACAAAAGACAAACCATATTTTTATTTTGATATGATTGAAATGAATCTATATCTAAATAAAATTTGATGAATAGGAAGAATGTATGTACCAACTTAATGTTTACTTATAAAGTGTTTTTTTTTTCTCTTTAAGGTAATGATCTAGATCAGATGATAACAAGTGTTTCAGGAACAGAACATATAATTCGAAAACGTGATCTTGCTAGCTTTTGTCGTTCCAATGACTTGTCGAACCCGGTTATCAAACTCATCATCAAAGAAGCCCACGCGATTCCTCGAGCCCAAGGTCTTATACTCAACACGTTTGAAAACTTGGATAGTCTCGTACTCTCGCACATGCGGAAACTTTCCCCAAATATTTACACCATAGGGCCACTCCACACCCTCCACAAAACTCAACTTATGGCTAACACGACACCACCATCGCAAGAAACCAATTTTTCTAACAGTGTTTGGAAGGAAGATACAACTTGCATGTCATGGCTTGACAAGCACGATCCAAAACTGTCATTTATGTTAGCATAGGGAGTCTTGCGACTATGACAATCGAACAACTGGTTGAAATCTGGTATGGTGTTGTTAATAGTAAGAAACCTTTTTTATGGGTGAGACGCCCCGGGTCAATCACAGGTGGGTATGACGAGACTCAAGTTCCACCGGAGCTAGTAGAGCGCACAAAGGAAATCGGGTGTTTAGTAGAGTGGGCTCCACAAAGATGTACTCGCCCATCCGGCTATTGGTGGTTTTTTAACACATAACGGATGGAACTCGACCATGGAGAGTATAGCGGAGGGTGTCCCCATGGTTTGTTGGCCATACTTTGCTGATCAACCAGTGAATAGTCGATTTGTAGGAGAGGTATGGAAAATTGGAGTAGACTTGAAAGATACTTGTGATCGGTTGCGAGTCGAGAAGGCAGTGAGGGACGTTATGACTCGACCGATAATGAATTTGTGCAATCTGCGAAAAGTTGGGCAAGTCTGGCTAGCAAGTCGATATCTAAGACGGGTTCGTCATCTATTAACTTGAGTCGTTTGATTGATGATATTTTAACAATGAGTTTGACCCGACCATAATATATGGATATCGAAATATGTACTAGAATTTATTTGTGAGAAGGTACGTGCTTTAGATTGCACGTTGATGCTTGAATAAGTTATTTTATATATTTGGACATTGGAAAACTTCATAAATATAATTATTATTCAACGTTATTATGAGAAAAAAAAAAGAAACTTATAGATGAAGCTTAATAATCGTATAGAACAAAGAATTGTTGTTCCTTGAATCTTAGGAGATTACCTATGCAAGCTATTAATGAAAGAAAAGGAGACTAACGAGAAATCTTTCTAACACCAGCTTGAAATTACTTTTTTTCAATCCTAAAATATTTACAGTGAATTCTTTGTATTCATATAATTATATTAAAAATTATTATTTTTCTCTCCTCTTTTCATTAAATAATACTTTTTATGCTCTTATCGTTATTTTTTTTTATCTCTACCCTATTCACAACCACTTTCAAAAATATTAAAAAATTTATATGGATTGAAAATAATTCTTCAAATATACCAATCAATAATAATATTTTTCCTATTTCACTCACACAACTTAAAACCATTTCATATATATAAAAAACACACTCATATGTTTTTAGAAATTTCACTGAATGCTCTAATTGGTTTATGTATCCAGTGAACAAATTGTAACTATTAATTATCATTTTTAACTAATATTTTATGTATAAAACAAAACGTTAGCTACAAGGGAGCGGAAATACCCTCAAACGGGGGCTGGGCAATGCTCTTTGTGGTAGCGGCGGTAGAACTCAGAAGGACACACCCCGACCACCTGTATTGCTAAAATGTCGTTTTGCTTCTCCCGATCCTCGAGCCTGATCGACTCGACTCTTTTCCCTGCCCCTCAGCCTGTCACTTCATTTTGTTCTTATTGTGTACCGTCACTTGAATGAAGTTTCAAATCTTGAATGCCGGTTTTTGGCTAGAGATGCGCAAAGCAGCCGGTTTTAGATCTGGGAATCAACAAGTGAAGTAGCCGGTTGTTTTGAGCAATCCTGAAGCAGAGAAGAAAGGGCTAATAAGAAAAGGGTTAGTAAAAATATAGTGTAATGAAATAAACAAAGGGTTAGTGAAAATATAGTATTAATAAATAGTTTTAGTAAAATAACTTTTACCGATCTTTGGGTCTCAGACAGGCTACACTTTAGCCAGTGCAAGTTCTTTATCCGGGGTCAATAAAATTTCGGTTTGTTTCGGGAACAACTCGGGATCGGTTGTTTCGGGACGATATCGGGTGATTACGGGTGGCTTGAGCTTGACCCTAATTTGAAAAATCAAAATGCTTTGGTTGAAGGTTATTTTGATTGAAATGGTTCATCTGTTATAGGGATTATTAACATAAGGATCCTGGCCAACAACATGATATAAAATTAAAAATGCTTGGTTGAAGGTATTTGTTGTTTTAAAAATACTAGTTGATGTCCGGTACGCGCGTTGCGCGAATCTAATTTTCACTCACATTGCACATATACTAACGTTTCAAGACTCGGTCGATGCTTTAAATAAAATATGGTAGCTTCTCAGATTACGACATTAAAATCGTCATGAAACGTACGAATCCCTACCATATCACTTTCCAACTGACTATCAAAGACAGTATGCGGCTAGAACCAACAGTTTCAATATACAATTTGCGGATACAGCCACAGAACAACGAAACAATAATAGATCAATAAATAATTGCGGATTTAGAGGCTCAGAGGTGGGGTCGTTCATCGTGGCTGCAAATACTCGTTTACCACGCTAGAACAATAAACATAACAACCTTTTCTCTTTCTTCATCGCCTATCCATATTCACCACAACAGATATATCAACCAACACATGGTGCGTCAACAAAAGTGTCGGACGAGTGCACTCGTCGTCATCAACTGGAACATACAGATAGTACATGCATTCACCAGCCCAGGACCGTCAATCATTCCGCTATCGGACAGCCTCGGTGCCACCCGCCGGCCGTCGGATAGCGTCAGGCGACGTCGCAAAGCCACCACCGTATCTCAGAGGCATGCGACCTCCACCCTGCTCCAAACACAAAAAAAAATGAATCGGAAAGATTTGTGCTGAAACGAAAGTCTCAGATGATTTTACCCATCATCATCGACATGCTGCGACCACCTACAGTTTTAAATCAAAACATAAATCAGCGACTCAGATGAGTAGTCGCACATCATCGTCGACCAATCAGAGCCACTCAGACGCCACCAAAGGAGGTCGACAGACCGCCGGCAACATCGGGGCCCACAGATCTAAGCACGTCGGTGCTAGACGGGTCCATTGGAGCCGCCACCCATAACAATACCATCGCCCACCACCGCCGGCATCGGTGTATCTTGGCTGACAGAAGGGTGAGGCGGCGTAAGGTGAAAAAAGCAGCGACCCAACGATCACCAGAGTAAGAGAGACGGCCACCGACCGCAAAGGGGTTGCCATGGTCGGGCAGTCGGCGAGTCACCACCTCCATGGCCAGAAACCCTGAACCCCTTTCACAAATTATGTTGAAACCCCAACCCCACAAAAGTAAATTGTGTTATAAAGGTACAAAGGAGGGGTAAAACGTCAAACACCAAACTTGTGTGACCAGTATCTAAAGTACATAAACATCTCTATTCATACTATTCATTTCTACTTCTTTTTTAAATATATAGAGTAATTATTTTGATCATTTTAATATCATACATAATTCTTGATCTCCACAACCTCATACACTTCCATAAGTGATAATACAACAATCAATAGCTCAAAAACCATACAAAAATGGATCAAAATCACCAACAAAACACCCCTAACACCACCATCGAACCACAGGTACTCATATTCCACTACCATTTCAAGGCCCCTTAATTGTGCTCTTAAGTTAGCCGAGCTCATATGTCTCTCCGGCATCAATGTCACCTTCCTCAACACCGAACACATCCACGGCCCCTCCTCCGCCACCAACGTGCTCTCGCGGTTCAGCCGCTACCCCAACTTTACGTTCGACACGATTCCTGATGGCGTTGAGCATGAGAACCCGGTCTCTGAGACGGGTTCATGGAGGTGATGGATGCTGTTGATGTGGTGACTAAACCTCTTTTCCGGGAGATGATGGTTTCGGTAAGTGGAGTCGGGAAGCCAGAGGCCGGACGGTTATGATACCGATGCTTGCTTTAGCTTTGCGGTCGATATCGCGATAGAGGCGTCGATTCCGGTGATTTGTTTGGAGACTCTAAGTCCATGCTGCTTGTGGGACTTCATACTTGATCTTCATACCCTTATTGATGCAGGGGATGTCCCCTTTAAAGGTGGTCTTTCACCCTTTTAATCATGTGTTGAATCAATTGCACAACAACATATTTTCATAACTTATAACAATGTGTTTGTAAACAAAATCTTATACTTCTTGATTTTCATGTGTCTTAAATCAAAATCCTATTATTGAGGGATTTTTACAAACACCTTACACCTTATTGCTTATAAATGCATAATCATTTTACCCATAATAATATTTATGACTCATCAATTCCATTTTCCATCACATGATTCATCTCATCAATGTTTTATTTATCCATTAAGATGTTTTCCTAGCTACGTAATTTCTACGTTTGAAGTCGATTACCACCATAACTTCAACATAAACCATTTTAGGTTGAAAATCCCAATTCAAGAAAATGATCCTAGTTCTTATATCTCAATTAACAAATAATCTCTGAGATTACCAAGATTAACTATGGAATTCACATTCAAAAACCCACATTCAAGACATGAACACGATCGAATTCACTCACTCCCCTTTATAATTATAAATAATTAAATAAACAATAAAAATAAGCTACACGTTATACCCCTTTAACTTCTAATCTAGAGCCTTTTTTCTCAAAGTTTGATATTCATACTAACCATTCTACACTAAAGTGGGGTGAACATGGGTCAACCTAAACCAGATGATTCAACCGGCTCAAATCGAGGATCGAAATGTATGAAATTTAAGATTGATAACCAGACCTATTATGTTGAGTTGGTCCAGTCTAGTTTCGTTCCTAGCGAGTTGGTTCTGCAAATTGGATCGGGTCGGCCCATAAATAAAATTAGGTTGCTTAAATATTTGACATTTATTATGAAAATAATATCGTTAAGAATGGTTCTCAATTGGTGCTGTAATCTACTTGAATGTAGTATAACATGTTCGTGTATAAATCTCATGATTCATGATATATTAATAATCTAGTACATGATAATCAAATCACATAAGTAATAACAAAACTATATCACTTGTGAGCATTCTTTCTTGAAGCATAAGAAGTTCAAAAAAACATAATGCCTTGATTTTGACAGCAATGATGATAAGATAGTAAGCAACAACAATGAAAACAATAATCGCTTTTTGAAAAAGTTAATTACCGTCATTTGTTATTCCAACCCACAACAAACATACTTATGTGTTAAATATTGGGGTTTATATATATATAGGTCTTTTTCCGGATAATCGGCTTCATCAAGCCCGATCGTCCCGGGCCAAAGACCAAATATGTCAAACTTAGGAACGGAGACCAGACACAGTATGTAGTATGGTTTGGTCGGTTTGGTTTTTCGGGTCAACCCCTATATGCTCAACCCTACTCTTAACGTTGGGTTTATAACATTTTTACATTACAAACCTATTGTTATATATAAAATTATCACTAGTCATGAGGTCAACATCTATGATTATATGTTAGGTCTTTGGTTTTGTTATGGTATACACCGTTTAATAAACAAAATTATAAATAGTTAATAGTAAAATTAGAAAATAAAAAAAAAATGCAATCTCAAATAAGATCAAAATTTTTAATTTAATCTTCAGTAATCGATAAATTGTAGAATGTGATAAATAAATTTAAAAAATAAAATACACATAGAAATAAAACATTATAAGAAGAGATTATAAAAATTAATAAAATATTAATATATATTTTAATATAAAATTTAAATAAGCAAACAATTAAGATTTGATCTATAAAAATTAGATATCCAAGATTAAAGTTATCGAAATATAATACATTAAATATTAAAATTTGATACTTTTAAGTTTTGAGTTAGTTCATTTTAATGTCTTTCCTTTCATTGCTCGATGAATATGTTTATCATCTAGAATTAGATTTTAATTATAAAAAAAATTATCTGCCAAACACGTCAATGGTAAAATGTAGATCTTAGTTCCATATATGCTGTTAAAAAAACAATTCCAATTATTAAAGAATTTCATATAAAACGCACCCTTACTTCATACAACTTGATAAAAACAAATATCAAAAAACAATAAAATTAATAAAAATACATCAAATCTCATAAGTATTTAATGATTTAAAGAATGCACATATCAACTCGATAATGTTTTGCTAATACTAGTGTACTTTTTTCTCCTCAGATAATGATTTAAACCAGTTGATAACCATTGTTCCAGGACAGAACATAAATTCGACGACGGGATCTTGCTAGCTTTTGTTGATCCAACGACTTGTCGAACACAGATATCGAACTCGTTGTAAAAGAAGCTCAAGCGATTCCTCGAGCTCAAGGTCTCATACTCAACACATTCGAAGAGCTAGATAGTGTCATACTCTCATACATGCGAAAGCTTTGCCCGATTATTTACACAATAGGCCCATTGCACACTCTCCATAAAACAAAACTTATGTCCAACATGACACCAACATCACAGAAACTACATTTTCTAACAGTGTTTGGAAAGAAGATAGATCTTGTCTGTCATGGCTCGATAAGCAAGAACCAAAGACCGTCATTTATGTAAGCATAGGGAGTCTAGCCAACCATTACTATGAACAACTGGTTAAATATGGTATGTGAGGTGAACAATGGGAAACCATTTTTATGGGTGAGACGGCCCAGATCACATTGATGGGTATGACGAGACTCGGGTTCCTACTGAGCTAGTAGAGCGCACAAAGGAAATCGGGTGTTTTGTAGAGTGGGCTCCACAAGAAGAAGTACTCGCCCATCCGCCATTGGTGGGTTTTTGACACATAGCGGATGGAACTCGACCATTGAGAGTATAGCGGAGGGTGTTCCGATGGTTTTGGCCACACTCTGTGGACCACAAGTGAATAGTCGATTTGAAGGAAGGTATGGAAAATTGGAGTGGAAATGCATCAAGATACTTGTGATCGATTGCTAGTCGAAAGGGGGTGAGGGACATTATTGACTCAAAAGATATTTATTTACACAATCTACTAATACTTTGGCAATTCTGGCTAATGAGTCGATAACGAACTGGTTCTCATCTATTAACTTACGAAGGTTGATTGATGATATTTAGCAATGAGTTTGACTCGACCCTAAAACATAGATGTCGAAACATGAACCGATTATAGTTGTGAGATGAAATATCTGTAATGATTGCATGTTAGATGCTTAAATAAGTTGATATATGTATTTGGACAGGACAACTTATGAAATAAATTTATTATAAATCGTTTACTGAACTGAATAATTTTAAAATATACATAAATAAATGATAATTATAAAGAGAGCCTAATCTACTATCTGCTATATAATATATACAATATAGAACCCTAAAGAGAGCCTAATCTACATATAATAATCTTCCTACTCTAATAAAAGGGTATCTGGGATGACACGTGTCAACACCACAATCACTCTCACCAAAATTTTCCCGCATTTCTCTCCTATTAAATAATTACCTTATTACTAATAATACTATTTAACACTTTTTTGATTTAATAAATTAATAAAGATCTATTTATTAATGTTATTTCTAAATAAATAATTTTTTTATGAAATAATAAATTTATTTAAAGCATAAGACTTTTTTTAAAAATACTTAATATTAAAATTGGCATTTTTAAAAAGTTATTTTTTTAAAACTAAAAATAATTAAATTTCAGAGTTATAATAAGAAAATTTTTAAAAATGACAATTTTATACGGTTTGTTTTAGAACAAACATTTATTTTTTTTTAAAAAAATAAAGTTTAAAAAGTTGATATCACTATTTTATAACTTACAGTCATTTCTAATACATAATTTCGGTGATATCATATCTTAAAATATTATTTTATAATTAATAAATTTTGTTATATTAATTTTTTATTTATTTCAACACGTGTAACACACGGGTTACTATAGCTAGTTATGTTATATACAACTACGTACCATCGTTCTTAAATTGTAGCATAAATGATAATTATAACTACTTTTGCGGATAAAGTCTACGTGTGGTTTTCGAAGGGCTTCGTAAAGATTCTTGCGAGTTGAATTTCTTCTAACATGAATTGGTTAAATGATGGAGTGTCACTTTGAGAGCCTACTACGTACCCCCATCCTATTAGATTATAATCAAACTTTATATGTGTCATCCATAATGAGATACTTGATTAGTAAATACATGTATAGTTGATTGTCTATCATATCATAACCGCATCAAGTCCTCGAAAACAACCCTGAGTTCAGATAGGGTGTGCTTAGATCAGTTTAGTTTGCTTATAAGCTTAAACCAAACCAAAAAATTGAAAGCTTGTTTTTAAGTTTTAAAAAACCTTTTAATCTAGATTTTTTTGGTTTTAGGTTTTCACAATGGTTTTAGTTTTTTGATTTTACCATTTGAGCTAGAAATGTTCGGAACAAAAATGGCCCAAACCTATGAAGAAAATGATATATGCATTAATATAACCTAAAATCTATAGAATAAATATCACAAAAACATAAATATGTTATAGATACTTACACATACATACACATCTGTGTAAATTATATATTGCTTTTTCATTATTTCTTTTTTTGGGATTTCATTTCAGTTCCATCTTTTTCGAGTTTGGGTACAAGCAAAAGCGAAACTGAACCGAACACTTTGTTTTTTAATTAGGTTGTCTTTTCGGTTTGGTTATTTGGTTTTAGGTTTGTTTTTTCAGTTTTTATACTCACCCTACTTTAAGAAACTAAAGAACCCAATAGCATATGTATATGACGCGTGTTATTACTCTATACTTTGATTTGACAGTCCATCAAAATATCGTATGTTTTCTCCTACTCTTTTCCAAAGCACATGATTTCTTTCAATAAACACACATACCTAGTCATAAACCTTCACGAAGCATAACATCCTGCTAATATGCATCTAACATCCCAATATTCATCATGTGCTCATAAGTACAATGATAACTGTTTAGTACAATTAGGATGAATTTATCTACAAGAACATATTTTCATATAAAAAATTACAAAATTTATCATCATTACTTTAGACACCATATATAAATGAGCTAATAACTTATTATCAATCAAAATCAAACTAAATTGTTAAAATAAAATAAAGATTAATGAAGCTAACGATTTTAATTGTACTTGATTGCACTCCTAATACAAATCACAAAGAACAAATTTCCCTGTAGTTTTTCCATCTTTAGATATTTCTTTCACCCCAATACAAGTTAGAGTATACTTTTCAGATATTTTTTAATACTATTATATTGAAGTTAATAAAATAGGATTTGATAAAATTACATTAGAGGTCAAGGTTATGATATAGATAAATTAAAGAAACATTATTGGAGTTATATGATGTGCAGTAAAGATGCTAAGACTAAAGTGAGACCAAGGTTTAGCTATATATGAGTTTGAATATTTGAATGTTTATTAAAATGGTTATTCGGTATACCATTTTGTATGGACTTCATTACACATATGGTCCCTGTGTTTAGTGTCTGATTTCACTTTTGGTCTGGTCTGATTTCACTTTTGGTCTTTAACTCTTTAGAAATACAAGGTTGGTCCGGAACTTTACCAAACGTAACACTAATGGCCTTGGGCTGGATGGACGTTAATTTCTTTGTTAAAATATTTTAATGACAAAACTACCCTTTAATAAATCAAAGAAATAAAAGGTATTAAATAAAAAGACCTTTAAAGTGGGCTCATTAACTGACCAACCCCAATCCATCTTCAAACCCCTCCATTACCACCAGCATCACCGCCGCCGCCGTGAACACCATCCACCACCACTTCATAACCACACTCTCCCATTTCTCTCTCTTTTTTGACTCCTACCACTGGAACACCATCCACACACCACTTCATAACCCATCACTCTCCCCGTTTCTCTCTCTTTTTTGACTCCTACCACAGGAACACCATCCACCACCACTGGCATAACTGGCGCCGCCCATTTAGTCCGTGCTAACCACTTTTGTTCACCTGAACCACCGACCAACCACGGTTCTTGTTTTTACAAACCATGAGTTCCACCAGGCCCCCCAACCCCATCCCCCGTCTGTCTTCTTAATCGACTTCATTGCAGAAATCTACAATGCCATCCGCCATCACCCACCCCCATCCCCGTCTGTCCTCTTATCAACCACCGGCCACCGCTGACCAACATAAACCGAAAACACCAGAGTCGACTCTTTGTTTTCCCAACTCCCCGTCGACCACCACCTATACAACCTTTATTGAAACCCACCGCGTATCTATTCATAGTCATCACCATCATCATCGCAATAGTTCTGTTGCTCATCATTGTTGCAGGTGCAGTGGTACTCAGCCACCCTCTGTTGCTCTAGACCATCGATATTTTTGAGGGACGAGCCTATTAGAGGTGGTGATGCTGTGTTTTGGTTTTGTAAACTAGTGATTAAAGGCCTCTATTTCAGATTTGAAGTTAGTAGTTGTGCCTTGAAAGGTGGGTGGTGATGGAAGCCTTAAAGGGAGGTGGTGGCGGTCGCGATGTTGTGGTGGTCGGCGGAGACAAAGAACGGAGGGATGAGTAGGTTGGAAGTGGGACCCACTACTAATCAATAATGTATTCATTTACTTAAAGGGGTAGGAGATATTTTTATTTTTAATACTAAGGGTATTTTAGTCATTAATAGACACTTAACAAAAAAACTTAATATCCATCCAGCCCAGGGACCATTAGTGTTACGCTTATTTAAAGTTTTGATCAACCTTGTAATTTCTAAGAGTTAGAGACCAAAGTGAAATCAGGCCTAATCATAAGGATCACCCTGTAATTAAATCTTTTGTATGCTATTAATATAATTACAATATATTAAACCTTATGTCGGTGGCTACAGTGCCACCGACCTCCACACCTAAATAAAACCCTAATCCCCTTAGTCTCACCGATCAATCGAGCTCTAAACCCTCAACGACCAACAGCAGTTCGAGACGTCAAACCGTAGGGTTGTTACTGACAAAATCCCACCACAGTGGCAACGGAGAAGAAGCAACGTCGTAACAGTCGCCGGAATCGAATCGGAGTCAGGATCTCCGGCAAACGAAAGGCGAAACGCCGCCGCGTGCTCCAGTTGTGGACGCATTATCACAGAACGATGGTTGTGGTGTTGAGGTTGTTGCTGCTGCTGTTAAGGAGATTAATGTCGCTGGTGTGAGGCGGAGGACTGATGGAGATGGGGTTCTGGAAGATTCTACGGTGGTCCGGCGAAACTCCGGTGAAGAAAGGCCAGCGACGACCACCGTGTGGGTTAGAAAGGGGGAATCTGGTTCGATGAGGTCATCAAGCTGCTAAACCTCTGGTAAATCTTGCATATATGCTTCTTTTAAAGATTTCATGTGCACAAAGTTTAAATAGAGCTATAATCTGTAAAGAGATTGTTATCTTTAGTTTTGAGTGCACAAATCTGACACAAAGATTTTGTAGAGCTTGATTGATGTTAGGTGAATTTAACAAGAATCATAGTTAGCAAGAGGAAAGATATATAGCACCAGATGATAGTTGTTTATAGTGGTTGGATTGATGTGAGCCAATATAGTGTATACCACAACTATTTTAGGAAGGTGCAGTGGTAGGATGTTGTGTTTTTCAAGACCTGGGTTTGATCTTCCTGGGTTAACTGTAAACACTTTGGGTAATAAGCCCCGCCCGTGATGATGATTGGGTAATGGACTAATGGATCGGCCAAAATTGTGCAATAGTGGGGTAGAGATAGTAGTTCGAATCCCACCGTTTGGTCTGAATTAGAACAGTGATTCGATGCCTCCTGTGATGTTTTGAGGTGAGGGTGCAGCAGCCGGTTAGCAGTCATGTAATACTATCTAGGGAGTACATCTTATGATGTTTGTTTTGTTTTTACTAGAATCAACATTACCTAAACTCTACTTGCATTCATTAAAGCTGATACTTGGATAAAAATGCCCACTTCATCTTTATCAGGACGAACTGCTAATATTAAGACCAACTTAAAAGGGAAACGAATCAAACGTGTTAAAGTCAACCTATGCCTAATTTTTGCGCATAAACCTCCTGGTGTTCATGAGGAGGAAAAGGGGGAATATGAATGTGAATATGATGAAGATGAAGAAGAAGAAGGTGAATATTTCATGGGTAATCATCATTTCTATTAGGATTCCCCTTTTCTCTTAAACCAATCGAAGCCGTAAGCTTTCAATCCATTTTGTATGTTCTTATGCACTTTTGCTTTAATTTATAGTTTACTTTCACTTGATTGTTTTGTGACTTTTTTAATCTTTAATATACCGAGTGTCAACAGTGGGAATGAATTGTGTTGATGATGATTTCAGTGACGACTCTCTGAACCTGAAAACTTGAAAACAACGTCAAGAAAATGTAAGTAAAGATTATGGTTTTAGACTTTAGATCGATTTCTCATTTATCGGTTATTCTTTCTCGAAGGCGCATACTCTCAACGACTTCTAATTGCATCGAGCAGATGAGAGTTTTCAGGGTGAAATTCATATTTTTTTTGTTTGTTTTTGTCTTTGTACCGTTATAAAGCAATTAATTCTTTGTATTTTGTTGTCCCATATGTTATAGAAGTTACTGTAAACTGTTTTGTTTCTGCGTTTGGTTGTTCGTCCTTTGATTTAAAATCGTTCGTGTTCTCTAGGTGTTAAGTTACCTAACGAAAGCCTTAAGGTCGTAGTTGAAGATTTTTTGGCTTCTTCATACTTCGCAGGTATCAAGTGTGTAGATTTTTATGGTTTGTGATTTTAAGCTTCTTCATATTTTCTGTTGTTGCTATGGAAGGTAAGCTTATGTCAATGAAAACTGAAATTTCATGGGAAATTTTTAGTACAAAAGCCTTAACATATGAAGGTTGCACAGATTTAATGGCATGTAGGTAATTTGTTAAAAGGGGCATTTTTCTTACGGGTCTTGGGTTGACATGAAAACATCTTTTCCCCGTTTTGTGATGGTGCGTTATGGGATTTTTGCTCGTTTGTCTTTTATATCTTATTTGTATTTGGTTGTTTTGATGTTTCATATTCTATTATTGATGGTATTCTAATCGATTTATTGTTTCTGGAACATGTCTGTAGGTGAAGGTGCTAGGTACACACGGTGAGCTTTAGCATAGGTGCAGAATGTTTGAAAGGTAAGAAGCCTGAGTCCTTGCGTACATGTTGTAGTCTTTTTAGTATTTGATTATGTGTGAATTGATTATGGCCATGAAAAAAAGCTAATTGACCTTATTATGATCTGAAATACCTTTCGAAATCAACGTTGACCCTAAATCAGTTCTTGAAATGAGGCCTAATTAACAATCGTTTAATCTCCGCGCCCCACGCGCGCGGTGACATAACTAGTTACTAATTAAAAACTGAAAAGCAATAGATGGATACTTTTGTAGATCAATTTGTTTGTTTCTTAGAGAAGATGGCTTTTAAATATTTTATAATTGAGCTAAAGAAATTCTTATAGGGATGGATAGCTTATTTTTCTTGAGAAACATATTATTATAGATATAAATGATTTGCTGAAACTGTTAATAGTAAAACTTTTAAAACTTCAATTTTGGGATGGTTATCTTTTGTACATATCAATCAAACTATTTCTTCACTTAAAAGTATATTTAATAATTTAAAGAGTTTTAAACTATTTTTGGTTTTATGTTAATATAAAAAGAAATAATATCTATCAATGAACAAACAACAACAACAAACCAACCCAGTATATCCCACTCAAGAGCAGGGTCTGGGAGGGTAGGTGTAGGCGAGTCTTTTCCTCTATCTTGTTAGGTAGAGAGACCGCTTCCAAAGAGACCCCCGACTCGATAGCAAAAACCCATACTGATAGGAAGACAACATGCAATAAATCATACCACACATAGCATACAGTATACAAAAAGCCATATCGATAGCAAGACATCATACAATAAATCATACAACACATAGCCTACCGTACACAATTAATCATACAACACTAGCGTACATATATCCTAGGGCATGTAGAATCACACCGTTAAAGGGCAGATCTGGGCTACTATACATCAAGCCCCACAACCAACTTCAAATACCCTTCCTGCCTATAGGCGAACTAGAAGTCCTTAATTTTAATTCTACGCCTCCACTCTTCCTATCCTCGATCATGTGCTCAGAGAGGTGCAAGTGTATCATATCTCGCCTAATTACCTCATCCCAAGTCAATCTAGGTCTTCCTCTACTCCTCCTACCCTCTAAGATGATGTTCTCTACGCTCTTAACTGGTGCCGCCATTGGTCTCCTCTTGACATGCCCAAACCATCTTAATCGTCCCCTCTCGTATTTTATCTGCGATACAGGCCACTTCTAGCTTCTGTCGAAACACTTCGTTTCTTATCGATCAAGTCTTGTGTGACCGCATATCCACCTCAGCATTCGCATTTCCGCTACCTCTATGTGTTTCTCGTGCGATTTCTTTATGGCCCCAGTCTGTTCCATATACATAGCTGGACTTACTGCCACTCGATATAGCTTTCCCTTTAGTTTTACTGGGAACCTCTTATCACATAGGATCCCTGATGCTACTCTCCACTTGCACCATCCTGCTTGAACACGGTGCGCTACATCGCTGTGTATCTCTCCGTCCTCCTGCAAGTACGAGCCCAGGTATTTGAACCTAGATGTTTATGGGACCGCCTACCCTGAATACTGATTTGGTGTCCTCTTCCGCCTCGCCACTAAAGTTACAATGCATTTTCTGTCTTTGAGCGACTTATCCTTAAACCTTTGCGCTCTAGTGCTGCTCTCCACTGTTCTAGCTTGTCGTTAAGCACCCTTTTAGATTCCGATACTAAGACAATATCATCCGTAAAGAGCATGCACCACGGAACTGGCTGCTGTATAGACTTGGTCATCTCATCCAAACTACTAAACAAACAAACAAACAAACAACCCAGTATCCCACTCAAGTGCAAGGTCTGGGAGGGGTAGGTAGTGGCAAGTCTTTCCTCTATCTAGATAGGTAGAGAGACCGCTTCCAAAGAGACCCCTGGCTCGATAGCAAAAGCAGTAGCGCTAACGATAACATATAATCACCAATACGATATGCGATATATGGTATATGGTAACAGCACACATCATACAACAAATATTAAAATATCACCAAAAGGAAGTATAAAATGAACAAGCATGTATCAGGGAAGCAGCAAGTTTCCCCTAAAAAGGTCCAGGTACTACATACACATCAGGCCCCGTAACATTATCCCAGTCCTTTCCTAGCTACAGGAACACTAAAAGTCCTTAATTTGATTCTACGCCTCCACTCACTCCTATCCTCGATCATGTGCTCAGAGGTGCAAGTGTACCATATCCCGCCTAATTCTCTCTCCCAATCAACCTAGGTCTTCCTCTACTCTTCCCACCCTCTATGATGATGTTCTCCACTGCTCTGACCGGCGCCATTGGTCTCCTCCTTGACATGTTCATACCATCTTGATCTTCCCTCTCGTATTTTATCTGCAATAGAAGCCACTTCTAACTTCTGTCGGAACACTTTGTTTCTTATCCGATCCAGTCTTGTATGGCCACACATCCACCTTAGCATTCGCATTCCGCAACCTCTCTTTTTTCTCGTGCGATTTCTTTATGGCCCAGCAGTCGGTCCATATAGCATAGCTGGGCGTACCGCCACTCTGTATAGTTTTCCCTTGAGTTTTGCTGGAAACCTCTTATCACATAGGATCCCTGATGCTGCTCTCCACTTACACCATCCTGCTTGGACACGGTGAGCTACATCGCTGTGTACTCCTCCGTCCTCCTGCAGGTACGAGCCCAGGTATTTGAATCTAGATGTCCGTGGTACCGGCATACCCTGGATACTGATTTGGGTGTCCTCTTCTCGTCGCCACCAAAGTTACAATGCATGTATTCCGTCTTAAGCGCGGCTTATCGTTTAATCTCTTTCTCTACCGCTCGCTCTCCACTGCTCTAGCTTGTCGTTAAGCATCATTTAGATTCTGATATTAAGACATATCATCCGCGAAGAGCATGCAACCACGGACTGACTGTTGTATATGCTTATCATCTCATCCCAACACTACTGTGAAGAGAAAAGGGCTCATTGCCGATCCTTGGTGGAGTCCCACTTCCACTGTGAATGAGTCGTGTCTCCGATCGGGGCTCGCACACACTTTTTTTTGCATCATCACATATCCTTGATTATTTTAATATACCTCTCTGATATCCTTCTAAGTCGTAGACTTTCCCAAATTATTGACGCGGAATGCTGTCATAGCCTTTTCTAGGTCGATGAATACCATATAGAGGTCCTTTTTCTTTTCTCTGTATTTCTCCATTATCCTCCTTATAGCGTGTATTGCTTCTGTCGTAGAGCGTCTGGCATAAATCCAAATGGTTTGACGCTATCTGAGTTTCTCGTCTAATTCTCATGTCAATAACTCTTTCCCATAATTTCATCGTGTGACTCAATAGCTTTATTCCCCTGTAATTTTCAACTTTGTACATCTCCTTTTTTCTTATATATGCGGACTATAACACTGGTTCTCCACTGGTCCGGCATCTTCCCTGTCGTAAAGATAGTGTTGATAAATCTGTTAGCCATTTGAGACCCTCATCTCCCAGGCATTTCCACACTTCAATCGGTATGTTGTCTGGCCCCACCGCTTTAGCCCTTCCCATTTTCTTCATAGCTCTCGTAACTTCATCTACTGTGATGCTTCTACAATAGCAATGTTTTGTTGTGTTGTTTGGGTTGTATATCTATCTCAGCTTGTTGATTTGGGTTCTTTATGTTGTAAAGGTTATCGAAGTAAGTTTTCCATCTCCCTTTGATGTCCTTGTCGTTCACCAAAACTTTCCCATCCGCAGCCTTTATAAACTTCATAATTCTCAGGTCTTGTCTTCTTCTGTCTCTTGCCTTGGCTAACTTAAACATGTCATGCTCTCCTTCTTTCGTCTCTAGTCGTTTATACATCATCTCATACGCCGCGTTCTTTGCCTCTGACACCGATTTCTTCGCCTCTCTCTTAGCCTCCTTGTATTTATCTTTTAGCTCTGGACCTATCGGGTTCTGATCTAACTTCTTAGAACCTCACCTATGACAAGCTGCAAATCTAAGAAAGCGGATTGCTGATTCTTAAGAAGAATATCATGCTCATCTAGATTCTGTGTAACCTGATTCGAGTAACCAACTGGTTCAGCATCTGTGACTGGTTCATCAACAAATCCTCTATCTTCTTCATTCCATCCCCACTACCCACCTGAACTACTACCTATATCACCTCCAGCAGGCTGAGTGTGCTGCCTCTGCTGAAACCCGGTGGATTTCCTCCTGATCTCCAACCGAAGTTAGGGTGCCCTCTCCACCCGTATGCACCACTAGCTCCTCTTCCCTGACCACTAATAAAATCTACGCTCCTGTGCCACAACGGACAGTCTATGGTGTCATGTCCTCCTCTGCACATCTCACATTTGTTCACACTCATCTGTAGATTTTGATATCTTTTCTGAGGGCTCAAGAGCAGCTGCCATGCTAGTTCAGTAGTGACCTGATGAACACCCCTCGAGGTCACGGGGGCTCTAGCCTCAGAATGGAATTCCTGGAATGTGGACTTTGCTGCCCAGCAAGTGCAAAGCTCTCAAACATCTCCTCACACTCTTCTGCAGTCTTCTTCTCCATGATGTGACCTCCTGCTGCAGTGTTGAACATTTGTTGAGTGGAATAAGTGAGACCATTATAGAACTTCTCAATGAGTGCCCAACAGTCAAAACCGTGCTGGGGGCAACGGCTACGCAGGTTGCTGAATCTCTCCCACGCCCATGTGTAGGGCTCATCAGGATCCATTTTGAAAGAGTGAATTTGTTCCCTAAGTCTGGCAGCTCTGGAAGGAGGATAATATTTCTTGAGAAACTTATCCTTCAGATCCTCCCATGTAGTGATGGAATCCTGGGGTTGAGTCTCGAGCAATGTTGTTAGCTCGAGCCTGCAGAGTTAAAGGAAAGAGACGAAGGTAGATCGCCTCTTTCGTTGCACCATGGATGTTAAACGTATCGCAAATACGAATAAAGCGTGACACGTGTCCTGGTGCATCCTCATCAGCCTTCCGTGGAACTGGGTGGCGTTAGTGATGGTGGACATCACATAAGAGGAATTTGCCAATTGTTGGCAGCATCGACGTTAGGACAGGTGATAGCAGACCTACCACCTGTGATGCCATCACTAGCTCGCTGATGGACAGTGCGCCTAGGAGGAGGGGGATTGTCACCCATTGCAGTTGAATCAGAAAAAGAATCGGACGTACCTTACTGTGTAGATGGATACCAAATGCTCACGAAGTGCGGGTGTACCTCTCGTTACTCCCTCTCAGGTTCAGAAAATCCAGAAAACTCAGGTGGCCTTTTGACCTAGTGTGTGGCATGCACTGAAAGAAAGAATGGACAGATTTAGAAAGATGAACTAAAGAAATAAACTAAAGACTCTGAAAAAAAAGAAATTAAAACAATTGTTTATCCTAAAGGAAACTAGACTCGCTATTGCCAAGTGTCCCGGCAACGGCGCCAAAAACTTGATGTGTGTGAAAAGTTCTATAAAAATAAACTAAGTTGACTAAACTAGACTTAAACTAGACACTCAAATTTTACCCTAAAACGACCTAGACCTAGTGCACAAAATAGGCAAGTGTACCTATCGTGTGTAGAACATATAGGAAGAAGAACGGGAATCGAACCCACGAGACACTAGAATAGAAAGACTAGACTCACTAAAGGACTAACAATTAATTATAAGATGGGGGGTTTTGGTTAACAACTAGAAACTAAAATGAACAAATTAAAAGTATTAAACTAAGAAATGCAGAAATGAACACCAAGAAGATGATTTAGAGGTACTGATTAATTAAAGACAACACTATCTAGATAGAATCCTAGTTGAGATGCATGAATGTAAGAATGGTTTAGAATTGTGAATAGATTGTTTTCTAAAGATACATATCCTAAGGACGACTTAGTGGATCCCAGACCATTCACCGGGTGTGACCAAAATGACCCCTAAAGACATGTGTTAAGTTCACCAATGGCTAAGTTTTCCTTTCAGTTAACCTAGCGATATTAAAGTACCAGATAGGAGTCGGATAAACTAATCTAACATACCACAAACATTTAACATGCAAGAGGTGACTTGATCATGGTTCAATAAACATGATTAACAAGATATCAAATTACTTAGAAATCTAAAACCAAGACCAATCAACTAACCTTCATCTTTCAATTTCCAGTTAAGATACACACTGATTTCTTATCCAATTACACATGCAATCCTAAGACTCTACTACGTCTAGCAAAATTCCTAGTAACCACAAACCAAGCCCGTGCTAGATATGATACCACTATGAAAGACATTCATAGGCTAATCATATAGGATAAACATGCATCCAAGAACAGAAATCAATACATAATACTCATTCAATTCAACCAAAATCAAGTCTTTTACAATAATATCAACCATTCATCAATTCAACCATCAACATCCACATCATCAACTAATCATCATCTAGATAGTGTAAAAAGACTTAGCTACTCATAATCAGATCAAAACAGTAACAAAACTCAGATTCAATCAAGTTATTCATCACGTTCGATTAAGAAAACAATAACGAAAGTGATTAGAACCCGAATTCCAACACACGAATGATCCAAGCTTCAATCCTATGCTCCAATTGCTCCAAGTGCTCCAAATCGCCCTTTTGGTTCGTCTCCAGCCGCTCCTAGTCGAATCCCCCCGAATGGGGTGTAAAAGCGGTTTTTATACCAAAACCTAATTTTCCGGGAGGAGAAACCACCTCTTCGCGTGGCTCGAATGACCAAAACTATACCTTTCGAGCCACTCGAAAGGACAAAATAGTCGGGGTGCTGAACTGGTTATTCGCGTGGCTCGAAGGGTTCAAAACCCCTTTCGAGCCACTCGAAGAACTCAATTTCCAGAAAGTTTTCTTCGTTTTGTGACTTGAAAAAATCCTCCCAGTCTCAACTCTTCATCTTTTGACTTCGTTTCTTCATTTCCGAGGCTTCTAAACCACTTTTTGGCCCTCAAACACCTGTAAAACCATAAAATAACCAAAACTAAGTAAAAACGACACTTTTAACTACTAAATTAAACAAAACCGACTCTAAAATGAGATAAATAAGAGATGTGTTTTGCAACACATCAGAGTTCCTTAGCAACTAGAAACCCTACTCCATTTTTCGTTCCGTCAGACCCTGAATACCATAGTTTATAACTATTGCACTCTGTTGCTCTCTCACCCCGCCATCTAGTCTCCTGGAGACACGCTATCTGGACCCTACGTTTCCTTAGCACATCAATTAACTCTAGTAACTTACTAGTTAGGGTTCCTACATTCTACGATGCCACTCTTAATCTAAAATCCTTTTCCTTGTATTCGCACCTCTCGTCACCGAACATGATCTCGGGGCAGCATAAGACACCTACTGTCTATATTACCTGACAGAGTCCACTAGAAGAACCCCTAAAAAGGAATTATAGCAGAAAGTAAAGCACAATTAAAAGCAATCCGTCACACGCGTCAACAGTACACATACCGAGAAGAATTAATCAAAAAAATAGCAACAATGATCATCACTTCACACATGACACACTATCCTGAGTATAGATTCAAATAAGCAATGAAACCTATGTAGAGAACAGTTCTAAGACTGACCAGAAATGAAGACAACAACCCACAAATGCTCCACACACCAACTCAACCAACAATATACAACTTACTCAGCAATTAATATCAAAAAACTAACAATTATACAACTAATCAGCAAGTTATAACCACTAATCAATTAGGCACACACCACAGAACTAAACGGTCAACATAAAAATAGACAAGATTATATCAGACTCAAGAAGAGTCAAGGGTTAAATCACACAACCAGTAAATAGCAACAGAAAACAGATCACACAAGTGATGCACCAGTAAACCAGTAAACCAGTAAAGAGCAACAGAAAAGCAACACAGATATCTCAACAGCTGCTGGTACTCCTAACCTAGCCAATATCAGCCTAAACTAGAAACTAAAAGAGAGAGAGATGGAACAATCTCACTAGATGTGCGGTTCTTCAGATGTGCCTAGATTTAGCAACCTTCACTTAGGGTTGCGAATCCAAGACAGAAGAAGGCTAACAGCAATAAGATCTAGGGTTGTTGCCCTAGATTCTTCGAGAACTAGACAGATGATGGGAAACAGCAGTACAACAAACGAATCGCCAACAGCAGATCGAATGGAGATGCTCTCGAATCGCCAACAGCAGGTCGCCAACAACGAATCGCCAACAGCAGTACCACAAGGAATCGCCAATGAATCGCCAGCAACGAATCGCCAACAACGATCGCCAGAGATTGGAGATATATAGTGAGTGAAAAAAGTTTAAAAACGAAATCATTTATCTTGAGAATTCATTAAAACATAATGATAACCACATGGTGTGTAAGATGGTATAGAGTTATTTTAACTATTTTCTTAACGGTTGTCTTCATGGAACGTAGGTTTTTTTTTTCAAACTAAAACTTATTAAACTTAGTTAACATGTACAATGTCACAAATAAAAATACAAATTTAACTGCTTACCTATTTTATTAGTTGAAAATTATTTTTAGAAGCAATTGATTATGAATACTTCATTACACAATTTGCATCACATAAAGCTAGAAAACCAAACTTTTATCTATATATATGCATAAATTTAAAAAAATAACTCCATCAAACGTAAATAGTCTAAGTATGAAACATTACCACCACAGGTCTCAAGTCGAAATAAAATAGGATGATTTTTATCAAAATGTTTTGAAAATGACCCCAACTTTTAGGTCCTTTTATGTCTTCAAAAACATTAAGTCGTCTTTCAACATAGTCCACGGGCTAAACGCGTGCTGTTTCACTCGTGAAATTAATGCCAGTTGCCACATGGTCATCGAGCCGTGATAACAATGTCGGATAGCCTAAGCATGAAACCCTAATTTGCATTAACAACGCACAACACTTTATACATGATTACAAGCGTTCGATCATGTCTCTAAATTAACAACCGATAAACTCTTAAAATAAATAAAACCACAATGTACAACCCTTGATGCACAAAATACAAGCCTCCCCAATTCTTATTCTTAGCCCCCCTACTTGAAACAAAAGGAATTCATATTCTCCACAAAAAGTACTAAAATTTTTTGATTCCTCATTACTAGGAAACAAAGTCACATACTCACATCTCTAATCCTACTTAGTACATTCATTTCTCTTCAATAGGTCCACTCTTGAGGGAGGAGCACCGCCGGATTTTTCACCGCTGCCTCGGTAACGAGGCCGTGGATGTTAGTTCTCAGCCGCTGCAGCGGCTGAGAGGCTAACATCATGGCTTTTCTCTGAGCCATTAACAATTCTGCAAATGTATGATTTCGTTAATGAAATACGTGAAGTGATAAATGCAGGGAGAATAAGATCTGGGTGCGGTGTTATGTTACCGTTGTGTGAGACGAAACCGCCATTGATGTGAGCATGAAGTTCAGGTGGTGTGGTGATGGGGATGAAGGACTTGGTGAAAGATTGAGTCATTCCACCTGGCAGATTAGAAGGTGCGTAAATTGTAATTAAGACTTTAATTATACAATAATGTGTTTCATTCATTAATCACACTCTAAACTGTAATTTAGAAGTGGTAAACTGCTGCTTCTTTAAACCGCAGTTTACCACTATTAAACACTAGTCTATACGATACTTATAATCATACAAACATATAACATGTGTGGAAAACCCAAATCTCAATCATACAACATTACAACCCGTATAATAGAAGGACATCTCATATATAAACATTTCATACAGACCGTATGACACGTCAGCTCCGGTCTTTTAAAATATGGTTAGTTTGACTCTGAATTTTCAGACAAGAACAAAAGTAAGACAAACATACCTTGTCGTTTTCGAGATTCAGGGGGATTATCACAATATCCACGTGGCAAAAACACACGGTGCCGGCGTACTTCCTCTTCGCCGCCGTATAACCACCGTCACAACCACCACGAGATCCATGAACCCATGTTTACTTTGATACAACCGTTATCGGAGACATTGATTCTGAACTTCCGGTGAAGACCATGCAGAAACACCTCTAATCCGGCATAACTGCTGCTGCCGGAGTAACTCAACTCCGTCAAACCCATGTGGTACTCCGATCACACCACTGTTGTTGTTATTAGCGACGAATCCACCGGCGCCGTTGCTAATGCTCATCGTTAACTTCATTCGTGCAATTTGACCGGCGGCAGCGTGGATCATATTCCAAGCGTCTTCTTCGCTTTTTAACGACGACGGTGGTGGAGCTGCCGGAGAATGGGTAGAACCCAACACCTTCTTCCCTTAAATAGTAAATGAAGAAAAATTAGATGATGAAATGCATGAATTTATGAAATTGATAAAAGACCTGATTGAAAAGGAGTTGTTGCAGGAAAGGAGATTGAGAGAATCGGTGAGTAATGGGTGATTTGTTCATCGTCGTTGGAGTAATTAGAGGCGAAATCGTAAGGGAAATCAGTGGGAAATCGAAAAGGTTTTCTTTGTCCATGAGGTGGTGGTGGTGGTTGTGGCAGTGGCGGTGGCGGTGGTGGTGGTGGTGGTCGGAGGAGACACCGGCGGACATGGGTGGGCCTGAAGGTGGAAGAAAATGAAATGGATGCAGGGGAAGAAGAAGAAGAAGATGTAATAAAGAGTGAGGCAAGTGAAAGTGTGGGTCCCGATGAAGATTAAAGAGTATAGCGAATCTTGAATAGACAGACTTTTTATTTTTATTTTTTTCTAATTAGCTATTTTATAGGGTCCCTTTATTTAGACACCCCTTAATTTTAAATCAACACCTCTGTACCCTATACGTCGCGTATAGGTACATACGCGGCGTATAGGGTACAGGGTTGATTTAACGTTTATACCCTATACGCCGCGTATGGGTCCATACGCGGCGTATAGCGTATGTTGTGATTTGACGTTTTATACCCATATACTCGGCGTATGGGACCATACGCTGCGTATAGGGTTTGACATTTATACCCATACGTGACTTATGACCCATACGTGGAAGAGCTATACGCCGCGTATGGAACCATACGCGGCGTATAGTATATATTTATTTTTTTAATTTTTTGAGTTTTTATTTTAATATATACATAATTGAATTAAAATTATTTAAACAATACAATACGAATACAATAATAAAATTAAAATTAAAATATATAATTCGCATATTACAAATTATAATTAAAATAAATTTATATAAGCCGGGGGTTCTCGGTTATTCTCTATTATTGCGTTGTATTCCGAGATACGAATCCTATACATAATCTCCCATTCTGCAACACGTACGCTTCGGTTAAGAATCCAAAGATTACTTAATGTGGCATCGGATAATCTCCTTCTAACTTAACGTGGACGAAATGATTGTTGTTGACATGAACAATCGACACGACATGATGAGGCATGACAGTTTTCGGATCAGCCCATAATGGGAAAAATGTTTGACAACCATTATTGCTTAGTAAATGAAGAATAACCCCAAACTTTTGAGCAACCACTAATCCCGTATACGACATTATCATCCAATGTTCTTCTGGTGCAGGTTCCACACTTTGCCAATCGATGGTGTGACATAATTCGTTATACTGTCCGGGGTACAAAGTATCGAAAACTTCTCTGTACTCCAATTCATGTCTGTCCAACTCTTCTAAAAGCTGTGTCCGCACATACATCCACTTATTTTCGTCAAACCCTAAGCCTAAAGCTATTGATCGAAAACCACAATTCTCATCGGGTCGGACATCTCGTATACGTGAAATATACTGATGAAAGATTGACGGAATCCAATTTTTTAACTTGTTTATATTGTTTAATTGGTGATCTCCGACAATCGAAGAAAACTCATTAGTACCCCGTGATACTTTAGATGATGTTGAACGACTACGTTGCATGGCAGGCTTCTGGGGCTTTACAGCTGAACTTGTTCTTCCGAAATGTGAGACGCAATAAACGAGCTATGTCTCGGCATGTCGCACGTACTTTGTTGAGTGTCGTACTTTTGTTGTTGAACCTTTAACGTTGGACGACCGCGAATATCTGTTTGAACAACAGGCGCTTTTTTGTTATTTTTCCATGGATACACAATTTTTTTATTTTTTCCACCAAACTAAATTTTACAGCTGCGGGTTGTGTCATTATTTGTTGTTTCACCCGTTTTATTTCTTCTTCAACATCAACTTTTTCATCCACCGTATATGATGGCTTAATGTTATCAAGCTTCGTCCAAAATACGTCAATTGCATCTAATGGAATTTTAGTGCCTGCATTATAAAGTATAAATTAATACATAATTTGTCACTTTAATAGAAAAATGATAATGATGGAGCGACTATTACCAGAATGTTCATATTTTTCCAGCCGACAAGCACAAGGCAAGCCACAACTAGTGAAAAGATGACAACCACATGTTGCATTTGCAGAGCGCATCACATGCAATTTAGTGTTTTCGGCAACTAATAAATCAAGAGCTATGTGTGAAACCTTGCCTCTTAAGTAATCAAATAGCGGAAGTTATGATGATTCATGGTTTTAATTTTGCTTGTCTCAAAGCTTTCTTTTAAATTACCTCTTGTGCGTTCACCAATTGATCTACAAACTCCACAAGTCTATCCAGTGAGCTATTTGTTGATTTAAGATATCTTTTTAAATTTGCATGTTGACTCTCCACCCTATTTGTTGTGCGTTGGCCAAAATTGTGGTTCGAGTTAGTCCAGGCTGATACAAACATTTCTTTGTAACTCTCTAACCAGTTTCTGTTTATATATGACAATACCTCTGAAAATATAATAAAACATAATTAAATTATATATTGAAAATATAATAAAACGTAATTAAAATATAATAAAAACTTACTTTCTTGATTCGCTTCAACTAATCGTCGTAAAGAAGGTTATAGTTATACTCGTAAATCTCCGCCGTGGGAGACTCACACAAACGTGCCCATACATATTTAAACTTTCTCCAGTCATCTTTTGTAAAACTTGCTTTACAGTGTTTCGCAATATTTTCATCAATATGCCACCTGCATAAACACTTTGAAGCATTCGGAAATACTTTAACACATGCGTTCATTAAAGCGAGATCTCTGTCTGTTATTATGACGCGCGGCGCCATACACTTGCTTAACGTATCTTTCAATCTATTAAGCACCCATTCAAAATTATCTTCCCGTTCTTGCTAATAAACGCATGAGCAACACAAAATGTATGTGTGTGGAGGTCACACCAACAATCTGAACAAACGGAAGCTTGTACATGTTTGTTTTATATGTAGCGTCTATCATCAGCACGTGCGGAAATGCACGCCAAGTGTCGTATGATTTAGGATGACAAAAAAATATATCTTCTACGACATTAGTATCGGGATCTTCTCGGTGTAATAAACGTACCTTTTAATAGATAAAGGAAGGAAAATTGATGTGTTAAGTGAGGATACAAATACAAGTTAGGCTTCATTTTAATTAAGTCTATTGAAAAAAAAAACCTCGGGTGTAATAAACATACCTTTTAATAGATAAAAGGTTTTCTAAGACTTGCATTGGTGTTTCACCGACTTTTCTTTCACTTCTTATCTTATATTGAGCGTTGTATACGTCTCTGGTTATTGATGCGTTATTAGGATTTTGCTTTTTAATAGCTGATAAGATGCTACGAGGCTCCATGTTCTGATCAGTAAGCTGCTCCACCAAATTGTATTCGTTTTGAGAAAACCTTCTTACAAAAGGATGCCCTCCATATGTTGAGCAGGATCATGGTTATGTTCGTCACTTCGCACCTCTAATTTCCACGAACGACGTTTTGTTGTCGCATATCCCTACTAATTTAAAAGGACATCCGATTTTTTTGCTACCAGATCGTCTAACTGTTGCTTTACTTTTGTGTTCGCCCGCACGATCACAGATAAGCCATACCTTACGACCTGACCTTCTTTTTTCTTTGATCTTCGTGTAATAATAACGTAACCATTATCACGTCCTCTATTAACAGCCCAACAGACTAGCTCATCGAGAGATAAAAAATTTTGAGATGTTTCAAACGATACTTTTTTCGTTTGTTTTTCATCACTCGAGAGTATATTATTTTGTTGCGTGTTGTAAGTTGACTCTCGGCAAAACTCAACTTCATCATCGGGAACATACGATTGGTTTAAATCTGGCAGTCCTGTCTCGTAAGCAGATTGAACGTACGCATCATCTTGATTACTATCCACCCGAACGAATATTCATTTGAATATTCACCAAAAAATAGTTACTGTCCCAAAACGACATACCGAACGAATAAAAAGTGTGATATTTGAGAGAGAAATACGTTTGAATCGAAAGCATATCGAAAGTGTTATCGAAATCGTTGTTATATAGGTGAAAACGAATCTTGGGTCACGTCATATCGAAATAATTTATACGTGGCGTATGGGTCCATACGCCACGTATAGGCTGGCGTATGGCCCCTATACGCGTCGTATGGGACTATACGCTACGTATAGGCTTGCCACGTCTTCCACGTATGGCACCTATACGCTGCGTATATTCGTACATAGTACAAAACGCTTTATAGGATGTCTGACAACTATACGTAGCGTATGGGACTATACGCCACGTATAGTTTCCTATACGCAGCGTATGGTTCTATACTCTGCGTATAGTCTTGCCACGTTTTCCCCGTATGAGCCCATACGTGCTTGTAATCGTACATGGTACAAAAGTACATCTGACACCACCTATACGTGGCGTATGGAGCCATACGCCACGTATAGTGCACTGTGGAGGAGCTATACGCCGCGTATGGGTCTATACGCGGCGTATAGTTATATATATATATATTTTTTTTTTAATTTTTTGAGTTTTAATATATATATAATTGAATTAAAATTATTATGTATGTATGTATGTATGTATGTGTGTATGTATATCTGTATGTATGTATGTATGTCTGTATGTCTGTAGTATGTATGTATGTATGTATGTATGTATGTATGTAGTATGCATGTATGTATGTATGTATGTATGTATGTATGTATGTGTGTATATCTGTATGTATGTATGCATGTCTGTATGTCTGTATGGATGTATGTATGTATGTATGTATGTATGTATGTATGTATGTATGTATGTATGTATGTATGTATGTATGTATGTATGTATGTATGTCTGTATGTCTGTATGTATGTATGTATGTATGTATGTATGTATGTATGTATGTCTGTATGTATGTATGTATGTATGTATGTATGTATGTATGTATGTCTGTATGTCTGTATGTCAGTATGTCTGTATGTATGTATGTGTGTATGTATGTATGTGTGTATGTATGTATGTCTGTGTCTGTATGTCTGTATGTATGTATGTCTGTATGTCTGTATGTCTGTATGTTTGTATGTCTGTATGTGTGTGTGTATGTATGTATGTATGTATGTATGTATGTATGTATGTATGTATGTGTGTCTATGTATGTCTGTATGTCTGTATGTATGTATGTGTGTATGTCTGTATGTATGTGTGTATGTATGTATGTGTGTATGTATGTATGTATGTATGTATGTATGTATGTGTATGTATGTATGTATGTATGTATGTATGTATGTCTGTATGTCTGTATGTCTGTATGTATGTATGTATGTATGTATGTATGTGTATGTATGTCTGTATGTATTGTATGATGTATGTATGTATGTATGTATGTATGTATGTATGTATGTATGTATGTATGTATGTATGTATGTATGTATGTATGTATGTCTGTATGTCTGAATGTCTGTATGTATGTATGTATGTATGTATGTATGTATGAATGTATGTATGTATGCATGTTGTGTGTCTGTATGTATGTCTGTATGTCTGTATGTATGTGTGTATGTCTATATTTACAAAGATAAACATTGATAATAAACATAAAAGATAAACATAAACTGATAATATATTTACAAAGTTTTAAATTACATAACAAAATAAAAATTACAATACAAAACTACGGGGAGTCAGGGTAATCTCGAGGCGGTGGCAACGGCGGAGGATCAGTACCAGAACGCCGCGCAATCTCTGACTGAAACCTGCCACTCCATCAGATCCTCAACGCGATCGAGCCGTCGACTCTGCTGCCGTAAGCTCCTAGACATATCCTGCAACAATGTCTCCACACGTGCAGGCAGCCTCACCTCTCTATAAATATGTCAGGGAACTGAGGCTGAGGAGGCGGCTGATGTGGCTGAGGAGGCGGCTGATCATGTGGCTGCTCGTCGGGTGGTGGCTGATCATGCTGCTGCCCGTGCTGTTGCAGTGGATCGACAATGCCGAGCTGCTGAACTGGTGCCGGCTGCCAGATCTCCCGGGTCGAAGAGAGAATCGTATGCCAACCGGAAACTGGCGTATAATACGCATGCCGAATAGAGTACGACGATCTAATCTCACCGGCTCGATCGGCGGAGACACGTCACCAAGATGCCGAGGAAGATAACCTAAAGATCGGGCAATCAACGTGATGTACGCGCGCCGTACACCGCTCCTCGCTCCTGGCGATGATAATACGAAGCAAAATACTCCGCCAAACATCTCGCCAGGTTACACCTGGTCCCCGTAATCAAACAGTATAAGTAAAATAAGTCGGGAATGGTACACCACTCCCGACTCTTACCACGTCCCGTGATGGACGTGGCGATCATCCGATGCAGATAACGGATGAGAGGATCTCGAATGCCGGTGACCCTGCCCTTAGTCCTCTGAAACGGACCTCCGGCAATCTGAGGCCACCACTCTCTCAATGTGCCCTCCTCCATCTCAGTAATACCCTCAGTGAACAGAAGGGTAACAGTCTCCGGCTCATAATAAAGCCCCGAGACAACTGCAAACTGCTCAATGGACATCTGATGTGCATGTCCACAAAGCGTAAAAGAAATCTCCGAGCGCTCATCGTCCTCCTCCATCTCATCTGAACGAATATATGTAAATGTGGATAAAAACTCCACTACCAGCTCACGTGGGACGGTAAGAATGCGATCTTAAAAAGACGTCTCCACGGCGTATCGTCTCCGATAATAGCAGCAAGACGATCGCGCTCTCCCAACTCAGCCATCACCTCCCAATCTACGGCCTTTTGATGACCGATCTTCATCCGAATAAATTTTGAGCACTTAGCGTGCTCAATGGAACCGGCATCAAACTGCAGCCAAGGATGCTCGGCAATATGGTCAACAACGTCAGCCTCAATCTCAGAATCGGAAGACATATCTGCACAGGTGAACAAATAGGTCAAAAACAACGTATACGTATCTATATATATATATACACATATACATATATATATGTATATGTATATGTATATGTATATGTATATGTATATGTATATGTATATGTATTGTATATGTATAGTATATGTATATGTATATGTATAGTATATGTATACGTATATGTATACGTATATGTATACGTATATGTATACGTATATGTATACGTATATGTATATGTATATGTATACGTATATGTATACGTATCGTATAGGTATACGTATACGTATACGTATACGTATAGGTATACGTATACGTATACGTATACGTATACGTATACGTATACGTATACGTATACGTATACGTATACGTATATGTATACGTATATGTATATGTATATGTATATGTATATGTATATGTATATGTATATGTATATGTATATGTATATGTATATGTATATGTATACACATATACATATACATGTTATATGTATATATGTACATATACATATATGTATATGTATATGTGTATATACATATATATGTATATGATATGTATATGTATATGCGTATATACATATATATGTATTTGTATATAATATTTACCCTATACGCCGCGTATAGGGCTATACGCCGCGTATAGGGTAGCAGCGTATGGGTCACAGGGCAACGTATAGGTCGAATCCGACCCTATACGCCGCGTATAGGACTATACGCGGCGTATAGAGGACCCACTTATGGTCCACAAGTCGCGTATTGCAACACCCTATACGCCGCGTATATACTATACGCCGCATATAGGGTACCACCTATGTGTCTTCGTCCCCAACAAAAGAACTATACGCTGCGTATAGCCTATACGCGGGGCTGTACCAGCGTATAGTTCTTTATACCAGTTTTTAAATCACGCATTATGGGGCATAAAACACTACTTTAACGTTTAAATCAATGAACGATTAACATAATAATGATGTATGAACAATAATACGTACCTGGATGTTGAAAAATCGAAGATCAATACGTGTAGTATAGTGCTATCGAGAGTGTTTTTTTTAAGTGTGTGTAAAAAATGAGAAAATTTGAAAGATATAGCGTACCGAGGATCTATACGCCGCGTATGGGTCCATACGCGGCGTATAGCTTATATTTTTTTAAATCGACACCGACCTATACGTGGCGTATGGGCTATACGCCCCGTATAGGTAAACTGATGTGATGTCGGTTGTCAGTCATTAATGTCGCATTAATGGTCGTACCCTATACGCCGGCATGGGCCGCGTATGGACCCATACGCGGCGTATAGGGGGGTGTCGATTTAAGATTTGGGTGTCCCTTTATTAGCACCTTTTATATCTCTTGTTGGAGATTAATTAGTGTGGTTATGTGTTTTTTACATGGTTTTAGGACCGGATCGGACGCCGGTCCAACCGGGGATCGGCTAGTTGGCCGGTCCGGTCCGTTATGAGTTGTTTTGAACTGGTTGAACGGTCGGTTCGTCCCGAACCGGTGGTCGGACCGGAATTTGATTTTTTATGGATAAAAACGGGGTGTTGAATCATTAATAATATGTTGGATATACAAATATAGTTAAGTTTTTTATATATAACTATAAAATACATATATAAATCATATATAAATTATTTATATTTGATTATATATAATATATATATAATATACTATATATATAATTATGACGTTATCCGGTTCTTAAATCCGGTCCGACCTTCAAACCAGTAAGGCGTCCGGTTCGACGTCCGATCTGGTTCTAAAAACATTATTTTTTATACTAAACCAAACGTATATCTTTTTTTTAACAGATCTATGAGGGGTGGGAGATCCCACAATTCTCCCGTTCTTTGGGTTGTTGTATCGGCATCATAGCAGATTTTTATTTTCTTCATAGTTTTATGTTTTTTCATGATTTCATTTCAGTTTTTCTTAGATTCCTCAACGTGCATTGTTGGTGGTACTATAGAAGTTGCATTCAAACAAAATAACATGTTGAATCCCAAGGAATTTCATCGGGTCAGGGGGTTAATTTTATCACTGTAACCAGGAGCTAGTGTTTTCCACTCAGGCCAGGTTTCCCAACCCTTTCCAAGTCACGACAGCGTCTCCTCTAATTCAATCTCTCTACTATAAAGCTAAATGTACTCCATAGTTCAAGACTTGAACCATAGCTTTAAGAGACACACACTTGTTTATGTTAGTGCATAGTAGTGATATGTAACCATACGTATATCAAACTAATAAAATATAATAAAAATGCGAACCAGATGTGCTTGGTGATTGTTTTATTTGTGAAAAATGTTACATGTATTTATATTTAACGCATGCATAAAATTAAAGTTGTGAATTCATGACATGCTTTAAAATTATCTTTGTTATTTTGTTACTCTCAACAGAAATATGAAAGTGGTTGGTTATATTTATTTGTATTATTAGTTGAAAACTTTTTAACTAACTATTGTACAAGTCAAGTGATAATTTTTTTTTTTACTTTTGCAGTTTGTTCAAACATTAAATTATATACATCCTCCTATACGACATACATATTATTGGTTTATTCGAAGCAACATGACAATTGGCACTACAAGAATTTTCATCTGTGGCGACAAACCCTATGGCGACGACACACACTGGTCGCCATAGGTCCCCCTAAGGCGATGACAATATCCTAACCCTATGGCGACGACTTGTCGCCGCCATAGGTAGACCTATAGCGACAAAATTTCGTCCTCGCCATAGAGTTCTCTATGTCGTCGCCATAGCCCCATTTAAATTGGTTTTTGATTTATTTAAATAATATAAAAAAATTAAAAATTAGCTGAAACCCTATAGCGACGACATGTCGTCGCCATAGGTTAAAATGTGTTTTTTGTTTTTTTCCTCTAAAAAAGTTGGAGGGATATAATCCCGCCATTATGAAAAGTCTATGGCGATAATATGTCGTCGCCATAAAGTGAATTATTTTTTCTAAATTAATATTAATAAAATTAATTATTATTGGTATGATTAATATTATTATTATTATTAATTAAGTAATGTACATTATTATTATATGTACTTATTAATTAAAAGTAAAATAAATAAATAATAATAATAACAATATATTAAATAGTATTATATTAGATGTTATTATTATATATAATAATTATAAATATTTAATGTATATTTAGGCCAAAGATGTTTGGTTATAATATTTAGAGTCGGTTACATGCATCAAAAGTTAAGTATGATTGAATTATGATCATTGTGGTTGAATTTAATACTTTGATGCTAAATTATGTGAATTTATGCTTGTTAATGATACATTAAGTTTGATTATGTTTAATTATCATCAACAAGTGTCAAACAATGTAAAGATTTTGGTTATGACAGTTAGGGTTGGTTACACACGTCAAATGTTAGCTATGATCAAATTACGATCATTGGTGTTGAATCTCACACTTTGATGGTAATGTGTGGGAAATTAAACTTATTACCATAAACTAAGCTTGTTTATACTTATTATCATCGATAAGTGTCAAACATTATCGAATATATTTAATTATGATAGTTAGGGTTGATTACATATGCCAAAGATTAGTTCTAATTGAATTATCATCATTGGTGTTGAATTTCACACTTTGATGTTAACTTACATAGATATATGGTTAATTATCACCAATGAGTGTCAAAAAATATTGAATATGTTTAGTTATGATGATTAAAGTCGATCACATACCTCTAAAGATAACCATGTTCGAATTATTATGATTAGTGTCGAATTATATACGTTGATGGTAATTTACGAGAAATCATGCCTATTAACAGTAAATTAAGTCTTTATGCTTAAACATTATCAATGAGTGTGAAAGAATGTTAAATATCTGCGGTTATGATGATTAAGGTTGATTACATACATCAATGATGCATTATGATTCAACCATGATCAATGGTGTGAATTATACACGTTTATAATCATATCATATAATAATAACAAAAGTTATATTCACAAAATTTTTATTGACAATAATATTTTGATATTAAAATAATAATAGAATAATAAACATCAAATTAATAACTACAATAATAATAACAATAATAATAATAATAATAATAATAATAATAAATATTATTATTATTATTATTATTATCATTATTATTATTATTATTAATATTATTAGTTAGTGTAATAATTATTATTATTATTTATTATTATTATTATTATTATTATTATTATTATTATTATTATTATTATTATTATTATTATTATTGTAGTTATTAATTTGATGTTAATTATTCTATTATTATTTTAATATCAAAAAATTATTGTCAATAAAAATTAAATTAAAAATAACCCTATGGCGACAACATGTCGTCGCCACAGGGTTCAGATTCCCTAAATCTATACGATCCTTATCTCTTCTTCACTTTCCCAAAACCCACCACCACTAAACCTGCGATCTCAACTCCTTCCTACCGGCAAACCAACAACTAAAACTCACTACCACCACTCTCGTAACCCTCCATCTTACTCCCTTCAACCCCCATCTCCACTCCCGTCACCCCCACCACCAAATACCGTCAACTACCGGGATTTCATGCCAACACCACGACTCTAACCATCATTCTTGTCAAAATCCAAAGACCGTCAACCCACCATCGTAATTAAGGTGTGTATGTTTAACATTCTTGTTATTTGTTAAAATTTTAAATTGAATTGTTTATTAGTTTGATTTGTTATAATGATAATATAAATTGTTGAGTTGATATTAGTTTGTGTTGTTAGATTGATAATATAAGTTGTGTAAATTGTTATTAGTTTGTGTGTGTTAGAAAGATAAATATTATTTTTGATTTGATTATTAGTTTGTGTTGTTGGAAAAACAATATGAGTTGTTTAAGTTGATTATTAGTTTGTGTTGTTAGAAAGATACTATAAGTTGTTTGAATTTTTAGAAAGATAATATTATTTTTTGGATTTGATTATTAGTTTGTGTTGTTAAAATGATAATATAAGTTGTTTGAGTTGATTATTAGTTTGTGTTGTTAGAAAGATAATATAAGTTGTTTGAGTTGATTATTAGTTTGTGTTGTTAGCAAGATAATATAAGTTGTTTGAGTTGTTTATTAGTTTGTATTGTTAGAAAGATAATAATATTTTTTGATTTGATTATTAGTTTATGTTATTAGAATAATAATATAAATTGTTTAAGTTGATTTTAGTTTGTGTTGTTAGAAAGATAATATAAATTGTTTGAATTGTTTATTAGTTTGTGTTGTTAGAAAGATTTATTATTTTTTTTGATTTGATTATTAGTTTGTGTTGTTAGAATAATAATATAAGTTATTTGAGTTGATTAAAAATATAAGATGGTTGTAATTATTTTTTGTTTTGTTTGAAGATTATGTCATCAAGTGTAGCAGGAGCGCATGGTGGTGACGGCGGAGGTCGGGACCCGCATGGACATGGTTATAGACTCCCTTCAAGTTGCCAATCGTGTAAGTTACTGTTAGTTTTCAATACGCATCTTTTCATCGAATATATATCTTAAATGTTGCTAACTTTTTGATTTTATACATCAATTTAGCGTCAAGTAAGAAAAAGCGTTCAAAAGGAAGAAACTTAAACCTATTGAGAAATGGACAGCAAACAACAGCCAACTACTACCCATTCAATTTGATCACACGGGTAAACAATATAAAGCCGTCGGAGAAAACAATCAACTATTTGTTAGGGCTTTATCAAATCACGTTTCCACGGTTCCTTTTCATTATCCCACATGGGATAAAGTTCCAGATACTTTTAAGATATCACTATTTAATTTTCTTGAGGTGAGTATTTTATGTAGTGTTTTATTTGTATTTTGATTATCATACCCTTTATATATTTATTTAATTGCTTTCTTTTATAGGAATACTTTGACCTAGAGGCTCATCGTGCTTTAGATCACTGGCAGGAAATTCAGCTTGGAATCCACATGGACTGCCAACGAGCTTTTAGAGACAGAAGACATGACATGAAGAAACATTTTTTGAATGAAGGAGGTTATGATGATATAGAGCGGGCTATGAGTCATCCCCTGAATGGACAGAGTCAAGAAGCATAGGAGAAGGTAGTTGAGTTGTTCACAAGTTAAGAACATAAACGCCTTTCACAAAAGGCTCAGACAATAGAGCCAAACAACTCTATCCAAGTTTGCATGGAGTCGTTCCTATGCCCAGAGACGATTTCTTAAGTAAGAAAACATGTATTATCCAAATATGTATTATTAGTTTTTTCAAAAATCATAAATATTATTTTTAATGTTTAAAGGAGCAACAAATCGGGATCCCGATCCACATTGAGACATGGAGGAGAGCACATTACAAGGAAGGGTTTGGATGGGTCAATTCCGGGCAGAAGATGACTGGGTAAGTTTAAAACTTTTATTTTTATGATTTGTTAAATATGTTGTTATTATGTTTTTGTATGTAGTAGTTTAATTGGATTTAATATATTGTTAGTATATTGTTTTTTAGTATGTTGTTTACGTTAAATGGGTCAAAATCACCTAAACATACGCCACTAGATTTTTTTATTTTGATATGTTGTTACTATATTAGTTTGTGCTTTTAGATAAAGGGGTCAAAATTACCCGAACAACACACGACAATTAAGTTAAAATGAATATTATATTTATTGGTAGTATTGTTGGTTTAGATGTTGAAATTTGAGAATTATTATCTTATATATACTTATAATTAAACAGGTTGGTTTTTGCATTTTACAGCAGTTATGCTGGCGAAATTTCATAAAAATATTAATATTTTTATTTTGTTCTTTAAAAATGCAAGAAAAATATTGAAAATCAATATGCCCAAATGCAAATGGAGGCGGCGAGTCGCCTATAAACGAGACAGAATGTTTGGAGCTCGCCTTAGGACAAAGACGTGGTCATACAAGAGGTGTTGGCCGAAAAATAAAAAATGTCTCTCATTATGAAACATCAAGTGGGTCGTCATCAAATCGGAATGAAGAAATGGAAGTCATAAGGCAACAAATGCGTGAAATAAAAGAAAGAATGGATGAATTTGAAAGAAGAAAATCAAATCTCGATAATGATGAAGATGACGACAATTAGATGGTTAATTTGTTTGGTTTGTAAAAAATTAAAATGTTTACATTAGTAGGTATGTTTTTTGGTATGTAACTTGAATCATATTAATATTCGTAATATATTGTACAAATTTGTATTAAAACCTGTAATATTGGGAGAATAATAGGAAAATAAAAAAATTAATTTTTAAATTAAAACAGAGGGTCTATGGCGACGACATGTCGTCGCCATAGGGTTGCCGAAATTTTTTAAAATAAATTATTTTATTTTTATATATAATAATAATATATCGTCTGCTAGACCTATGGCGACGACATGTCGTCGCCATAGACCTTTTCAAATTTTTTTTATTTAATTAATTAAATGTCAGAATATATGGCGACAAATCTATGGCGACGACTCGTCGCCGCTATAGACCTCTGTGGTGACAGAGGTTGTGGCGACGACAAAAAACTGATCTATGGCGACGGGATTGTGGCTACTAGGGCTATGACAACGACATGTCGCCGCCATAGCCTATGGCGACGACAAATGGGGTCTATGGCGACGACAAAAGTCGTCGCCATAGAATCAAATTCTTGTAGTGTGGAGTGCGTCAACCTCAATGGCTCAATTGCCATGTGGCATACACGTCTGCTTACACATACACGAGGTATTAAACTAATCCCATGATTCTTGGCTTCACGTACAAATGATTGAAATTATAGGATTATTTATGTTATTTACTTCGTTTATATGTTTAAAGAAAGGCAACTTATTTTTGTATAGTTTCAATACAAAATCTCCGATTAATAATTTTTCAGAGACGAACTTATAATAGTCTATTAGTTATTTATATACTTATATTAATAGCCAACTTTGTTTGTGTAAAAGACAAGTTTTTAAGTAGTGTTTACAACTGCTTAAATGCTTAATGCATATAAATATGTAAAGCTTTTAGTATAAGTTTTGGGTCATAGGTGTTAAGTTTGAGTAATATAATATTTATAGTTATAAGAAAATTACCTTATGAGTATCAGGGTACCTCATACTTCTTTTTTTATATAGGTGACTGATAGTTAGAGCTTGAAATCACTTAGGTTTTAGGTAAGTCAATGGAGTTTTTCTGTAGTGGTGAATTTTCTAGTTGATGGAGTTTTTGAACGAGTTAGGCGTGAAGTGTTGAAATCGGTATAGACAATTAAAATCTAATCCTAAAAAGGCCCACTCGGCTATTAAAGGTAGCTTCAAATGTCATTCCAAAAAATAATATCTATGCAACTAAATGAATTGACTTTAAAGTTTTATTCTACTCATGACTCTAATGGATAACTTGCAAGATAAAATTCTTTCAAGTGTGTATGAGAGTACGAAAATCGTTGGGAAATATTGATAAAATATAAGTTTTGTTAACAAAATATGATAATGAGTTTTTCTTAAGACTGGACATCATTAATACATATGATATTAGTTACATTTATCTTCGACTTTTTGAGAGCATAAAAAAAACTTTATTCAAAATAAAATTAAGATGAATGAGATGTTGGTCTTAAAAGTTAGGTATTTTAGTAAAATGATAGTTGCAACATTAACTTTGAGTATTTTAATCAAATGCTAGTTTAAACACTAAAGTTTGGTATTTTAGTTAGAAATGGTAGTTGAAATATCAAAATCCATTAAGGTTGGGTATTCTATTCTATTACTAATTAAAACCTTTGGTCGGTGGTGGAGTACCTCCCTGCAAACACATGGTACAACTATTAAAAGCTTAATTTCTTCCTTTATGTGACATGGTTTGTCTTTTCTCACCCGCAATCATTGAGCAAGCACCAACCAGCGCGGGAAACAGCAGTGATGGTGACGACAGTGAACTGTGGTTGTTTAAACGCCACACACCTTCAATTCGTCCTGTTGTTCGGGTGCCTCAGTTAGCGGCAGCGACGGTGAACCGCGGTGGCGGAAGAGGTGGTGGTGGTGAGCGGCCGTTGGTGTGTGTGGTCAGGGTTCATGGTGGGCGGTTGTTGTGATGTGCCGGACGACGCAGTATTGGTGGGTGTGATGACGGTGTTGTCGCGGTGGTGTTGGGTTGTAGATCTGAGATAGAGAAGAGAGGGGAGAGAGAGAGAGAGAGAGAGAGAGAGAGATGGGGGGCGTTGTCCGGTGGTGGTAGCGGTTGACAAGTGCAGTGGCAGCCGGAAACAACGGTAGTGATCGTCGGAACAACGACGGTGGTCGGAAACCACCGGCGGCGACAACCCTACGACTGGCGGTGATGGTCGGATAAGATTTGCTGGACGGGAATGTTGATTTGGGGAAGATGAGAATGGAGGTGATTTGGATTTTAGTTTCTATTAATCAATATATTTACTATTAAATCCACCTATAAATTCAGTGGCCATATCAATATTTTAATTAGGTTTCAGATAAATTTAATTATCCTATAATAATTGTCATGAAGAATGAACGGTGTTTTCGTAGACACGTGCTATGTTCTTTCTGTCAGCTAAAAGTGTCTTACTTTTGCCTTTTCTTCCTCCCCTGTGCTTCTCACGGTCATTTTTGTCGAGATCTTCCTCCTGAAACGTAATATCTTCGTGTCAGGTTGGATATCATCTTCATTGCTCCTTGCTTGCTCTTTTGTATGCTTCTTCTTGTTGATTGTATGATTGTTATCCGTTGCTGATTCTTCTGTTATTTCGTTTATTAAATCACTTCATAAGTCGTTAGAGTCGATTGCAACTTAATATGCCTTATAAGTTTTTTATCATATGAACTTTTTAATTAATTTTATACTACGAAAAATTTATAATAATAAATTATGTTTTATCTTATATTTTAAAATTACATCATTTTTTAGCCTAAATATCATGTGATAAATCACAGATGACATTGTTGAACGTCTTTTTTTATTACATTTTAAATTTGTTCACATATCGACATAACTTGATTGAAAAAAAATCGGATAAAACATAATGTGTTTGCATTCCACGTATAAATGGGAGCTAGGAAGTTCACGTTTAGACGTAAATTTTGCTCGCAAACGAGTCCGGGTGATCGTAACTTATACTTTATTACGTCGTGACGACGCCGCTGCAATGCGCGGCGCGTGTATAACTAGTTCTAGTTAAAAATACATTGAAGGTTTTGGGTTTATTGGGATGAAAGTGTTTCAACTCATTTTCAACTACAAATATTAATGTGAGCATTAGTTGAAAAACATACCAAACAACAATATTCTAAAGATCTTTATTCTTTCTTTCTAAACAACTTTCGATAATTCTTAAATCATTTTCTTCTCTTTTCTTTGATGTACAATTCAAGTTTCTGTGACCACCCAGTGAGTACTAACTGCTTCGACTGTTATACTATGATAGACAAACGAGTTTATTTAAAAGATAATAAGTTTACATGTTCTTCATTATTAAGTGATTAGTCATGTGTTTGTTGTGTAATGTTAGTGTGATGATATATGCTTGTGATCACTTTTTTGCATTGTCTAGCTTTGATAGTTTTCTAACCATTGCATGATTAGCCATACAATTTGTAGCTCTAATCATTTATCCTTCATATATAGAGTTAATCAAGTTTATGTCTATGTAGCCTTCATCATCTACCTAGCCTTTTATAACTCAAAATTTTTTATAACATACTGATAAATATTGTTTATAATATTCAAAACAAATTACTTTATTTTTTTGGTAAATTACGAAAATGACCATTTGACCAAATCGATTTACTAAAATAACCGGTCTGTGACACCTAAACCGGCAGGACACCGGAGGTACGTCACACAGTTGGATTAATATTTTAAACACAAATCAGAGCTTTCTATTTACAGCGGAAGACTTTAAACACTAATATATATATATATATTAACCCAACTTTTTAAAACATTTACATATGATCGTATTTAATTATACATTGTTAACAAGCCCTAAATCCTATGCCAGCAGTAGCTCCGGGATAGCATCCTCATCATCTCATACTTGCTTTCCTCTATTATTAGAGGATCCTTCCTTACCTAGCACCACAACATACTCAAAATATCAGATAAACTGGTGAGTTCTAATTTTTCATTAAAACATTAACAACATTTTCACACACACCACAGCTTCTTTTTATTGGCAATATTATAAATTCATCTTTTATCATTATTCTGTCCCACTGGACCTGTCCCATCGAACGTCGGTTGCCCCCATCTAGCAACTACCAGTTCCCCATACCCAGTAACGTCGGTTGCCCACATCCAGCAACTACCAGTTACTACACTCAGAAACATCGGTTGCCCACATCCAGCAACTACCAGTTTCTCATACTCGGTAACGTCGGTTGCCCGCATCCAGCAACTACCAGTTACCCTACCCAGAGACGTCGGTTGCCCACATCCAGCAACTACTAGTCTCCCATACCCAGTAACGTCGGTTGCCCACATCCAACAACTACCGGTTACTATCTCTCATCCAGTAGGATGCCAAATAATCATCTAGGGTCGTCACCACAAGATGTTCACAAAGCTGAGTGATCGTCATCACTCCTATCAAACTGTACAGTTTTATACTCAGGCATCTTACCCTAACTGGCCTGTTGAGATTTACATCACATTACCATTTCAAAAACATTTCTTTTTATTTATTGCCAATATTATCACATTCACTCACACCCCACACATTCTTTCTTTTAGCACCAGTTTTAACATATTTTCATTAACTATTGCTCCCCATCTGACCCATTGGAATCATTACCATCACGTAATGATTAACAATGTTCAGATGACCCATTGCAATCATTACCATCACGTAGTGATTAACAATGTTCAGGTAATCATATCTTACCCCCACTTTCCCTCTAACAGCTTTACAACTGTTCGAAACATATCAACATCACTATCACAATTCTGGTACTAGAAACATGCAATTCATTTATCATTGTATGTGTGCTAGCCCGAATGTTAAAACCCAAACATTTGAAAAGGGCTTAGAACTCACCTTATCAACTTCCTCACCACAGTCTACACAATCCACGTACCCAAGATAACTAGTCCTTCCTCTAATCAAGGTATATCTAAAGCAATAAACCCTGATTCAATAAACTTATTCTCAAACAGGCCCTTATGCGATTGAACACTTATGCGAATGAGCAATCATGCGACTGGACCTATGCGAATGAACCATGCGACTAAACCTTCAGTCGTACGACTAGTAGTTCATTCGCACGATTGAGTTCTCATTCGTATCCAGTGTTCACTCGTCTTCATTCGGCCTTCTAATCAGGCGACTGAGTTCCAACCGCACGACTGAACCTCCATTCGCACTCAGTCGTACGACTAGACTCTCATTCGTACGACTGAGGCATGCGATTGAGCCCATTCGCCTGAAACGAATCAGCAGCTGTGTTCTTCACGTTTTTTATCCAAACTCACTCAAAATTTGAGTTTTAGCCATCCAAATCATACCATATTCAAAACAGATCTTATACACATCGTTTATAATGGTTTCAGATCATTATTTCATCAAAACTTCACAAAACTTAGATTTGAATTCCCGGATTTTAAATTCAGAAATAAACCAGACCAATTTACTGATCAAAATAGGTTATTGGATCAAACTCAATCATACCCACAGCTTATAACATCTCCGGATTAATCCGTGATGTTCCAAAACTTACCAAAATGAAGTTCCGCTTAATCAATTTCGTGAGAGCAGGGTTTGGGTGTGAAGGGGACAAGAGAACAGAATAGGTGCAGATAGAAATCTACCCTTGAACCCCTGCACCGCCCTACTTATCCATACACTTCAATTTAACCGCCTCACCTTCAGTCGCACGACTGAACCATTCGTACGACTGAATCGTGCGACTGAAGCTCATACGCCTACGATTCGTACGACTGAGTCTCAATCGCACGTAAGGAGTGCGACTGAAGTTCATTCGCACCTAACTTACGCGACTGAACACTTAAACACTAAAACACCTCAACTTAATTTAATTAATTATAACTATAATATAATTTTACAAGTCCGGATTAGAAACCGGATGTTACGTGACACCCTAAACCCGGCAGGGCACCGGAGGTACGTCACACAGTTGGATTAATATTTTAAACACAAATCAGAGCTTTCTATTTACAGCGGAAGACTTTAAACACTAATATATATATATTAACCCAACTTTTTAAAACATTTACATATGATCGTATTTAATTATACATTGTTAACAAGCCCTAAATCCTATGCCAGCAGTAGCTCCGGGATAGCATCATCATCATCTCATACTTGCTTTCCTCTATTATTAGAGGATCCCTCCTTACCTAGCACACACAACATACTCAAAATATCAGATAAACTGGTGAGTTCTAATTTTTCATTAAAACATTAACAACATTTTCACACACACCACAGCTATCTTTTATTGGCAATATTACAATTCATCTTTTATCATTATTCTGTCCCACTGGACCTGTCCCATCGAACGTCGGTTGCCCCCATCTAGCAACTACCAGTTCCCCATACCCAGTAACGTCGGTTGCCCACATCCAGCAACTACCAGTTACTACACTCAGAAACATCGGTTGCCCACATCCAGCAACTACCAGTTTCTCATACTCGGTAACGTCGGTTGCCCGCATCCAGCAACTACCAGTTACCCTACCCAGAGACGTCGGTTGCCCACATCCAGCAACTACTAGTCTCCATACCCAGTAACGTCGGTTGCCCACATCCAACAACTACCGGTTACTATCTCTCATCCAGTAGGATGCCAAATAATCATCTAGGGTCGTCACCACAAGATGTTCACAAAGCTGAGTGATCGTCATCACTCCTATCAAACTGTACAGTTTTATACTCAGGCATCTTACCCTAACTGGCCTGTTGAGATTTACATCACATTACCATTTCAAAAACATTTCTTTTATTTATTACCAATATTATCACATTCACTCACACCCCACACATTCTTTCTTTTAGCACCAGTTTTAACATATTTTCATTAACTATTCTCCCCATCTGACCCATTGGAATCATTACCATCACGTAATGATTAACAATGTTCAGATGACTATCTTTTACACCCTACCTGACCCATTGCAATCATTACCATCACGTAGTGATTAACGATGTTCAGGTAATCATATCTTACCCCCACTTTCCCTCTAACAGCTTTACAACTGTTTGAAACATATCAACATCACTATCACAATTCTGGTACTAGAAACAAGCAATTCATTTATCATTGTATGTGTGCTAGCCCGAATGTTAAAACCCAAACATTTGAAAAGGGCTTAGAACTCACCTTATCAACTTCCTCACCACAGTCTACACAATCCACGTACCCAAGATAACTAGTCCCTCCTCTAATCAAGGTATATCTAAAGCAATAAACCCTGATTCAATAAACTTATTCTCAAACAGGCCCTTATGCGATTGAACACTTATGCGAATGAGCAATCATGCGACTGGACCTATGCGAATGAACCATGCGACTAAACCTTCAGTCGTACGACTAGTAGTTCATTCGCACGATTGAGTTCTCATTCGTATCCAGTGTTCACTCGTCTTCATTCGGCCTTCTAACCAGGCGACTGAGTTCCAACCGCACGACTGAACCTCCATTCGCACTCAGTCGTACGACTAGACTCTCATTCGTACGACTGAGGCATGCGATTGAGCCCATTCGCCTGAAACGAATCAGCAGCTGTGTTCTTCACGTTTTTATCCAAACTCACTCAAAATTTGAGTTTTAGCCATCCAAATCATACCATATTCAAAACAGATCTTATACACATCGTTTATAATGGTTTCAGATCATTATTTCATCAAAACTTCACAAAACTTAGATTTGAATTCCCGGATTTTAAATTCAGAAATAAACCAGACCAATTTACTGATCAAAACAGGTTATTGGATCAAACTCAATCATACCCACAGCTTATAACATCTCCGGATTAATCCGTGATGTTCCAAAACTTACCAAAATGAAGTTCCGCTTAATCAATTTCGTGAGAGCAGGGTTTTGGGTGTGAAGGGGACAAGAGAACAGAATAGGTGCAGATAGAAATCTACCCTTGAACCCCTGCACCGCCCTACTTATCCATACACTTCAATTTAACCGCCTCACCTTCAGTCGCACGACTGAACCATTCGTACGACTGAATCGTGCGACTGAAGCTCATACGCCTACGATTCGTACGACTGAGTCTCAATCGCACGTAAGGGGTGCGACTGAAGTTCATTCGCACCTAACTTACGCGACTGAACACTTAAACACTAAAACACCTCAACTTAATTAATTAATTATAACTATAATATAATTTTACAAGTCCGGATTTAGAAACCGGATGTTACAACTCTCCCCCCTTAAATAGGTTTCGCCCTTGAAACCAGCTATTCAAACAACTGGGGATAATCTCTCTTCATCTCCTCTTCTGATTCCCAAGTGAAATCAGACCCCTTTCTATTCGACCACTGCACTTTAACCAATTCAATAGTTTTATTCCTCAGCCTTTTGTCTTTCTGTCTACTATAGCAGTAGGTTTCTCAACATAGTTTAACTTATCATCCACTTCTATATCATCCAAAGGTACATAAGCATTCTCATCAGCCAAACACTTGCGCAATTGTGATACATGAAAGGTTGGTGAATTCCTTGCAACTGATCGGGTAATTCTAATTTATAGGCCACTTCCCCAATCCGTTCTATAATGCTAAACGGTTCTATAAAACGAGGACTCAACTTTCCCCTTTTTCTGAATCTGATAATTCCCTTCCAAGGAGATACCTTCAACATAACTTTATCTCCTACTTCAAACTCTATATGCCTTCGCCTTTTATCTTCATAAGACTTCTGTCGATCCTGAGCTGCTTTAAACCGAGCTTTGATCTGATCCAATTTCTTATTCGTAGCTTGTACAATTTCCAAACTGCCCAACTCTTTCTGCCCAACTTCTCCCCAACATATGGGACTCCTATACTTCCTGCCATATAACATCTCATAAGGGGCTCTCCCAATCGTAGAATGATAACTGTTATTGTAGGAGAATTCAACTAATGGCAGATGACTATCCCAACTACCACCGAAATCTATAACACAAGCTCGTAGCATGTCTTCAACTGTTTGGATAGTCCTTTCAGTCAACCCATCAGTTTCTGGGTGAAAAGTCGTGCTGTGTAACAGACGAGTACCCATATCTTCATGAAACTTTCTCCAAAATCTCGAGGTAAAACGTGTATCTCTGTCTGACACAATAGACAATGGTACCCCGTGTCGAGCAATAATCTCTCGAATAAACAGTTCTGCTAACTTCTCAGAGTTATATGTCTCCTTGATTGGTAAGAAATGTCCACTACGTGTCAATCTATCCACTATGACCCAAATGGTATCATAACCTTTAGCTGTACACGGAAGCTTAGTTATGAAATCCATTGTCAATTCTCCCACTTCCATTTCGGGATTTCTAAGGGTTGAAGCTTACCATATGGCTTTTGATGCTCAGCTTTAACCTGAAGACATGTCAAACACCTATTCACATATTGCATCACATTAAACTTCATACCAGGCCACCAATATTCTTGTTTCAAATCCTTATACATCTTGGTAGCACCAGGATGTATAGAATATCTGGACTTATGAGCTTCATCTAACACTAATTCCCTCATCTTAATCGGAACCCATATACGACCACATTTCGTCTTAACCCCAAAACTGTTTTCTTCCAGATCCTTTGTTTGACCCTTCATTCGTTCTCGCTTCAAGTTCTCTTCTTTCAGTGCTTCTAATTGAGCTTCTCGTAACTGATGCATAAAATCTGGGGTTATCACTAACTTGTATGACTTAACTCGAATTGGAGGGTGTTCATTCTTTCTACTTAATGCGTCAGCAACCACATTTGCTTTACCAGAATGGTAAAGTATTTCACAATCATAATCTTTCACCAACTCTAACCATCTCCGCTGGCGCATGTTCAATTCCTTCTGATCAAAGAAATATTTCAAACTCTTATGATCTGTGTAAATCATACATTTCCCCTCTGCATTAAAACACAACCTAAACCTTGATACGAAGCATCTGAATAAATCACCAAATCCTCATTTCCATCTGGCAACGACAATACGGGTGACTAGGTTAATTTCTTCTTCAATTCTTGAAATGCATTTTCTTGTTCTGGTCCCCAAACATATTCTTCATTCTTCCTCGTCAGTTTCGTTAACGGGGATGCGATTTTGGCAAAATCCTGAATAAACCTTCTATAATAACCAGCCAGACCCAAGAAACTACGGACCTCAGATGGCGTCTTTGGAGGACTCCACCTCACTACTGTTTCAATCTTAGTAGGATCTACTAAAATACCTTCTGCATTAATCACATGCCCTAAAAACTGTACCTCCCGCAACCAAAATTCACACTTAGAAAATTTGCATAAAGCCTTTCTTTTCTCAGTCTTTCCAGTACTTCACGAAGATGGCAGGCGTGGTCTCCCTCATTCTTTGAATAGATCAGTATATCATCTATAAACACAATTACTGATCGATCTAACATTGGCTTGCACACCCTATTCATCAAATCCATAAAAGCAGCAGGGGCATTCGTCAACCCAAAAGACATAACCAGAAATTCATAATGACCATAACGTGTGCGAAACACTGTCTTAGGTATATCTTCTTCCTTGACTTTCAACTGATGATATCCCGAGCGAAGGTCTGTCTTAGAAAACCAACTGGCTCCCTGTAGCTGATCAAACAAATCATCTATTCGTGGGAGTGGATACTTATTCTTTATTGTCAACTTGTTTAATTCTCTGTAATCAATACACATACGCATACTCCCATCTTTCTTCTTCACAAACAATACTGGAGCACCCCACGGGGAAGAACTAGGTCTAACGAAACCCCTTTCCAGCAAGTCTTCAGTCTGTTTCATTAACTCCTTCAATTCCGATGGAGCTAATCTATAAGGTGGCTTAGCAACTGGCTTAGCACCCGAACCAAATCAATTCTAAACTCAACTTCACGATCTGGAGGAATACCCGGTAATTCCTCTGGAAACACATCTGCAAAATCTCTAACCACAGGAATGTCTTCTATCTTTCTTACAGGCTTTTGGGAATCAATTACGTATATCAAATAAGATACACACCCGGCTCTTTAACTTATCAGCTTTTATCATAGATATTATTTTCACCGTTGACTCCTCTCTATCACCATATACATTGATTGTTTTCCCATCCGGTGCTCTTAACTGAATTAACTTCTTATTACATATAATATGGGCTTCATGGTTTACCAACCAATCCATACCCAATACTACATCAAACCCTCCTAACACCATTGGATATAGTTTAACAGGCAACTTATATCCTTCTAATTCAATATAACAACCATCAATCATATTACTAATCATCACAGATCTATCATTAGCAGTTTCAACTACAAAAGCTACCTCTAGTGGTCGAACTTCACATGCAAGCATAGGGCAAAAATCAATAGATACAAAACTTCCACTTGCACCAGAATCAAATAACACATTAGCTGGAATTCCATTCACTAGAAACGTACCTGACACTACATCTGGCAATGTTTTAGCTTCGCTAGCTGACATGGAATATGCTCGTCCCTTAGCCACACTCGACCCTTCTCCTGACCCTTTCATCGATTTAACCGGTTCAGGCTTTCTAACTACCAACTTTGGACATTCACTTCGGATATGCCCCGTTTCACCGCACTCATAACATTTACGAGGACCTTCACTACATTCATTAGCATAATGTCCCGTCTTTCAACATCTAAAACAATTCCTGCTACCCATCATACATTCACCCTGATGTAGCCTACCACATCTCCCGCAACGTGGCAGCTCATTTCTGACATTCCTCGGGAATTGACCCCTTCCAAACCTACCTTCTTTTGAGAACTTGGATTCTCAAATCTTCTTTGCACTACAGGTTCTTCACGCCTCCTTTTACTTCCGTCAGGAGCAACATTACTACCATAAACTTCTTGATACATATCTGCAACTAAGTTTACCGTCAACTGGTAACTATTCGGAGCAGATGATCTAACCAACTTCCTAACCTCCTGAGGCAATCCCTGTGTATACCTCAAAATTTTCTTCTCTTCAGGAACCACCAAATGAGGCACCAACCGCGCCATCTCCTCAAACTTAGACGTGTATTCCCTATGAGACATATTACCCGCCTGAAACTGCAGGAAACTCATTTCTATTCGATCCATCTCGCCTTTCGGACAAAACTTATCCGATACTAACTTTCTAAATTCAGGCCACACATTTTGTCAGTAGCCTCCTCGCCTAACGTCTGGATAATCGTATCCCACCAATACAAAACTCACCTACAAACGAGTGGGCTGCAAACTTTACCTTCTGATCTCCCTACACTCACTCAACTTGATCACGACTTCCATTTCACGAAGCCATTTATAAGTGGCTACCACATCCATAGCCTCAGAAAATCGTGGAGGATTACATTCTTTAAACTGGCTATACGTAACTCCCTTCCTGTCACTAGACCCCTCAACTTTATCAACATTCCTACTTTCATCAGGTCTAGCTGTATTCAAGGCTTTACGAACCTCCTCAGCAATTGCATCACGGAATTGCTGCCTCGTCATACTAAGCACCTCGGTGCTCTCATCAACATTTCTTTCTGAGGTTCCGTCTTGCATTCTTTCACTCTCCCTATCCGCCATAACCTATTAAAACGAGATCAGGATTATTTGGTACCCACATGTAAGTATGTAACCAGAATACTATAAGTAAGTAAATTATTAATAATGTTGGCCAAGTACTATTAATTGTTTACTTTACTTTACTATTCTCGTTATTCCTTCTCATGATAGTCCCATCACCTTCTCTTGTTTAATAAACTATTCTATCTAGCTATCCCTGCTGGCATATCTATTTTCTAGTTAAAGTCTAGTTATTATAACACTAGATCCCTTTAACTACTGCTCTGATACCAACCTGTGACACCCTAAACCCGGCAGGGCACCGGAGGTACGTCACACAGTTGGATTAATATTTTAAACACAAATCAGAGCTTTCTATTTACAGCGGAAGACTTTAAACACTATATATATATTAACCCAACTTTTTAAAACATTTACATATGATCGTATTTAATTATACATTGTTAACAAGCCCTAAATCCTATGCCAGCAGTAGCTCCGGGATAGCATCCTCATCATCTCATACTTGCTTTCCTCTATTATTAGAGGATCCCTCCTTACCTAGCACACACAACATACTCAAAATATCAGATAAACTGGTGAGTTCTAATTTTTCATTAAAACATTAACAACATTTTCACACACACCACAGCTATCTTTTTATTGGCAATATTATAAATTCATCTTTTATCATTATTCTGTCCCACTGGACCTGTCCCATCAAACGTCAGTTGCCCCATCTAGCAACTACCAGTTCCCCACACCCAGTAACGTCGGTTGCCCACATCCAGCAACTACCAGTTACTACACTCAGAAACATCGGTTGCCCACATCCAGTAACTACCAGTTTCTCATACTCGGTAACGTCGGTTGCCCGCATCCAGCAACTACCAGTTACCCTACCCAGAGACGTCGGTTGCCCACATCCAGCAACTACTAGTCTCCCATACCCAGTAACGTCGGTTGCCCACATCCAACAACTACCGGTTACTATCTCTCATCCAGTAGGATGTCAAATAATCATCTAGGGTCGTCACCACAAGATGTTCACAAAGCTGAGTGATCGTCATCACTCCTATCAAACTGTACAGTTTTATACTCAGACATCTTACCCTAACTGGCCTGTTGAGATTTACATCACATTACCATTTCAAAAACATTTCTTTTTATTTATAGCCAATATTATCACATTCACTCACACCCCATACATTCTTTCTTTTAGCGCCAGTTTTAACATATTTTCATTAACTATTGCTCCCATCTGACCCATTGGAATCATTACCATCATGTAATGATTAACAATGTTCAGATGACTATCTTTTACACCCTACCTGACCCATTGCAATCATTACCATCACATAGTGATTAACAATGTTCAGGTAATCATATCTTACCCCCACTTTCCCTCTAACAGCTTTACAACTGTTCGAAACATATCAACATCACTATCACAATTCTGGTACTAGAAACATGCAATTCATTTATCATTGTATGCATGCTAGCCCGAATGTTAAAACCCAAACATTTGAAAAGGGCTTAGAACTCACCTTATCAACTTCCTCACCACAGTCTACACAATCCACGTACCCAAGATAACTAGTCCTTCCTCTAATCAAGGTATATCTAAAGCAATAAACCCTGATTCAATAAACTTATTCTCAAACAGGCCCTTATGCGATTGAACACTTATGCGAATGAGCAATCATGCGACTGGACCTATGCGAATGAACCATGCGACTAAACCTTTAGTCGTACGACTAGTAGTTCATTCGCACGATTGAGTTCTCATTCGTATCCACTGTTCACTCGTCTTCATTCGGTCTTCTAACCAGGCGACTGAGTTCCAACCGCACGACTGAACCTCCATTCGCACTCAGTCATACGACTAGACTCTCATTCGTACAACTGAGGCATGCGATTGAGCCCATTCGCCTGAAACGAATCAGCAGCTGTGTTCTTGACGTTTTTGATCCAAACTCACTCAAAATTTGAGTTTTAGCCATCCAAATCATACCATATTCAAAACAGATCTTATACACATCGTTTATAATGGTTTCAGATCATTATTTCATCAAAACTTCACAAAACTTTGATTTGAATTCCCGGATTTTAAATTCAGAAATAAACCAGACAATTTACTGATCAAAACAGGTTATTGGATCAAACTCAATCATACCCACAGCTTATAACATCTCCGGATTAATCCGTGATGTTCCAAAACTTACCAAAATGAAGTTCCGCCTAATCAATTTCGTGAGAGCAGGGTTTTGGGTGTGAAGGGGACAAGAGAACAGAATAGGTGCAGATAGAAATCTGCCCTTGAACCCCTGCACCGCCCTACTTATCCATACACTTCAATTAACCGCCTCACCTTCAGTCGCACGACTGAACCATTCGTACGACTGAATCGTGCGACTGAAGCTCATACGCCTACGATTCGTACGACTGAGTCTCAATCGCACGTAAGGGGTGCGACTGAAGTTCATTCGCACCTAACTTACGCGACTGAACACTTAAACACTAAAACACCTCAACTTAATTTAATTAATTATAACTATAATATAATTTTACAAGTCCGAATTTAGAAACGGATGTTACACGGTCAAAAATGAAGATTATTAAATAAAACGGCTAATCATATCGCTCCACGTGTCCATCCCTCGCTGACGTGGCGAGGGATTATGAGAATCCCTCGCCCAGAAAAGCGTGCCAGAGAGGGATTATGGGAATCCCTCGCCCACGTGTATATCCCTCGCTGACGTGGCTTTATCCCTTGCTGACTCAGCGAGGGATTATAAGAATCCCTCGCCCGAAATTACGAAAATGTCCCCCTCGCCCATAATTAGAAAATTAAATATTTATTTGTTTTTAACCAAAAAAATCCGTATTTTTAATTATTTATTGTTTTTAAATACATAAAAATTTAATTTAATTTTATTTTCACTTATATAATACAATGTTTACCCTTAACAAAGTTATCAAATATTACATCCTTCTCAACCTTGTTGTTACTTTTTTCTTAAAATTCTCTCAAATTAGGAAATGTCAGTTAATATCATATTATACAATGCTAGTAAATGATATTTTATAAACGGTGTTGAAGAGTATTTAACAATGTCATTTACCACACATTTACCTTTTATGGTAGATACTCTTCAACACTCTTTATGAAATGATATTTACTATCACTGTATAGTATGATATTAACTAATATTTTTTTATTTGAGATAATTTTAAAAAGAAAATAACAAGAAGGTTGAGAAGAATGTAAGATTTGATAACTTTGTTAAGGGTAAACATTGTATTATATAAGTGAAAATAAAATTAAATTAATTTTTTATGTATTTAAAAATAATAAATAATTAAAAATATGGATTTTTTGGTTAAAAACATATATATATTTATTTTTTTAATTATGGGCGAGGGGGGACATTTTCGTAATTTTGAGCGAGGGATTCTCATAATCCCTCGTTGAGTCAGCGAGGGATAAAGCCACGTCAACGAGGGATGTACACGTGGGCGAGGGATTCCCATATCCCTTGCTGGTATGCTTTTCTGGGCGAGGGATACCCATAATCCCTCGCCATGTCAGCGAGGGATGGAAACGTGGAGGGATATGATTGGCTGTTTTATTTAATAATTTTTATTTTTTGACCGGTTATTTTAGTAATTCGATTTGGTCAAATGGTCATTTTTGTAATTCACCCTTTTTTATGTTATTTCACTCCTCTTAATCGGTCAACTCAAACTGAAGTTGTGATGTCATCGAATGAAAGCTTTGCAACTAGGGTTTTATGGGACAGTTATAACAACAATTATTTTGGTAAAGATTAATTGCCAAATACCAACTCAAACTTTAATAAAAGTGATGGTCTAGCTACAATTGATTCATTTACAACATATGTATTAAAATTAAGTGACAATTTACACCAAAGTACATAAGAAAAGAGACGTGACATAAGAAAATTAATTGAACCATATGTTATATTAAGTTGTATATTTGATGTTAGATTAACTCGAGTTAATGAACTTTAAGTGGTCATGTCTGTTGTTTTAATTATGCCGATTTATTAATAGTGTTGCATATCGCAAAAATAAGAATCCGAGGCAATGTATATCTATCCAACTACATTTTTCACAATTCACTTGTATATCATTTAATGATATTTCTTTTTTATCTATCAATGAAGTGTAAAAAAATATTATCTATCAATGAACTGTGGAGGAAACTATAGTTCTTGTTTGTAAACAATATTTATGGTTATAATGCGATGCCACCATTTAGAAAGTAGATCGCATTTACGTATGTCAGTTGTCACACCCTAGATAATTCTCACATCGTTTTTAAATAGGAGAGATGTTATGCTTATAAGTAATGTATTGCCTTTAAAGGGTGAATAAGAACTTTACCCTTCAGCGTGTTAATTACGGTGGCAACAATCCCAAGATAGGTGACCTTTTAAAAAATTTTTACTCACGCAACCACAAGTTAATATGTAAGCCCATCGTGGGTAAATCAGATAATACTAATGGTATGAGTTATCTGATATTACACAATCTCTTTCATGTCAGTCGTTGTTTCAACCCAAGTTACGAAAAATCCATGAATTTGATATTAGCATGATATCGGAGGGTCTCGTGAGTTTAACGGTAACAAACTCTCATAGACCCAAAGAAAAAAACTTATAAGTAATTGTGTAATGTTTTAAGAAGAGTAGGATCTTAAAATTTTAATAAAACCTAGAATTTGGTGTTAAAAACATTGACAGATATAAACATGTCAATGAGTCATAAGTACATCAAAAGTGCAATTTTTAACCTAACATGCATGCAGTTTTACGGAGAATGTAATTTTTAACTTAAAAGAATATTTAATGCACTCTAATGATGAAACGTTTCGGAGTGTATTCCCCTCATCAACCAGTGAAAATTCAAATTATGTAGTGTTTAAGTTTAATAATATAGTTAATACAAGTAGATTAGAGGCTGATAAAAAAAATATATTCCGGATTTCGATGGATAACAAATTCTAAGGGAGTTTACGTAGCCTTTTCAGGCAGGGGCGGACCTATGTGGTGGGGAGGGGTAGCCTCCGCTACCCCTCAATTTTTAACGCGTAGTGTAAAAAAAAAAATTATACAGAATTTTTTTTTATGGTTTTACGTTACCCCTGAGAAAATTTTACGTTACCCCTAAAAAAATTTATACTAAAAACTTTATAGGAAATTTTAAATTTTATAAAATTAATGTAATATTTTAATAAAAATATTACCTTTTATAAAAATATTAAAAAACCCAATTCAATTTATTAATTTAACCACTTAAAAAAACCCAACCCAATTAAATTCAACCTATTAACCTATTAACCCATTCACCCACTTAAAAACCCAACCCAATTAAAAAACCAAAAACACTTAAAACCCAAAACCCAACCCATTGAACCCAACCCTGATGCTCCCGAGTCCCGCCTCCTTGCTCTCGTTCGCTGCTGCAGTGCTGCTCCCTGCTCTCGTTCGCTAGCTCGCTGCTGCTCACTGCTCTCGTTCGCTGCTGCTCCCTCTCGGCCTCTCCCTCTCGTTCGCTGCTGCTCCCTCTCGGCCTCTCCCTCTCGTTCGCTGCTGCTCCCTCTCGGCCTCTCCCTCGGTTCCGAACAGGTAACTTGAGTCTTGAAATTGGTTTGAGTTTTATGATTGTGGAGTTATTGTGGTAACTTGAAATTGGTTTGAAATTGCTCGGTTCCTGCTGCTGATTCAGTGATTCCTGCTGCCCTCGAACTTGAAATTTTAACTTGAAATTGGTTTGAGTTAGCAATTTATGATTGTGGAGTTATTGTGGTAATTTAGGTTTATGATCTTGAAATTAGGGATTTGAAATTGGGGATTTGAAATGGGGGATTTGAAATTAGGTTTATGAACTTGAAATTGGGGATTTGAAATTAGGTTTATGAACTTAAAATTGGGGATTTGAAATTAGGTTTATGAAATTGAATTTTGTTATTTGAATTGTGTTAATTTGTTATATGAATGTTTAATCTTAGTTTGTTATTTGAAATTGAACTAGGGATTTGGAAAATGAAGAAACAAGTTCCAATAGGATTTGGAAAATGAAGAAACAAGTTCCAATAGGAAATTGAACTAGGGATTTGGAAATGAATTGTTTAATCTTATCTTGCTCGGCTAATGGTGGAAACCGGAAAAAATCTATCTTTTTCTTTGTTTTATCGTATATTGAAGCTAGCATTGATTTTGCCGGTTGCAACCGCGACCGTTGAAAGATGTTTTTCTAAATTGAAGCTTATCAAGACGGATTTACGGAATCGAATGGGGGAGGAATATTTGAACAATGCTCTAGTATGTGCGGTTGAAAGGGAAACGTTTGACGAAGTAACAAATGAGGATGTAATGCTTCGTTTTCAAGCTATGAAAAACCGAAGAGGAGAGTTCTGAGATCAAATAGGTATTTTTTAACTATCTTTATTATCATGTTTTTTCATTTATATTAATGTACCGTACGATAAAAATTTTTTTAACTTGTATTACGTTACCCCTGAACTAAATTCCTAGATCCGTCACTGTTTTCAAGTATAATGATCTATTCAATATGCTTAATGGGATTTTGTCTACATTCATAAGTTTATATGTGATAATATGTATGTTTTTTTTTTTTTTTTTTTTTTTTTTTTTTTTTTGAACGGCTAAATTGGAATCACTCACGGATCACTGGAGTATCATCGTGCCACCAGTGTTACCACGCGATCATATTCCACCACCAAGTCACCAATTCAGGAGGAAACTCATAATTATGAGAAAACCCCCTTTGTGAGATTCGAACCCATGACCTAATAGGCCCTAAGTCTTATCCCACCACCAAAATGCCGCTGGACTATAATACCTTTGGCGTGATAATATGTATGTATATCGAAATTATTTACATCAATTGGAATCAAAGGGGGCCAACCGTGGTTTCCGACAAAGCCCTCCCTCTGTTGCTTGCAGAACAGAAGAAAAACAGGAAAACATGAAAGAGGTATGAATTACAGAAGCTGTTTTTTCATCATTTGACTTTCCTACATCTTTCACTTTTTCTTTTCATAAATGCTGTTACAAAGTTTTGTTTCTTTGAATCTTTTCTATTACAAACTTACAAATTAAACTTGCTTTTATAGATTTTTGTCTTTTATACAATTTAAATGTTTGTATGTGAAGCTACTTTGTTTTAAACAAACAAAATAACAAGTTTAATTTAAATTACGTCAAATCGCAAAAGTAATTTTGACTGGTTATAGTTGATGGTTTGATTGCCTTTTAAAAAAGATTAATTCTTTTGGAAAAAACAATATATTGAAATGGTTAACATGAATGACAATTAATTTTATCTGAAAAACAAAATACAAATAACGAATATCACCCATCATCATTTGTATTGGTATGACTGTTTTTAGACGATTGTAAAGATGTAAATCCAAGAGTTAATCTGCGGTTTTGATTATGTAACATCTGAATAGTTTGTGGGTACGTGGACTTTGAGTTCGTGTGAAAATCTTATGGGTATATTAAAGTTAGTAAGATTGGTTGAGATCGATGTATATCAATTAGACATGTAAGCATTCCCCCGTCCATTGTCAACACATTTCTACGTTGATTATACGCGAATCTTGGCATTTCTAATAACCCAATACAAACTATATGATAGTTAACTAAAGTCTAGAATCGTTAATCCATTGTTTGGCGTTAAAAAAGTCTGTTTTCATATCTTTATAATCACTTTTATGACCTATCATTCGAGGCATATGGTGGAATATAGCTTTACTCTTAATGTCGTTGAGCTTTCAAGTTTGTAAATTGTAAATAGCAAAATTATGAGCCTTTTGGGAAAAGAAAAAAAGGTTGTACGAATTTACCTTATAGTTGATAGCTAATAAGAATCTACGATAAGAGTAAGTTTTGGCAATTTCCGGCATTTAAGCTAATTTACCATGATTCATGTTTCCCACCAACTCATGTTTCTAAATCATGAGTAACACGATAATATGGTATTATTTTATTTTGTTTTCATCGAAAGAAACTATATATTTAAATAGTTAATATGGTTAAATTAAGGGTTGGTGTTAATAATAATGGGATTGGAATGATAATAATTAATAATGGAAACTTTATTCGAGAAAAAATAAGTACAATACCTTTTCTTTACCACGAAATTTACCACCTGCTTTAAAAAATAAGTGTTATTTTAAACAGGTATCGCATATCATCCCCTTAAAGAGCAAAATCAACAACCGGAAAAACTCTAGTTCAATCACATCTCAAGTATCAACTAAGACCGCATCCCCACCATCTCATTTGGTGGTATATTCAATAATTTATATTATAATAAAATTGGACACAAAAAATATAAAAATTTAAAAATTGTTTCAAATAACACAATATGATTGGCTCCTGAGACTATTATCTAATTTTTAATGCCAATCGTACGACATTGTTTCAATCAATAAATGTCATTTCGAATTGTTAGTATATAAACAAGGAAGCTAAAAGGAAATGTAAATCGCATGAAAGCTACATAACATAAATGTACAAGTATGGTTAGAGGTGTATAAAAAACCGGTTAAAAAAAAAACCGATGTGATTTGAAAAAATTGTTTGAGCCAAACCGGTTTCGAGCCTCATCCGAACCGTCAATTTGGTAACCTGACTCTCAAAACCGTTTTTAAACTAGTTAAAAAATAAAAACCGATAAAACTAGTAAAAGATACATTTTTTACCCGATTTCAAAACCGATCCAAATCGGTTTGAGGGATTTGAGACTTTGAGTGTTCAGTGAGCCAAACCAGTTTATAATCTGAACCGGTTTGAAAAAAAAAAGATTTGACCACGTGAAAAAAAAAACGGTTCAGTTTAAAATACGAAAAGATTTTGGGGAAAAAACGGTTTCTACACCTCTAAAGTATGCTGACAGTAACCGTGTGCAGCGTGTGTCGTGCCCAAAATGGAAATGGATCTGAATTACTTTGAAAGCCCAATTTACTAAGGTCATTTAAAATCTACGATTTAAATAATTATGAAATATAAATTCACAGTAATATGCCAGATGGAGAACGTCGTGATAGAAAATTTAAATGATTTAAGTTTAAATTATATATATATTTTTTATAAAAAGATTGGCTTACACCAAAAGAGGTATTTCTAGGCTATAAAACTTAAAAATTAATCTTAAGCATCAAATTAACTAATCAATTGTTTAAAATTATGATCCCTTATATATAAAAACTTTATAAAAATTATGTTTTTGAGCTTATTGTATTTTAGCGTGTTATTGTGTTTTCTAAACACTATTGTGTTTTATTTTCTAAAATTATAAGCTTTGGAAACATTATGGTGAAACACCACCCTTGTGTACTTTTAATATGTAAAATAAACAATAAAACGTTATCTAATACATAAAACACAATGGTAAAAAACTATGAAATGATATAAAACGTAAATTATAATTATAAGAAAAAATAAATAAAAACATTGGCCAGTAGATTCTTTTTAGTGACAAATGTACGACTCTTTTTCGAATGACAATTGCTATCTTAATTTAGTTCACCTATTTATTTTTAGTCGGGACTGCATCCTCACATCTCTTAGGAGGAAACCCGTTACTAAAAATATTCTCTGGCTCAACTTTAAGTATTTTTGCTCTGAATAAGATTTGAACTCAAGACCTTTTCAAATTTATATGTTTTAGGTATCTAATATTAACCATTTAAACTTAAAATCATTGGTTAAACAAAAGGATATTAAGTTATATAGTCAATTATAAAAATATATTTAAAACAATATGACTGGATTCAATAACTTGATTATGATGTGTTGAATAAATGGCAGGTAATTGAAAGGCTTGATTTTCCACAATTTTGTCTGCCATGTTTTCTATTATAAAAAGACAAAGTATAGGAAATGTTGAAGACTAATCGAAAGAGAAAACAATCTTACATTCGATAAAAGTAAAAGTAATGATTTAAATTCACATTACATTTATAAGGATAAATCATCCCTTCAAGGCCATCATTTTTATATACCTTGCTATTACTCATAATAGTTATAACATATCTGATACACGCAGTGTTCGAGTATCTATTTTAATTATAGGTGAGTGGTGTTCGACTATCTATTTTTTACGTTCACAATTAAAGGTTTATGTTTCATTATCGAACTTTAAATGTTACGTGAGTAAAGGTATATACATAACTGTATGTCATGACTATATGTGTGAACATACTCAGATATATTCATAGAAATATAACACAACCAGATAGTGACTACTTTCATGATTTTCTCGTTATTTTATGTTCTATACAAAAACACTAAAACGTGGAAGTCAACAAAAAATACATAGATAGGTGGTTTGGCATCAAGTGAATGCAATTGCTGGATTCAACCCTTGAGAAACAATAACTAGGATATATAAAAGGCCTAAAATGTTTATTTTCACTATAAATTCAAGATACAATCTCTATTTTCAATTCGGAGAAAAAATAATAATCAGTTTTTTTTATAAATAATAAAGTTTTACACATCTATTCCTAGCTATGAATTGTAGTAAATAATGTAATTTCAAGCAATTAATTAAACATGATGATTCTTCCATGAGAGGCATTGTAGTTTAGAGCAAGTTCCTTCCCATTTGCTTTTGCACTTATCACTGCTTGATGCTCCATCACAACACCTACACTCCACTCCAAGTGTAGCAAACACCTTTGCATATCCTATATTATATACACATACATATATCATTATTTGTTATTATAAACACGATTAAATCATCAACCCTACATTCAGAATTCATGTGTGTTTAAGCAAGACTGAAGTAGAATATTAGACAGGAAACCTAAACTTCTAATGCCAGTGTGTTTAATTTGTTTAAATATTTCAATTGCAAATGAACACTAATTAAGGAATGTGAAATAAATTTCCTTTAATTGCTACTTGATTTGTAATGAAACACGATAGCTATTTTTTCAAATGAGAAAGACAGTAGAGAATAAAAGACAGGCTGACGAACATCCAATTTCCTAAGGATTCAACTCATAAGTAGTCATTACAAAACTTGACACTTGAAAATCTTTGTTTTTGAGATATTAGATCGAAATCTTGAGATGAATTTTGTTAAGTAACTACTAAAGAGATGGTGATTCTTGAGTTTATTTGTATATAAACACAAAAGGATGTTAAATATTCTTGAAATTGAAAGAAAAAAAGTGAAAATGACTTACTTTGAGGGTAAAGATTCTGAGGGTGAAAACCAAAATCTCGTGTGCATTGGGATGAACCAAAGATCATCAAAAGCAATAACAAGATCACTAGATTCTTCAAGTTATGCATGCCCATGAGTCCAAATATAAAATCTTGAAGAATTGTACTTTGATTGGATGCAAGTTTATATCAATGTTGGCACTTAATTAACTTGAGTTTGTGGCGTCTTCTATTTAAACGTAATTGATGTCTCTAATACAAACAAACGGTCAATGTTTTGCCACGTGTCCACATGCTTATCTATGGTACTTGTTGAATGGTTTTTGACCCGATCAAAAGTTTAATAATAGGGTTCCACGAAACTTTGAAAGATACCTTTTTTTAACATTAAATGTATTACCCTACTTCGGATGATAGGGGTTATTTTAATCGGGCACACCTATTCGTTTCTCAGCCGGGACCGCACCCCCAACCCCATCAGGAGGAAACTTATTGCTGAGAAAACCCCATAGCTCAACTTTGAGCATTTTGCTCAGAGTGGGACTTAAACCCATGACCTCCTTTTATTATATTTTATGGGTGCCTCACTTTAAGCAGTTAGTTTTTGAAAGATACTTGGTGAAGTATGTAGCAAGTTGCAAATCCCTACTTCAAGATATGTTAATTCTTTCTAAAAATATGGCTGAAACATTTAAACTATCAATTTTTAGTGAAGATACGTGTTAGAAAGAAAGGTGTTCTTACCTGAAACAACAGCCATGATACTAGGGTTAAGTAAATCGATCGCCAAGGGACACAAGTGATGGATTTATTTTATTGTAGTCGGTATAGAAAATAACTGTATGTTTTATGTTCTGAGAGCATTAGAGCATCAATTTGTTTTAGAAGTGAACAATGAACAAATTATCTAACGGGTCACTAGAAGTACATGTAAATACGTATTAGTCCTTGTCGTAGTGGGTGAGGGTGGGTACAATTAACCCGCTAGTTAATATAAAAAACCGATTATTAAAACAATTCAACTTGTTATATATCTTAATCAAAAACAAAATTAAAATCAACATGTTAATTAATATAATTCTAGAAGAGTTGACTTAAGGGTTTTGTCATCTCTTTCTAGATATACCACACAAGGGTTTTTATCCACCATATACGTAATAACAAGTTTGATAGAGGACAATGAATCTAGACGTTAAGTTGTCCCATACGACCTTTTTTTTTCCTTCGAGAGTGAGAAAATTGAAAGATCAACCTTTTAATATAAGTTATAAAAAATTGATAAAATATTTTCTATGTATAAGTTTATTCAAACTCTAGTCTCTTTGTTAAATGACAAATTGTACGAAACCATTCCTTTCAAGTATGTTATGTTTTGCGTAATAGCATTGGTACATGTTATTTTATAATGACCATATGGTCCTTTGTGCTTATTTTATCACTAGCTTACGGTGACTCTAAAATCATATTTTTAAAATGTTTTTTTCAATGTTTTCAATTTTTTCATACGTGATCATATTTGTTTACTTAAATTGCTATTTGTGTGAAATATACTTTCACATGAACACATATTGAAGGTAAAAAACGAATAGTTTGTTATTTTGTCAAGCAGTGGCGGAGCTTGAGCATTGTCGTAGGGGGGCGGGGGCGAAACTAATATTTTTTACCGGGGGCGAACTCGATATTTATATAAAAATTTACATTACCGGGTCAAAAATTTACATTACCGGGTCAAAAATTTACACTACCGGGTCAAAAATTTACACCACCGGACCAAAATTTAACACTACTGACGAAAAAAAGAGGGGCCCCCTCCCCCCTATGTCGTCAAGCTCATATGGGTCACCTTTTTGAATTGTGTTTATGGTTTAGTTATGAGCATACTTGCACGATGGCTATGTTAAACTTGTAATCCCGCAACCACAACTTATATAAACTATAAAACAAGTGTCATCGGTAGCCAACACTATAGATAATCAGCCGGTGAAAGTAAATACCAACATCAATCTGCTAGCAATGCTCCATAAAAAATATGATCATGGATAATTTCGTTTCTGACGAAACTTCTTTGGTAATTCACTGACGGATTACCGATAGACATTTTACCAACATATGACTAACGCACTCTAACATGTTAAGATCTAACAATTACAGTGATATCGAGGAATGTTTTTTTCTTTTCAAGAGGGAATTAGTGAATTACATATATCCCCATCCACCCTTAAAATTATATATTTCCTAAAAACACAAGTTTTCAATGCATAAATAGTAATTACAATAATTTTTAAGCATGATTTGGGGTAATATGTAATTTTACAAATGGGTTATTGGATTTAATATCTCAACTTTCATTTATTGGAGTAGATTAATCCCAACTCAAGAAATGTTAATTTACAGGCACTCCCAATTTTAAACTTATTTTCCTCCAATGATCTCTTACTAACTGAGAGTTAACCATCGTTAATTTTTTTTATGAAATAAAGCCAACTTTGACCCATTTTTCAACTCCACCACCGTTTAGTCTCAATTAGGTCCGTTTTTCGTTGTCTAACTTTCATCATTACCTAAAATCTACCTCCAACGAGTTCGGTAGTTCAAATCAGGAGGTGGAGATTGACGGGTTTTTGGGTGCAGAAGTTTCAAAATGACGTACCTGATGATAGATTTTAACTTTATATTTAATGTTTTGACCACAAAAACAGTCCACGTTATCAAAAAACTAATGGGGTTTACTCTCAGTTAGTAAGAGATCGTTGAGGAAAATAAACTCAAAGTTGGAGTATCTGTAAATATTTACTGAGTTGGGATTAATCCCGACCAATAAATGAAACTTGGGAATATTGAAATCCAATATAGAGGGGTTATGTGCAATTGTCCTCGTTTTAATTTTAGTATTTAGTTTTTTTATGACAACAAATTAGGCAATATTATACTTTAGTGTTTTATTTATTTTACTAATAACATATACAATATATTATTTTCATGCCTTATTGTGAAATCAGAGAAATCAAATAAAGAAATTGAATACTAAAAACATCAAAGAACTTTTATTAATGGAAGATTGAAGAAGAGTTACAAAGAAAAGAGGGAATTACAAGAAATCGGATCAAATAAATGGTTAGACCTAACTAACTTTTAAAGCTCCTAATTTCCCCAAATCGGCCATTAAAAGTATTAACAACTCTATACACAACAGCCCCTCTAAGAATACAAAAGTTACAAATAACCCCCTGAACTTATAACTGGTGGATTAACACTATATCTAACAATCTCCACCTTGTTAACCACAAGTTAATCAATGTTCAGCAGCTCCAAACATCTCAGAAACTTCAACTTAGCAAGTGATTTTGTCAACATATCTGCTGCATTGTCATTAGTACTAATATCTTCAACAAACACTTGTTTGGAATTCACCACATCTCTTATGAAGTGTAACTTCACATTTATGTGCTTGGTTCTCTCATGAAATACACCATTTTTAGATAATTGAACCGCACATTGATTGTCACAAAAGACTGTCACATCTTCTGCACTTAAACCCATCTCCTTCACAAAGCCTTTGAGCCATAGTGCCTCCTTTATTGCCTCAGTTAAGGCAATGTATTCTGCTTTAGTACTAGACAAAGCAACCACTTTTTGAAGTGTTGCCTTCCAACTTACAACTCCACCTAACACCTAAAAGATATACCCTGAGATTGACCTTCCTTTGTCCAAGTCTTTAGCATAATCTGAGTCCACATAACCCGACAGATTATACTCATTTAAAGACTTTCCCCCAAATATCAAACCTTTATCTGCTGTTCCCTTCAAGTACCTCAGCAGCCACTTAACAGCAGACCAATGCATCTTTCTTGGGCATGATATGTACCTACTCACTACACTCACCCCATAGCTTATATCAGGACGCGTGCATACCATAAGGTACATTAGACTTCCCACTACATTAGCATAGGGGACACTTCTCATATACTCAACCTCCTCAGGCAACTTAGGTGAATCAGCTGCAGACAGCCTAAAATGCTGAGCTAATGGCACTTTAACACTCTTGCAGTTACTCATACCAAAATTTTCTAAAACCTTCTTTATGTAAGAGGTTTGAGAAAGTTTAATTACTCCTGCATCTCTGTCCCTCATTATCTCTATTCCAAGAATTTTCTTGGCCTGCCCCAACTCTTTCATGTCAAATTCACCCTTTAACATAGCCTTTGTATCCTCAATCACCTTAAGATCTTTACATGCTAAAAGCATGTCATCTACATACAACAGTAGATATATAAAGCTGCCCTCAGCATATTCCTTGAAATACACACAAGCATCATAGCAGCTTCTACTAAATCCATTAGATATCATATGATCATCAAATCTTCTGTACCATTGCCTTGGGGCTTGTTTAAGTCCATATAAGGACTTCTGCAATAGGCAAACCTTTTCTTCCTGACCAACCTCTTCATATCCACATGGTTGAGCCATATATATCTCCTCATCTAAATTCCCATGAAGGAATGCAGTTTTTACATCTAATTGCTCTAATTCCAAGTCATAAACTGCAGTCAATGCCAACAACACCCTTATAGAAGTATGCTTCACAACTGGGGAGAAAATTTCATTGTAGTCAATGCCTGACCTCTGTGTGAACCCCTTTGCCACAAGTCTAGCCTTGTATCTTGGCTTCTCAACACCAGGAATACCTTCCTTGACCTTAAACAGCCATTTACAAGGAATCACTTTGCAACCCTGAGGCTTATCAACCAGCTTCCATGTTTTGTTCTTATGAAGTGAATTGATTTCATCATCCATTACAGCAATCCACTTTTCCTTATCAGCCGAGGCTATTGCCTGATCATAAGTGATAGGCTCATTTGTAGCCTCATTTTCAGTAGCTACAAACACAAATGCAGACAAATCATCTTGAGATTCACTTCTGTACCTGACAGGAGGCTTAATTACCCTTCTAGTCCTGTCTTTAGCAAGGCTAGAAGACATGCCACTAGAATCACCCTCTTTTGTAATCCATTCGGCTTGGCCATCAGGATTACCACCTGAATTTGGGTCTTCAGGTGACTTAGGGTCATCTTTATTGGGTAATCCATCATACTCCACCTCAATAGGATCTCTCACACCTCTGTCTGTGTCTGCACCTTTTAATAAATCCTTATAGAAAATACTTTCTTTAAATGTAACATCTCTGCTGATTATAAGCCTTGGAGATTCACCATCCATTCTCCACAGTTTGTATCCTTTGACTCCTTCTGCATATCCCAAGAATACACTCTTGATAGCTCTAGCTTCTAATTTTTCCTGTTTAACATGAGCAAAAGCAAGTGAGCCAAATGTTCTTAAATCATCATAGTCTGGTTTCATACCTGCCCATACTTCCATGGGTGTTTTCCTTTCAATTGCACTTGATGGTGACATGTTGATCAAGTATGGCAGTCATAACTGCTTCAGCCCAAAATGACTTAGGTAGGCCTGAACTAATAAGCATGCATCTAACTTTATTGAGCAGGGTCCTGTTCATCCTTTCTGCAAGTCCATTCTACTTTGGTGTTCCAGATACAGTGTAGTGTCTACCAATTCCATGTTTCTTGCAATACTTATCAAACTCATTATTGCAGAACTCTAAACCATTTTCTATTCTCAGCTTTTTAACCCTTCTTTTAGTTTGTGTTTCAACCAGAACTTTCCATTCCTTGAATTTTCCAAAAGCCTCATACTTGTGCTTTAGTATATAGACCCACACCCTCCTTGAAAAATCATCCACCAATAACAGAAAATACCTAGCACCTCCTTTGGACTGTGTTCTTGTTGGTCCCCATAGATCTGAATGTATATAATCAAGGATCTGCCTTGATTTGTGATTGCTCCTAGTGAACTTCACCCTATGGGCTTTGCCCATAATACAATGTTCACAAAACTCCAATCCCTGACCATTATAGTCACCAAGAACTCCTTGTTTCTTTAATTCCATCAGCCCTAAATTGCTGATATGTCCCATCCTATTATGCCACTTTAAGTCATCATTCAATTCCTTATCAGCCACCATATTACCATGGTCTGCTATTACCTCACCATCCACCTGATAGATGTTGTTGTTTCCTCTTGACCCAGTCAAGAACACCAATGATCCCCTGCTCACTTTTACCTTCCCATTCTTCATACTAACACCACACCCTTCTTTCTCAAATGTTCCTAGGGATATCAAGTTTCTTTTCAACTCAGGTATGTATCTAACTTGTTTTAACTCCACCTCAATCCCACTATTCATCTTAAGTGTAACTTTCCCAATACCTTTTATCTGGCATGGTCTGTCATCAACTAAATGAACAATTCCTAAAGTCTTTTCCTCAAATTCATTGAAATACTCTAGGTGGGGAGTCATGTGATAAGAACATCCAGAGTCTAGTATCCATTTACTACTCTTTAAATCACTAGATGCTACTAAAACATCAACAGTATCATACCCATCACTAGACCCATCAGAATTATTGTTACCATGACAATTTCTAGGATAGTAATCTGCCTTCTTCTTCTTTTTTCTAGGCAGTCCTTTTTCAAGTGTTTTTCTGATTGACAGATATAACACTTCCTTTTGACCCTTGACTTAGACCTAGCCTGCATTTTCCCTTTGAACCCCCTTTGTTCTGACCTCCCCCTAACATATAACCCTTCCCCAAGATCCTCTTGCCCATCAAATCTTTTCTTTAACTCCTTAGAGTTTAAAGCTGCAAGAACTTCTTCCATGGAGAGGGAATCTCTTCCATACATTAAGGTGTCAACAAAATGTTCAAAGCTTTTAGGAAGTGAAGTCAAGAACAATATTGCTTGATCCTCATCATCAATTTTCACTTCTATATTTTCTAGGTCTAACACTAACTTGTTGAATTCATCAACATGATCATCAATTGACTTCCCAGAGGCCATGTTAAATGTATATAACCGTTTCTTTAGATATAGCCTATTTGCTAAAGACTTAGTCATATACGGTGCTTCAAGTTTAGACCATATACCTGCAGCCGCAACTTCTTTTGATACTTCCCTAAGAACCCGATCACCAAGACTCAAGATTATTGCACTATGAGCCTTCTCTTGTGTCTCCTTCCACTTATCTTCCACTTCCTTCCTCTTGGCCTCTGATGCCTCTTTGTTCTTGTCATCAATTGCAGGTAACTTCGGTGCTGTGCCTGACAGCGCATCTACCAATCCTTGATGAACAAGTAGGGCTCGCATTTTCACCCTCCAGAGCCCAAAATCATTGCGGCCATCGAACTTTTCAAGTTCGAACTTCGTGGAAGAAACCATTTTTCTCAATTCACCTCAATTGATCTGAATTCAATTTCACCGTCGCCGAGAGTCCTAACCGTAGCTCTGATACCAATTGTGAAATCAGAGAAATCAAATAAAGAAATTGAATACTAAAAACATCAAAGAACTTTTATTAATGGAAGATTGAAGAAGAGTTACAAAGAAAAGAGGGAATTACAAGAAATCGGATTAAATAAATGGTTAGACCTAACTAACTTTTAAAGCTCCTAATTTCCCCAAATCGGCCGTTAAAAGTATTAACAACTCTATACAAAACAGCCCCTCTAAGAATACAAAAGTTACAAATAACCCCCTGAACTTATAACTGGTGGATTAACACTATATCTAACACTTATTTTTATTTCGTAATATTTAATTTTCAAGAAGTACTTTTATACTTTAACTAAACTTAAAATTAAATAAATAAAATAAAAACGTAAATAAAAAATATAATTACAATAATATCAAATGAAATATATGTCTTTCCGTAAATACTAAATGGAAATTATTGAGCTATTGTTGCCTCGAGTTCCTTCATCTTTTCAGGTCAGCTTCTTGCTTCCTTTGAACCATCTCCAACAATGTTGGCAACTCGACTCTACACACAATAACAAATTATTAATTTAAGATAAAATAAGCTACATTATATAAAACTTATCACATACATGTGGTTACGAATGAAGATCCAATGTTGGAAGTGATGAGCGCACCACTAATGGCGTAATAGTGATCGCTGGTGGTTCTTACCCTGAAGTATAAAAATAAATAGAATTCAAAATATACAGTTTATTGTATATGTATAATTCTGTAATAAAAATCTAATAAATAATTGTTGTTTATCTTTGAACATGTTCTTATTTAAGTGGTGTAGTATAAAGATCCCATTCAATTATTTTAAGTAGAGTTAAGTACATGGATAGCTAGTTCCTGTGATATGTTTAAATAACGATTTTGCTACTCAGCTATCAAAAACTATAAATATAGTACCAAAATATACATAAACATAACATGTTTTGTCCCCGAGTTAAAATGATTATTAACTTTTTATATTAAGTGGTGTAAAATGATTAAAATGTTCTTTAATAAGAAAAATAAAATGCTTAAATACTAACGGTTCCTAACATACATATTAAATTAAGAAAAGTTAATACATAACAAATTAATAAAATACATTATCATCGCCCTCATCTTAACCATCCTAAATTCGCCGCCACCATCACATTTCTTTGTCAATATCATTGCTCACCACCACCATTTCCATAGCTAACCCTAATCTTTGCCACCACCGCTACCCACCACCACCATCCCCGTTCGTCTTCATCACTAGTGTTGCTGACCACCACCATCTCCATTGCTAACCCTAATCCTTACCACACACTCCACCACATCATCATCAGAATCTTAACCATCGTAGATATGCACCCCCACCATATGCATAATTTGAAAATGTTCTTATACTTTTCGATACTTAGGGATTAAAACTGTTATTTGACATACCACAAGGACTTCGCTTCTACTTAACCTTTTAGAATAAATTAGTTCAAAAAATTACATATTATACAAAAAAAGTAAGTCATGTGGTAGTTTCCCAACACCGTTAAATTTCAACAAAAATAATAAAAACAAAACAAAATACAACATGCTTCTAGAAGGGATGACTAAAAATCAACTCAATGATTCTAAATTTCTTTTCATTACGTACTTTTTACATAACACGTGAGAAATGATATTATTGGACCAAACCCAAACGTAAAATTTGAGTTTGAAGGACAACAATATCTGTATGGACTTCAAATATATTTGAAAAATCTATAAACAAGTTGATGAACGACCAAATCAACTTTTCAAATATGTGTCGGTGAGTCTTAAATCAACTGGTTAGGAAGAGGCGTCTTATGACTTTTCAAAGTGAAGGTAATGGGTTGGAGTCTCACTAGGTGCAATATGCTTCAAGTGGGCCAAGGGTTTTACCACAGTGGGCCTTTGGGTGGTGGGTTTCCCTTGAAATGGTGGGCGAGCAGAATCACCAGCGCTGTCTGTGTTCGCGGGCGTGGGTGACCTTTCTCCAATGGGTTTACCCGGGTGATCGGGCTTAAAAGCTATTCGTTGGCCGTTCAAAATAAAAACTTTTCAAATATGTATTAGAATTTGGTCGAATTAGTTTTAAAACCGTATAGATTCTACAAAATACTAATATGTCATATATAAATCCAAAAACTTTATGTTTACTGTTTAATTTAAGGCATCTTTAATTGGCTTTAATCATAACGATTATTGAATTATCACATGTTTACAGTACCACGCTAACCATTAAGAAGTGACACCTTCTCACGTTCTTTTTATCATCATTATTATAACAATTAATGAATTATAACCTATTTATAGTACCACGCTAAATGATAGCTTCTCATCTTTTTTTATCGTCGTCGTCACCACCGCAACATAAGAAAAAATTATTAGTTTTAATAAAGATCAACAGTGAAAAATAAATTAAAAATTATAATACCTAGTAACATAAAAGGTTTTGTATAACCAAATGTTACATATCGATCTTCTCTCTCCAGTAATCTTTAACTTCTAACGAAATATATCAAGAAAAACAATAAGCAATATTTAAGAAAATACTTTATCCTTAACACACTAATGAACCTTAATCATATAGCTGATTTAAATCATATCACATACTCATTAGATTAATTAACGGGTTTTTCAACATGTATAGAATATATCTAGTTATGATCTTTTTGTAGTGAGTCTTCACTTCCCATTTGTTTTAAGCTCTTATGCACAATATAGGTTGTACAAACACTTAAAATGTATTTCATTTAACTATACATTGTACGACAGAACAACACGAATCCAGATTGCATAATTAGGGCCGTGCGACGGGTCAAGACCAGACCATGGAATGTATTAGGGCCAAGATCGAGTCAAACCCAATCTGGTTCTACGGTTCGTTCAGCCCAAACTCGAATTTGATCACCCCTACCTTATGTTTACCCATTCTCATTTCCTTCAACAAAACAAACACGTCCTAATATAGGGTGCTTAGTGTGATTGGTACAAAAATTAAAGGGGTGTTAGTATAACTTGTGAATATGAAATAATTCCACTAATTTCCTCATGAATCACCTGTTAAATTTCCCGTTTGTTCGGGCTTTCTGTTTGTTACGATTGGTCCTCTCAATCTCTATCTCTCTCTGTAACTTTTACACTCTAATCTTTCAATTAAACTCTTGTTCTTAATCATCAATTAATTAATTTCTGCATGGTGACTTTTTGAATCTTCCAATTCCATTACATTACGCCTGAATTCCTTGTTTATTTTAACTTTTTGGTAAGTTATATATCCCTCGGTTATCCGTCGGTGAAATTCCATGAAGAAATGCGCATTGATTATCAACGTACCGATATTACTTATGATGTTTTTTCAACGGATCACAGATAGATATTATCTAGATATCCTGAAATGATAGTTTATTAATTGTTTGTTTGTTTGTTTGTTCGTTTGTTTGTTTGTTTATTTGTTTGTTTGTTTGTTTTGGTGTCGTGATTAATGTTTGTTTTGTGTATGTTTATAGGTTTGTGTGGAGGGTAAAAAGAAGGAATGGCGTATAAGGTGGATCACGGGTATGATTACTTGTTTAAGATAGTATTGATAGGGGATTCTGGAGTCGGAAAATCCAACATTCTTTCTAGGTTTACACGCAATGAATTTTGTCTCGAATCTAAATCCACCATTGGTGTGGAATTCGCTACAAGGACTCTTCAGGTTGGTCGGAGTTTTTATTATGCCTGTAAATGAATCAGACGTTTAATGAACCCTCTAGTGAGAAAATGGTTTATTTTTGTAATAAACAAACGAACATAAACATCAAAATTTGTTCATTTGATTTTTAAGAACGAGCATGAAATCATACCCCCTAGGTTTATTTACATTTGTTTATGTTGGTTTATTAAAGTTCATTTATATCAATTCGTTTATGTTTGTTTGCATAATCATTCCTGAATCTAACCCATATTGTAGTTTACTTATTAAGATGTTATCGATGATACTTAAAACTTTAATTATTGATGTTTACTTTTAGCTGGTGTGTCTTTGTTTTATGCTCATTTGTGTTCTCTTACATCCACTTAGAATATTAACAAACGGACTCAAATATGTTATATTTTCTTAATGAATGAACGTAAACAAAAAAACAACTTTTTAAGCATCCATGTTCATGTTTGCTCGGTTAGAGTTAAACACAAAAGAGCCCTCATAAGGTTTATCCGGTTCATTTACAGTCGTGCTCCTCAACTTATTTCTTAGGTCATGTTCATATCAAACATTTGGTGTTATATTGTTTAACTTCAAGAGCATTACAATGCAGGTTGAAGGAAAGACTGTAAAGGCACAAATATGGGACACCGCGGGTCAAGAGAGGTACCGAGCGATCACAAGTGCTTATTACCGAGGAGCCGTGGGCGCGCTCTTGATATATGACATAACAAAGGCCCAGTCATTTGAAAATGTGAAGAGGTGGCTAAGGGAACTTAGGGACCATGCGGACTCCAACATTGTCATCATGTTGGCTGGAAACAAGGCCGATTTGAGCCATCACCGAGCCGTTCCAGAAACCGATGGTCAAAAGTTAGCCGAGCAAGAAGGGCTCGTGTTCCTGGAGACTTCTGCATTTGAAGCATATAACGTCGAAAAGGCGTTTCAGATGATATTATTGGACATATATAAGATAGTAAGTAAGAAAGCCTTGGCTGCTCAACAAGCAGCCTCTTCTTCTATTCCTGTTCCTAGCCATACAACCGCAATAAAAGTTGGCGACTATGATAACAATTCGCAAAGGAAATGTTGTTCTAATTAGAGAATCGAAAAACGACACAAGTTATTATGTGTAAGTTTGTTCAAGAATTACAAGAAAACCAAGAACTATAGAGATAGAGGTAATGTTCGCTTATTTCTTTCTTTTATCTTTTATCTTTTTCTTTTTTTGTGCGTGTAAAGTCTGAGAAGGGGTTGAGTCCTGACAACCTCAACCGGCTCACGCCAAAACGGTCTTAGGCCCGAGATGGTCGAATCCTGAAATCAAATCGACTATAAGCCAGAGGAGGCTTGTGTGCAAGGTCAACAACGCGAAAAAAGTAAGTTGAAAGATAGGCTAGAAACTTGTTATATTTGGTTTTGGATCTTTGGTAGGTATAGTATATAGAGATAATGAAGAAGGAGATTTGGATATGTTTTTCACTTTTAATGTTGTTATAATTAAACGCTTATATATGTATTAAAGATTATATTAGCATGAAATGTTTGTAATGCTATGTGGTTTATTGTAGTTATAAAGAGGTTGTATAAAGTATTCTTATGTATATAAATGGTGATATTTTAATGTGACTTTTATTCCCTTTGGTGCTGGTGTTTGTGTAATCGAGAAAGTGTTCCTGCAGCTGTCAAAACTCATGGTGTTAGATTGCAAAGGCATGCTTTTAAGCCTTTGAGCTGCCATGATGCTAAATGTTGCTGTGAGGAATGAATTACACCTGTGATCTGGAATAAAGCATTCTAATAGGTATAAACGAGCTGCTGAGTCACGGCTCATAAGGCTCGAGCTCGGCTTGAGCTCATTTGGGGTTGGCTCGAGTCAAGCTTTAAACTAGTCGAGTTCAAGTAGCTTGTGAGTAACATGCTTTACTTATTCTGTTTCTTTACTTCTTTTGCTTTGTAGTTTTGAATGTTTATTATTGCTTAGTGAATGAATTTATTGTGTAAAGAAATAAAAACTCAAAAAAGAAGCAAATACAATCAAAGAATTTAAAAAACAAACAGCATAAAACTTGAAATCTTATAAAAACTTTTTAATAAAAGCCTTCATATAGTTTGAGGTTACAATCAAAGTTCAAAAATACTATCAAAACAGAAAACAATCAAACCAATTACAGATACAAATCCCTTTTGGAGGTTTATTCAAAACAAATCAAGAAAAACTCTGCAATATTCTTGCACATTATCTCCAAATGACCCCATAAAAACTTGGAATCATTCGATCATATCAATCCTCAAGAGCAATTTGTGATAAAAAAGCATGTGTATATATATATATATAAAAGGTGCGAAATCACACAGGGAAGCTTCCGGTGAGACGTATGTGATCCAGTGTTCTACGTAAACCATATGTAGTAACAGCTGCTTTAGCAGCTCTAAAACCTTCTCCATACGCTGATGATGTGTCATTATCTATCTGATGCATGAAAAACTCACCTAATTTATTCTCAAGCCTGGATTTCGTGCCTTTTTTTGACGATGATGATGATGATGTTGATGGCATGTTTTTTAACCCAGGCATGATCTCTGATTCAAGCCACATATATGAAAGCACTTGACAGATACCTTCTTCTACCTCAGGATTCAGGTTCCTGTAACCTGTGAAAAAAAAATTAAAAATAACAAGAATTAGTAAGGGAAATATGAAATTTCAAGATTCTTGAAAAAAGATAGGAACTTTATTAATTACCATTAAGACGTAACCAGCCATGCATTAGCTCATGAGCAAGAATGGACCCGGTTAGTAACCTACAAAATTTAAGAGTCAAAAGGGCTTCGAATCAACTTAACACATATCATTTGTGTAAATAAATCAATTAAACTGAAAAAATAGCCATAAAGAGACAACCTTGGAAGACCATATATAACAAGAATGGCGGTAACTTCACATCTGCGCGTAAGCTTGTGATGCTGAGTTCTCATTCCTATAAACCTATTACCACCGATTCTTGGCCTTCTTAGTACCTGCGACAAAAAGATATATAAAAATACTTTTAGTTAGCGCGGAGTATGCAAAAGTAATAAGTTGTTAACCCTTAAAAGGCGTACACTTGCAACAGTCAGCTCTTCAGAAAGGCATAACCCCCTTGTCTCAGGCAAGTGATGGAATCCCTGAGAGATAAGATGGTAAAATCAAAAGAATTCCAAAAGGTAGCAAAAACATGATGATATCAAAAAGAATAAGAAGAATTAATTGATATTACGTTTTTCTCCTTAACAATAGCATCATTAAGGGCGTGTCTTTCGACGAGAAGCATGGGGATTTGTTGATCAAGTCTCATGTTCATTCCCTCATAGTAGTCTCTAATGGAATGGTAAAGTGGTTGGCAGTCCCCTGTATCCATTATTGCAGATTCCATGCATTCCAGGCATAAACTCCTTCCATCTCCTAAAGAGATGTACCGTGCATTCACTGACTGCACCAAGTTGAGAAAACCATAATTATAATTGTGGATGATATTTGTAAGGGAAAACGTGTTGGATTATCATGCTCGTGAGCAGGACAATACAAGAAACCATACCTCCAATCGTTCACAACTACAGCATCGAGCTGTATTATCATGCTCGTGAGAAGGACAGTACTTCTGGGACCAAAATGGGTGGCATCGATACTCAATCAACCCAGCTTCATTTGTAGGAATCTATAAAACCAAACATAGTATTAGACAATTCACCTGGATATTTTTGCAGTATAATCTAGTTTTAAGAATCAAGATAGTTCGAAGTTAGTTAAATGCAAAAAAAAAGAAAAAGGTTTCATATATTCAAGCATGATTTCCCTTACATATTGAAAGCAGACTTCACATTTAGGATGAGTCAACTCTTTGAAGCAGGACTTATGGTAAGAATTGTTCCCTGATAAGGAGAACTTGAATCAACAAAAAAAAACAAATAAGAGAGACATGCAACAGCTTCAATTAACCTTAAAGAAGTCAAATGAGAAATAAGTACAAATCAAAGAATTGTGTTTGGATGCATGACTAAAACAAACAGAACAAATTTACCTCATGTTCAGTGATAGGGTAACCACAAGCATGACAACGAAAGCACTCTGGATGAAAAAAGGTACCCATGCATCCCAGATAACTATTGTAACCAATTGCACGGTTGCAGCCACCACATATTCTGAAAATTAAATATGGATTAAGAGATTAATAAAAGTCAAATTATTAATTGACAACTAGTTTTCTAGAATATTAAGGCAGCAAAAAGATAAAAGTACCTATATCCCATGGGATTGTATTCAGTAGGCGCGTATGAAGGATATGATGGATGAAAGTCATCCTGGTGTGATTTTGCAAGATCTTTATTATTGCTTTGTTCCCACTCGTATCCTGAAAAATAAACTCAAACTCAAAATGTAAGCGGAAAGATAAACATCGAAAATGAATTTTAAAAAAATTTACAAATTAGTAGCATCGTACCATCTGGTTTCTTCAAGCCTTCAGCCAAAGAAAGTGCAATTGCTCGATCTAATTCTTCCTTCTCTTTATCACTCCTTGACCGGTTATCCTAAATGAATTTGAAAAGAAAACACATAATGAAAAGAACATATAAGACTATACATAGATATTTAGTAGTAAATATATGACACAAACACCTTAGGGACATGTATTTAGTTTGTTTATTTATACATAACAAAGTTCACATACTTGTATGCTTTTTTTCATGGTTATGGTATAACCACACTAAAGAAAAAGGGAAGATACCAAAGATCTGACGGGAGCACGCAGGACCATACTTCCATCACCATTAAACTGAGGAGAAGGATTTCCACCATGAACAGACCCGCGGTGCAACCCACCTCTGAAAAGCTTACTCATCCATTTCATAAACCGCGATTTCCTCTCTGCGTGCGAAGAAAAAAAGCCCCCTGCTTTGAAAACTCACATTACATGTCAACTCTAGACCAAACATGTTCATCCAAAAACATGAACAAAATAATAACCTACACTTTACATGTATCAAAAGAAGGCAACCCAAATTAGCAAAATCAAATTGATCTCCATACATATACCATAAAAGTACTTTGATCAGATCAAAAGTAGAGTTAAAGTTCATTCAGGCATTTCATCAAACACCTTGCGGGTGTAATCGCAAAACCCACAAATCAAACACTATCGTAATCGAAAATGCTCTAGCTTTTACCATTAATACAAGGCTGAGAGTGGTGGCTAACGTTACCGGAAGAAGACATGATCGATGAGTATTGGGGCGTATGTATAGAGTCGCCACAAGGGTTTCAAGAAGCCGAAAAAGATTGAAGCAAAAGCCCGAAAACTGGAGCGAGATGGCGATGGGGGCGAAAAGGGTGGTCTGAAAAAGAAGAAAAAAGAAGGGTAACAGGCAGAAGAACAATGGCATCGTGATAAAAAGCTAGCTGTTTTGAGGAAAAAAGAAAAAGAAAAGAGGGGAATCTGTGATGGGGAAACGAAACGTAGGGTTCTAAGATAGAAAACAGTTAAACAGATAGATTCTTGACTTGTGTAAAGCAATAAGCAGGAATCTTGTTGAGGTTAAAGTGAAAACGATGATTTGTGGACGGTGATAATTGAAACTCTGTCTGTGTGTGTGTGATTGGATGAATGAGAAGATGATGATGATGATGATGATGATGATGATGATTATGATAAAACAATGGGGTTGAAGATGAGCATCTTGAAGAACAATTTTTGATAAGAGATTTGGATTTGGATTTGGATAATAACTTTTGAAATAAATGTTTACCCGCAAAAAGCAACGGTATACAACGGTCCTCCTTTCAACTCCCATAGGTTATTGTTTATGGTGTGATTGATTTGATGGATTTAGAACAAGCGGTTGGTAGTTAGTGTTTGTTATACCCTTACGCAATCTCCATACGCGAAGCCTATGTGACGTGATGTGCGTGTAGAGGGGCGTGACGTGCGGATGAGCATTGTTAGACGCGGACTGTGAGAGAGAGGGGAGAGAGAGTGAAAAGGAAGAAGTCGGACAGTCCAAATGAAAGTTGGTCATGACATCCGTATCCTCCCATGCGTTAGAGATGATTTTAACGTGTGATGATTTTATAAAACTTCTATCAAATTTAAACTTAGTCTTAATATGTTTTTTATAATAAATCCGATCTTGTAGTCATGGATATGTTTAACTCATTAGATTATTATTATTTTTTACCTCGGGTCTTTTATTACCAGTGATTTAGAATCTTGTTATACGTGATTGTATATTAAGTATCAGTCTTACATTCACATAAGAGACGTAAGAGCATCAAACGTTTCATTAGTAACATTAGTTTTACATAGATTTAAGTTATATGTGAAAGTATGTCATGCATTCTATTTCTTCTTTCTTGTATGCTAATGTTATCAATATATTGGGAAAATACGTTATATATTATATTGAGATTCATGTATATTAATTTGGATGAAAAAGAGCATGTAGAATGATCATGGTTTCGATCATGTTTAATAATTGTTTGTCATTTGACATTAATTGTATAAGAACTAACAGGTTTTAAACTAACAATCATTTGATTAATAAGTAGACTGTTTTACTACATGTGTGTCCTTTTGGGGATGTATAAGACAAGTTTCAAAGTTACTGATAAATTAACTATAATAAATAGAAAACTTTAATAATATTAATAATTATTAGGGTTTTTTTAAACAACAAGAAACATATCATACGGTGAAAACTGAATCATCAACGTAAAATTACACCACTGACTCCAATTTAGATGTTTCAATTTGGATCTACCGGACACCCTTAAAAACAATTAACACATTTTCCTCCTTCAAAACATAGCTAGATATACTTCTATCTTTGAAAATTTTGTCATTTTTTCTTTTCCATAACACCCATAATGTAGTCATAAAGATTGACCATAATACCTTCTTTATAGCCTCCTTACTTATTAGTTACGTATATATTTTTTCTTATAACATGAAAAGTAACATTGATAGGACACTATGATTTATCGTTAATTAAGTCATATATATTATATAGTCTTTACATGTAAAATGTCACCATATATTTTTGTTCTCTTTCTTTATCAATATTTTAGAAACGTTTTGAAACTATAATGACAAAAACGTGGTGTAAAATATTATTTAAGATTTTATAGGTCAATAGAACCTTGATTAACTAGAAATTATGTCTTTATCAATTATGATATTTTTTTACCTTTTTCTTATTTTTGTAATGCATTTCGTATATGGAATCAACGACTATACTTTTTCATCAAATCGCATGTGAAGTTAAACATATATTACTCTTCTAGATGTACGTAAAGTGATTACCCATATTTTTAACAATGTTTTGAAAACCGGACCGGACCGGCGGGTCCGACCGGTTCGACCGGGAACCGGACTCCAATCCGGTCCGGTTCGGTGCTTAAAATCGGTTTAACAGTGAACCGGTAACCAGACCGGTTGAACCGGTCGAACCGGCGGTCGGACCGGTGGTTGAACCGGTTGAACCGGCTTTTTTATAAATTTTTTTATTTTTTTGTAATTTTTACATAAATACGGTCCGGTTCTTATATACGGTCCGACCGGTTGAACCGGTCCGACCAGTGAACCGGTAAGGCGTCCGGTTCACTGTCCGGTCCGGTTTTAAAAACATTGATTTTTAATGAAAGGAATATATTATATAAAAGCCAGAACCGTGATTGTGTCATTGATTATTACGATCAAAAACACCTATAAATTATCTTGGTTCATATCTTCACTATCGTGTAATACAATTACTCATGTGATAGATATATGATTATAAAGTAGTTTTTATTATAAATATTGTACTTTTTAAATCAATTTAAAACAATAAAATATATATGTGCCTCAGCTTTTGCTTTGAATAGCATCTCCAGCCGTAAAAAAAAGGAAAAAGAAAGCACAACTCATGTAATTGCTGTCATTTATGTTCGTTTTAGTATGTTTCCTAAACTTATCTATGTGAACTCTTTTAAGTTTAAATCCCAATTCATCGCTTTTAACAGATAAGTTTTTGTGAAAATCATAAAATAGTTTCTAGAATGTTATATAAGTTTATCGTCATACATGTCTTATGTATATAGTCATAAAATACGAAAAATATATAGTCATAAAATACCAAAATTTATAGTCGCGTCTCATTTTGACGAACGTATCCAATTTTATTTCAACCATTTCTAGCTAAAAATTATATTCACTACTAGAAAACTGTTAATAGATGACGCGCAAAAGATGACGCGCGAAAAAAGATGACACGCATTTACGCGTATCATAAATTATTTGTCATCTTTCAAATTTTTTTTAGAAAGGATGACACGCATTTTTGCGTGTCATCTTAGTGTGTCATTTTTTAAATTTTTTATAGGTCACTGCTACCCGCGCGACTCTGATCAATTATTAAAATTAAACAAAACCCCAATCAAATTCACTCTTCAAAACCACCCCGGCTGCATAGGCGGAGCCTCCAAGACACCTTCATCTACGGTATCTACCTACTCCGATCATCAATCGGAGATCTCACAATATGCAGACATACACCTTCAATCTCCAATCTTCAATCTCAAATCTCAAGCCTCGAAACCACAGGCTCAATCATACAACACATCATCCTCTACCGTTGAAATCGTCTGTCAATTTGCGGCCTATTAATGGTGTTTCGAGCCTTAGGTTGCCTTCAGTATGCTGTTCGGCTTCTCCGAAGAAGGTAGGTGACTGGATTTCCTCTCCGTCGCCGGTGCCGGAGCGTGAATCCGGTGGTTTTGAGGTCAGAGCGGCGTCGGTTCCTGATAGTGCTGATGGTGGCGACGCGGCGGAGTTGGGGAAGTCGAAGCTTGTGGAGACGCTGTTCCTTTGGTCGTTGTTTGGGCTTTGGTACCTGTTTAACATCTACTTCAATATTTATAATAAACAGGTTTGTTGTGATGTTCATTGGATTTTGATTTTGAGTTTGACATGGTTTATGTTTAGTTTAGTGGCGGATTTCTCTGCGTGTGTGTTGTAGTAATGTGTATGTGCTTGTTTTGAATCGCTTAGTGTTGCGATTGTAGACACTTGTGAAATTACAATATTTTAGGGTGTGTTGTATATATCGATGCATTTGTAAGCTCGGCGATTCGTTGCTGTTACATGATCCCTAATATATATGCTTGTTTTGATTTTTGCATACTGTTAGAGGTTTGGTAATTAACTATGTAGATCTGATTCATGTATGCTTTGATGACTTTAGAGATCCATAAGGCACAGGGAAAGTGGCTTAGTTTGGCTGTTTTTGGTGATTTAATTGCTAGTGTGTAACCTTTGAACATCTAGTGTTCAATTGTTTATGATTTTGTTAGTTGCTTGACTTGTAATTAACTTATTTACAATTTTATTGATGAAATTTCGGGCAGAGTAGAATATGTGTGCGACTTTTTAGTCCACTTTTAGTTGTAAGATATGCCCAAATGAAGCAACAACGTACATTAAGAGGTTGCTGCATTGAGTTTTGATACAACTTTCTACAGTCTTTAGTTGGAAAACATATGTTACACTATACAATCTAAAATTTTTATGTCATCACAAGGTTAGAAAACATATATATTTAGTATAGGCAGTTCTCAATTGCCTTTGATACCTTGTGAGTGGACAATGCTTTATATACCATGTTTACATTAGTATTGTCAATATGCATTAATAAAAATTATACTTTAATGAGCACAAGTTGTAAGTTATGTATGTGATGGCAGATCTTCACTATCTTTATTAAGTTCACTTGGACATTGGTTTAGGGAGCCTAGTAGGCATTGTTCTTACTAATGTATGGATTATTTAATGGTTTTAACTCTTTTTTCCTCTGATGTCATGTTAAATTATTGTATTAAACTATTGATTACATGTTTATTAACCTGTTTAATTATATAGCTTCAGTACATTGAAACATCCAACTAACGGATTGATCATATCTTATAGGAACCAATTGGTGGTTTATTATGTGCAGATTTAGATATTGATAACAAACCATCAACAGCTCGCTTGAACAATTAACCATAGGTGTTGAGTAAGTTAGCATTTGTTTGTTTTTCTTAAATTCCCACCCGGTTTGTCATGAAGTTAGTATATATGAGATTGTAAACCTATTTGTTTTCTTTTATCATAGTGTAATACCCTCATATATATGCTAACTGTGGTTGTGTTTGGGTGCTAGTGTTGTAATCAAGGGGAGAGAGTCAAGTCTACTGTAGGAACATGTTGAAGCTCAATTTAAGAAGCTTTTACAAATTGAACAAAAGCTATAGGCTGGCGGATGAAAACGTAAGTTACAATTTGTATAAATTTACGTGTTATAGTTTCTTATTTTTTTGGCTTTTCATGAATGATCATTCATATTCAACATATGTATCGGCGTGCCTATATTACGTTTTGTACGGTGCAGGTTGAAGGGCTAATAATGGATAGTGCTACAACCAAAGAGGAGATCACAAATTGGAAAGTCACAACACATTAGAAGCTACTACTGTCAAAGCAAAAGAACAATATTGTGTAACACATGTATGTTCACGTTGATTTTCTGTTGTGTTCATGGGTATTCTTGTGATTATGAAATATATAATATTGATTATGTACTCAATAATATATGCTATTCATGTTCGGTGATAAAAACTTGATTATTTAGTGTGAATGTTAGGTTAGGTAATGGGTCACATGGGTAAGCTTAGTACAGATCAAGTTGTCCTGTGTTGATTTAAATTTCTCCCCAAATTAACCACTTTTAAAAGTATTTTTGTTGCCTTGTAGTTGATATAAACTAGTCAAGTAAATTACAAGTGTTTTACATAAAGGGGTTTTTGGGTCAAAACTGACAACTTTAATTTGATGAAATTGGTTGTCTTAGGTTGGAGAAGGTAAAGAAGAATACACTGATGATGATTTGGATGAAGTTCGTGAAGATTGGGCGCGCTACGTATCGAATTTTATTTATATGTAGGACTGAAATGATAGTATTGTTGGACTTGTGTTAGTATTGTTGGACTTGTAATTGGTACTAATTGAATTTGGATGTGTTTTATGCTTTGTAGTTGTTAATTAACAACTTTCGTAAACTTTGTTGGTATTTAATGGATTTCGCTTTTAATGTTATTCGAAAATTTGTTTTAGAAAACAACAGGTAAATTTATTAAAAATAAAAAAAATTAAAAAATGCAGCTAATTTTATGACGTGCATTGCGCGTCATCTATTGCACGTCATAAAAATTTCATAGATAACACGCGGATGCGCGTCATCTAGTCATTTATGACTACCCCTTCCTTGACGCGCATTGCGCGTCATCTTTTGCACGTCATAAAATGCGCGTCATCTTTTGCGCGTCATAAACAGATGACGCGCGGATGCGCGTCATCTATCATTTATGACCCCCCCTTCCTTGACACGCATTTGCGCGTCATCTGACCCCCAAGATGACGCGCAATGCGCGTCATCTTTTGCGATTTTGTTAGTAGTGATTGTACGTGCATAATCACTAATCTATCAATATTTGATTATTTTTTATCAAGAAAATGTACGTTCAACTAACAACATTCAATACATACATGACAGGGATTCGCGTGTCTTTTTCATTATTTGTGCATATGAGGCAGAAATGACTAAACAATACTTGAGTTTTGCTATTTAACACACGAGTTAGACATTTCTAATTACTAATTATAAAGTATTTGAACATGTATAAAGAGAGGTTGTTATGCAAAAATTGTGTTTTATTGTCAAAAACGATCCAATCAAATTATAGATCTTTAGAATCACAAGATCAATCTTTTTTCTGATTGGTTCATAAGATAATCATATAAGTGATATCATACAATTTCTTTAACTCGTCATAAGGTTAGAGAGTTATGGATGTTGGGCCATGGATATATGTGTTTATGACATCCATCCGCCAGGGGGGACGGTACTCGTCCATTTTTTTACGCTCGTTAACAAAAGATTGTGTCTTCTTGTCTTTTATATGAACTTAAAACCACGTTAACTCATCATAAGGTTAAAGAGTTATGGATGTTGGACCATAGATATATGTATTTATGACACCCATCGGGGGGAGGGGGTACTCGTCCATTTTTTACGCTCGTTAACAAAAGATTGTCTTCTTGCCTTTTATATGAACTTAAAACCACGAAATCATTCAATTGTCATGTGTATACACCCTTTAATGTGTTGATATTTATATCATATAGATACAACAAAGATGGTGAAAGCTGGTAGCCAAAATTTACATCAACTTACTTTGTCACCATAAAAGGCAAATTGACAAATCCAACAAATTTATAGTGGTTTGTACATTTTTACATTAACATGGAGTCGGTGCCCATACTTTTTTACTTACTACTAAGGGGATGTTTGACAATATCTGAAACATTAAGTGTTGAATCAGTAAGAGACTAAGAGATTGTTTGTTTCAGCCTTTTAACAGTTTAGATATGTGAATGATTCAGCATTTAATGGTTCAGACTATTTGTTTCACGAACAAATGTCTGAATGGTTCAGACATTTGTCTCTGAATGGTTAAGCATTATACTGAGTCTAAATGGTTAAGACCATTTATCTGAATTGGTCAGACATTTGTATTTGAATAGTTAAGCGATATACTACCTCTTAATGGTTCAGACTTCTAAATGATTCAGCACGTAATGGTTCAGACCTCTTATCGGTTCAATACTTAATCATTCAAAAAGTACCAAACAACCTGTGACATCCGTCACCAAAGGTCTGTCATTTAACGTGTTCGGTTAACTTTTGTTATCGGTCATTCCTCATTTCTGTAGCCCATCTATGTGGATATCATATTTGCTTGCTTGGTTATCCTTATGCTTGTGCTATCGTTGCTTGCATTGTCATCATCTTAAAACGTTTTCTAAGATTGCCCCCGTTATCATTGAACGCGCCATTTTATATAAACCTAATGTTACAAATAAAACCATTTTTAAATTATAAATATCATTAACTACGTCTTTCATCATTAATAAAACAAGCCTAATTAATGTCGTTTCAACCGAAATAAAATTCGGGAACCCGGGGGCAAAGTGCAGGGACTAAAATTGATATTTTACCAAACCAGGGTTGGGTATATAAACCCCATTTCCAGCCCTAGCCCTCATTCTTCACCATCTTCTTCTTCTTCACCTTCTTCACCATTCTAGCACCAAAAACCGCTCATTTTCTTGCGTTTTCACCGGCAAATCTTGGTTATCATCGTGAATACTTACTTCTAATAGGTAGATAACCTCGTTTGAACCGTTTCTTGCTCGATTTCACTTCTGCGTTTTCTAGGGTTTCGGGTGCTCGGGTTCATCCGAGCACATAAGGTCGTGTGGGCTTTTGTGTTGCGTTTTTGAGTGTGTTTCTTGTTTAGACATGTTAGAATGTGGATTCTGGAAGTTCTTGGGGTGTAAAACGAGTGCACGGAGAAGAGGCTGCTCAGCACTTCAGCAGTCGCGATCTGCTTCACTGAGCAACTGGGTCTGTTCATGCGACTGAGCCGGGCGATTGGGCCGTGCGATTGGGTGAATCGCACGACTGAGTCATGCGTCTGGGTGTGTCCCACGACTGAGCCGTGCGATTGGGTGAATCGCAAGACTGAGTCATGCGTCTGGGTATGTGCGATTGAATGTGTGTGCGATTGAGTCCATGCGAGTGAATGTGTGTACGATTGAGTCAACGTGGATGAGATTGTGTACGATTGTGCGTGAGTCACACGACTGAAAGGCCAGTCGCACGAATGAATGTTCAATCGCACGAATGAAGCTGATTCGTGCGAATGAAGGTTCAATCGTGCGTATGGAGGTTGAGTCGTGCGATTGGGTGTTGCTTGGTACGACTGAATGCCTAGTCGTACGAATGAAGGTTTAATCGTACGAATGAAGCTTATTCGTACGACTGAAGGTCCATTTGTGCGAATGGAGGGTTGAGTCGTGTGTCCGGTCCTGTTGTGTGACTGATGATTCGTGTATGTGTGAATTCCCTTTTTGAATGTCTCGTGATGATAAGGTAACATCAATAAAGTGTCATTGTTGACCACAAAGATTAAAGTCAACGCTATTAACAGGCACATACTTTTTCAATTTAAAACAACCTAACCTTTTTCATTTAACGACAACCCATTTGGGACTATAAATATTTAACTAGCACGACCTTTTATAATAATGGGATCCCCATACGGATGTCATTAGCAATGACGACTACCCTCAATACTTGGATCTACACAAGGTCCAATATGTGTATGCCTGCTTGTGTGTGCTACCCACGACCGAACCGAAAGAGCTCGAACTAATCGAATGCCATCTTACGCCTTATGCTCATATTAATGCTTGTCAGTAACTGTCAATAGGTGTTTGACCGTTCATAGTATTCTACCGTTGGGAATATTAATCATACGTGTTTATCATCTATTCTGTGAGTTCCGTAGCCCCTTTTTACTCTTATAAAACCTTTTAAATATTTTCAACTTAGGGGAAAAGAATGCTCACCTACTTAACTTGATTTCAAGCATCTTCCCTAGTGGAAGCTGGCTGCTACTTTTATGAGTATCTTGTCTTGCTTATCTTGTTGATTGATGCTATATGAACTTGACTCTATGCTATGTTACCACCTCGTATGTTACTTGGTGGTATTTCATTACTATGCGCTACTACTTTGATATTATGTGTTGATTGATGCTACCTGTGAATGCTATTGTTGATGGATGCATCGGCTATGTGGTTCTTCCGTGTGGTTCTTCTAAGCCCATCATCCATTACAACCGTTAATCCCGGTAATGGGACCTGAGGATTGGTTTGGTTGTAACTTATACGTATGCGCTTCGTGGATCTTGCTACGTCATGTAAAACTTATGGGATGTTTTCTTTACAGCCATCAATTCCCGTGTGGAACCGATGTATAGGTTTGGCTGTAGCTATCTATATCTTGTAAAACCGCTTACACATAAGTGTAGTCGCGGTAACTCTTATTAAACTTACAAGTTGTTTTCATCTTAACATCTTTTTATTACTTAAAACCTGCGAAGCTCACCAACAATTATGTTGACCGTTTTGAGCATGTCTTTTCAGGTGATCAAGGTAATTGAAGTTCTAGGAGTGCTGCCTTTTAGAGGAGACCCTAGGATGCATTTTTGGAGGATTAAGCATTTTATTAAACATTGATTTTTGGAACATCTTGGTTGCTTAAACTTGTACATTGTATACTTGTTCCCGGGTTATGGGAATTTGCATTACAAGTTATCATCAATGCTTATGTGATCATTTTATGTTGTGCTTATGGCTCTGCTGTTGTGAACCTTGACTGAACACGACACAAGTCTCCATTTGTGACCGGGTGTCGTCATGACACGCTTGTCATCATATTTATATTGCTACTCTATCGTATACCATGTGTTATGACGATCCCGTCTCGCTCGCATCCTCGTGTTTCCGCTTTAGCGGGGGTGTGACAGACTGGTATTAGAGCCATTGGTTATAGAGAATTAGGTAATTACACTTGACCTAGACTATAACCTAGGAACCTTCATGTAGATTTGCATGATTAAGCTTGTGTGAATTTATATATCTCGTGTATGTGTTCCTCTTTACATGTTTGGGTATCCTTCTGTTTTGTGATTTTTCACCTTGTGCTTGAGCCCTTGTGCTCGTCCCTTATGAGATGCTTCCTATTGGATCTTCCGTTCCTTCTGCGCGCCAAGTTATCATAATCAAATTCGGGTATTGAGACCCGAAGAGATCTTCGCAGATCATACATTGTGCTTAACCTCGGATACTGAGACCGACCCGAGGAGGCTATGTCTGAGTCCTTTCAAGGACGCGAGATGGACAACCTCCGCCAGACTATATGTGATTACATGTTTGGGCTCTCAGTTGACTTGATGGATTATTATGGATATGATGTGAAGGAAGGTCGGATGTCATGTAACCGGATTAGGCATCATTCTCGGTACATCGTGGGTGTGGTAGGAACGCTGTGGGGAACCCTATATATAAACATCACCGGTATACCGGGAATATGCTTGAAATAGGCTGCATGGTGATCTTGACTGACCGAAACATGAAACGTTGGAACTTGATAAGTGGAATACTTGTGTATCTTAAAGTGACTAAAGCTTATATGTTACCTCTTATGAATTGAACATACCGTCTCAAAGATCTACCCGCAGCAATAGTAGCGGAAATGAAGCCCCGAGGGGCAGAGGCAGAGGCAGGGGTAGACCTCCAAGAGCAGGTGAAGGCCCTTCTGGCAATACTCAAGGGACTGGAAACCCTTATATGGCAGCCCTAATTGCTCAACAATTGGCTGCCCTGATTCCAACTATTACAGCTCAGGTGAGCGACGTTCTTCAACAGCAAAACCACTAGGGAGTTGGTGGCAATGAAAACGAGGATAATGGGAACCCGACTGGGAATGAAAGCAATCAGGAGACCGGGAATGGTGGTACACCCGGTAATGAAACTGGAGTTGCTTATACCAAATGGGGCTGTTCTTACAAGGAATTTATGGCCTGTAAGCCCCGAGAATTCGATGGGAAAGGTGGGGCGATAGCCCTGACTAGATGGCTTGAAAAGATGGAGGCAGTGACTGACATCAGTGAATGCCTCGACAGTCAAAGAATCAAGTATGTTACGTGCTCACTGCAGGGCAGAGCACTAACCTGGTGGAACACCCAGGTTCAAGCTAGAGGAAGAGAATCTGCGATGCAGATGACTTAGGATGAGTTCAAAGCCCTGATTACTGAGGAATACTGCCCCCTCAACGAGATGCAGAAACTTGAGCATGAATTTTGGAATCATGCTATGGTGGGAGCTGAGCATGCAGCTTATACTGACTGATTCCACGAGCTGGCTAGACTAGTTCCACATCTAGTCACTCTGGAATCTAAGAGGATTGAAAGATATATTTGGGGACTCGCGCCTCAAATCCGGGCGATGGTAATAGCAGTTGCTCCTCCTACAATCCAGAGCGCAATTCTGAAGGCTGGCGCTCTCACTGATGAGATGATAAGAACAGGAGTATTGGGTAGGGGAGTAGAGAAAAGGAAAGAGACTGGGGAACCAAGCAGGTCCGGTACAGGGAAGTTTGATAAGAGGGCCAAGACAACCAGAAATTTTGTGGCTGTGACTCAAGGGAAGAAGGAATATGCTGGGCCGCACCCAAGATGTGACAGGTGCAATCTTCACCATCCCCCAGCAGTGCCGTGCCGGGTGTGTTTGAACTGCAGACGCCCGGGGCATCAACCAAGAGACTGCAGAGTAGCGCCAAACCTGGTGGCACCAATCAATGCGGTTAACCCCGCCGGGAATACCAGGGCTTGCTATGAATGTAGAGGCCTCGATCACTTCAGAAACATGTGCCCCCGACTGAATAGGGCACTGATGCTAGGGGTTTGGAATGAGGTTTATCATGATTAAGTGATTAAATTTAATGCATTTAGTATGGTCAAGTGTAAGAGATTATGTTGAACAAGTTAACTACGAGGATTTGATGTTTTATATGTTAAACGCAATCATTTGAGGAGTTTTGAAGAATGCACATGGATGATAATCAAAGATCATGATAGATGAGATGAAAGAGTATTCAATTACGAGAATGTGGCCGCAAACGGGGAGGAAAACGGAGTCCGAACAAAGAAGTTATGAAGAAAACAAGATTTAGACAAAGTTGGTCGGCCATGACTTACGGTGGGGGTGTGCCTTACGGCCAAAGGAGCTGCGAAAAACAGAATGAACCCACCGTAACTTACGGTGGGGAGACGTCTTACGGTGGCCACGCGTGCTGAACTCGTTTAAAAGACGAAAAAATTAGGTTTTGAGGAGATCTTCCATTCTACACCTCCAAAGTCGCCCCCTTTCGCCCCCAAGGCTCCAAGAGGCTCCCGAGAGACGATTTCAAGGCTTCTCAAGTGTTTTTAATCATTCGGTTTGATTCCTTAACGTTAGATATGATGTTTAATTTTGATTTTGATTTGGTGTTCTTCATTACCATGTCTAGCTAATCTCCTAGTAATCTTCTTTGGGTAGTAAGGTTTACTACTATAATTTGTTCTTGATGATTTGTGGTTGAGTTAATGTTTGAACATGGTAGTTTAATCCGAGTACATTATTTGTTGGTTGAAAACTCTAAAATATGTGTGTTGCTTTCAATTCACTTGTTCCACTTTGATTGTTTTAGATTTCTTTTCATCTGGAAACGTTGATGTTGGATGGGATTAAGTATCACAAACATAGGATATGATTCGAGTAGTTCTTTAACAACAGTCTTATTCAATCTATTGTTTTTACCCAAATTGACCCGTTAAGCTTATATGACTTTTATGAACACTCAAAGCAAATCTAAGTAGTAAACCTGAATCCGGAGAAGATTACTTATTTACATTATTGTTTGCAACTCAATTAATCATAAAGTTCGTTACTTTTCTCGATTAGTCATTTTTACTAAGTTTTTGTAATCAAGCTACAAACTTTTAGATTTAAACTACAAAACTTTCCACATATTCCCTGTGGATCGACCCGACTTACCTAGCTATCTTAGGTGAGTTTGGAACCTTATAAATTGTTTTTGATTAGGCTTGACAATCCGACATCAAAATGGCGCCGTTGCCGGGGAATTAGTGCGCAAAGTGTCAAGTTTAAGTTTTTACTTGTTTAGCTTGTTTTATTTACTTTCTCTTCTTTGTTACGCTAGGTGTGCTTGTGTGTGCAGGTGACAGCTCCGTGCATGCATACCCGGTACGCAAGGAACAAGTCCCCGTTAATTTTTGATCCTGAAGTTGAAAAGACCGCTCGAAGAAATCGAGCACAATCCGTGCAAAAACTCAATCATCAAGAGCAGTCAAAGAGTGCAAGATGGAACACAACCCACCACCACCACCACTTAACCAAAATCCACCCAATGACCAACCGCCAAATCCACCAATTGATCAACCTCCACCAAACCAACCAAATGACCCATTACCCTACCCAAATTTACAGCCACAAGCACAAAACCCAATTGCCCACAACCTACCACCTCAAAGACAAAATCCTTATCCTCAACCAAGGCAGAACCCCTACCAACATGGACCTCCAAGGCAGAATATGAGACATCAAAGGGGGGTTAATAGGATCGAGGCCGAAGAGGATAGATTTGACAGATTAAGCATCCATACTTGGGATGACGACATAGATGGACGAAGTGATGGGAATGAAGATGAGTATGTTGAGGAGGATGTGCAATACAATGAACCTAATAACAACCAAGGCCGATACAGACATAATGAACAACCAAGGCAATATAGGCAAAATCAGGGCCAAGTTCAAGGTAGAAGGAAAGGATTTCCTCGGGCAAATCGGAACCCCGGGCTTCAACCCTACCAAGCCAATGTACAAGGGGTTGATAGCCATTTTCGCCCTACCATAGCTGGAGCTTCATCACCCATAGTCAGGCCACAATTTAGAGGGAAGTCATTTGAGATTAGGTCCAATAGTCTGGCCATTCTTCCTGAGTTTCATGGACTGTCCAAGGAAGAACCCTATTTGCATCTGAACGAGTTTAGTACCATTTGCGAGACTATTGGGGCACAAGGTTTTACACCACAAGGTTTTACACCCGAAGAAGTGATGTTAGTGCTATTTCAGTTCACATTGAAAGGAAATGCGAAGAAGTGGTTTCATTCCCTACCTGCTGCCAGCATTTACACCTGGGAGCAAATGCAGCAGGCATTCCTAGAGGAATACTATACACCATAGAAGACAAGTGAAGCTAGAACTGCCATTCGTACATTCAGTCAGCAACAAGATGAGCCATTCCATGAAGCTTGGACCAGATTCAAGGAGTTGTTGAGAACTTGTCCACATCATGACATTCCTCAATGAGAGTTGATTTCTTCATTTTATGATGGGTTATCTGCTGAAGATGTAAGAGATGTGAATTCAACGAGTGCAGGAACCTTCATGACTAATACTGAGGATGATGATTGGGAGTTATTGGAACGGATAAGTATACATTCAAAAAGGCAAGCTCAGTCTCGGAGGAAATCAAGGAATGTGGTTGATGAGTCGGATAGAAGAACTTCCAGGTTGGGTCAGTCATCAGGTAAGGCTACAGTAAAGGCTACAAGTTCTTTTACTATATGTTAGGGATGTGGTGAAGCTGACACACTGCCAGAGATTGTCCAGAGTTTGATGAGGGGTTGGAAGAGGTGAATTATGTACAGGGTGATAGGCGACCATACAGTAACAATACTAATAACAATACTTATCATCCCGGTTTGAAGAATCACCCTAATTTGAGGTATGGTAACCCAGACAACCAGTTGAATCCAAATTTTCAAGGTCCTTCACATCAGCAATATCAGAACAGGTCAATGGGTCAGGGTAATCAATACAATCAAGGAAGTTACAATAGGGGTGGTCAAAGGAATTATCAGCATAACCAGGATCAGAGTGGATCAGGAGGAAATTCAGAGCCAACAAACAGGGATTGTTGGAGTTCATGAAGGAGATGAAGAAATCCAATGAGGTTAGAGACAAGAGTGTTGAAGATTTATCAAAACAAGTGGGGCAGTTGGCTGAGGAAGTTGCAATTTTGAAGAAAGCTCCAGGGAAGCTACCAAGTGATAGATAATGAATCCACAACATCAAGGGACAGCCACAAAGAACATGAAAAATGTCAACATTAATTCGGTTAGTATCCTCCCCAATTCTAAAATTTTCACTGACGAATTTACTTTTTTATCAAAACAAGTTGCAGGTAAGAAAAATGAAGTCGATGGAGTAGAAGAGAGTGACCCAGGAGAACCCATCATTCCAATCAAAGTAGGAAAGTTTAAGATAAAAAGGGCGCTCTTGGATTATGGGGCAGGTGTTAGTATCTTGCCTGGTGCGTTATATGATCAATATGAGTTCGGCCCTTTACAGGAGATTGACACTACCGTGTTGTTAGCTGACTTAACCTGCAAACGTCCTAGGGGGATGGTAAAAGATGTGATCATCAAGTTAGGAGATTTCTACTACTCGATGGACTTTATGGTGCTTGACTATGCACCAGTGTATTCAAACGAGCAACAAAAGGTTATTTTAGGGCGGCCATTTTTGGCAACTGCCAATGCTCAAATCAACTGTCAGGATGGAACAATCGATATGACATGTGAAACTCGTAAGTTACGTTTTAATGTGTTTTCCAAGGCGATCACTTATCTTGTTAATGATAAACTTTTTGATACAAATGTGACTAACGTGTGTGTTCCTCCCTACATCTCACATGTAAACGAGCACATAACTTTTGATAATGGTTGCAAGTATGATACGAATAAACAGGTGGACTTGACAGAGTTTGTAGATTCAAAAGAAAATAAACAGCCAGTGATGGAGATGGAATTAAAGAATGAGAAGCCAAAATGGAAGAAAAAAGTTAGTGATCCACCTGATCCTAAAAATGCTCAAGTTAAGACAACGATGTTCGGTCCATGTTTGGATGATGTTAGGAAACCGCTAGATCAACAAAAGCAAACAATTATAGAACTCTCAGAAGGCAAGCACCACTTTCGACCACCATGAGTGGTGACAGGTATGGTCTGGCTGAAGACCTAAAACTTAGCGCTACTTGGGAGGCAACCTGAGATGTTTGTAATTTTTAGTTATTTTTATGATATTTTTTTGTTTGCAACTTTGTGGGCGTGTTCACTAGAAACCCTCACGAGACTTCACTCATCCACTCGGGTTTATCGAGAGGTTTAAAAGGCTTGTTGCATATGCTAAATGCAACCGTGATTCCTACGAAAGTGAGTGTTATTAATTTTTTTAGTTTTCGTTTTAGCGTTTTAGCTTCAAGCAGATGCAAACATGCAAGTGTGGGGAAGCACATTGAATTTTAATAGCATATTTGATGAGGTGGTTAACAAGTTTACCCATAATCTTCATGTAACAAGATTGAAGCACTATCAAATCATCTGTCATCAGGTCCATGTGTACTTTCTTTGACTTTATTTGCTATTTTTGTTTTGCACTGGGGGGAGTGTTTGGGGTTGGTAAAGATAACAAGAAATCATGTTGAATTTGAAACAACCATGCATTGGGGACAATGTATCCCAAGTGTGGGGATGGGGGATTCATAGGTAGACACGTATTTTGGAGAAATGGAAATTTGGACAAAATTTGAAAATTTGAAAATCTTTAACATTGTTCTCTAAAAATACTAATCATTGATTAAGGTTCTTGGTCATGGTTAATTCCTCAAAGGTTTCAACCCGGTCGGTTAATGGCAGTTGGAAAGGGAATGCCTAGCTAGAGGTGGCAAACCTTGGGTGTAGTAAACTTGCACATGTTATGTCGGCAGCCCGATCCCACCGTTTCATATGTGAGAAGCTTATTTTTTGGTCGTATTAAATCTATTTGCTTGTTTGAGTATGCAATGATACAGTCTAATGGTAGAACTTGTGGAGCGCGGGCATATTGAAGCTTGAAACCGGGATTCTCATTAAAATGATTGAGGCATTAGGATTAACCATAGGATAGCTCCATGGGACCCACCTATTTAACGTTTATCCGTAGTAGCCAATTTTGAGCCTCTTCCCATTCATTTGTTTCACCAAACTCCTTGACCCACTAGCCTTTTGTGTAGCCTATTCACTTGTTTACCCATGTGATGGAACTTGAGTTAATTAGTGGTCGTAGTGTTAAGTTTAATTTGATATAATGTTTCGAAGATGTAGTTAGGGATTGTTAAGCATAATAAATCCCGTTATTTTGTTAAGTTTATTCTTAAAAAAAAAGAAAAAAAAAGAAAAAAGAAATGGAAAGAAAAGAAAATTATGTTAAAATAGTGAAGTTGAAAAACGGAAGTATTAGACATGACAAAAAAAAAATTGTGCTTTGGAATAAAGTGTAGTTAAAGGGTTTGAAGTCATTGAATAAAGTAGTTAACTCAAATTTTTCATCACTTTAGTCACTTATACCCTAAATTATCCCTACCCGAACCTAAGCCTAACATTACAACCTTTGAAAAAGCCCTCATGATTGGTGTGCAATCTCGTGTTAGTGAGTGGAGATTTGATTGTTTTACAAGCCTATGCTCACTAGTTTTCATCATTGCTTGAGTGCTTCATAAATACCGGCACATCTTTGGTCGGGCCAGAAATTACACCGAGTGGAGAGTTTTATTGTGAGGGGTATGATATGTGCAAGGGAACCACCTAGAGTTTGAGAATCTTAGTTAGGCGATCCAGCGGGTTAGAGGTTTGTGGTTGTTAATGGGTCATAGTTGCTAACTTGGGAATTAGGTATGCCCATGAATCTTAATCGAGTTTGGTATGTGTGCGTCTATGTGCTCACCTAATTTTTGTTTGACTTGAATTCTTGATTCTTAAAAGCAACCTCGCTTGAGGGCAAGCGAGAAACAAGTGTGGGGATGTGATGCTAGGGGTTTGGAATGAGGTTTATCATGATTAAGTGATTAAATTTAATGCATTTAGTATGGTCAAGTGTAAGAGATTGTGTTGAACAAGTTAACTACGAGGATTTGATGTTTTGTAGGTTAAACGCAATCATTTGAGGAGTTTTGAAGAATGCACATGGATGATAATCAAAGATCATGATAGATGAGATGAAAGAGAATTCAATTACGAGAATGTGGCCGTAAACGGGGAGGAAAACGGAGTCCGAACGAAGAAGTTATGAAGAAAACAAGATTTGGACAAAGTTGGTCGGCCATGACTTACGGTGGGGGTGTGCCTTACGGCCAAAGGAGCTGCGAAAAACAGAATGAACCCACCGTAACTTACGGTGGGGAGACGTCTTACGGTGGCCACGCGTGCTGAACTCGTTTAAAAGACGAAAAAATTAGGTTTTGAGGAGATCTTCCATTCTACACCTCCAAAGTCGCCCCCTTTCGTCCCCAAGGCTCCAAGAGGCTCCCGAGAGGCGATTTCAAGGCTTCTCAAGTGTTTTTAATCATTCGGTTTGATTCCTTAACATTAGATATGATGTTTAATTTTGATTTTGATTTGGTGTTCTTCATTACCATGTCTAGCTAATCTCCTAGTAATCTTCTTTGGATAGTAAGGTTTACTACTATGATTTGTTCTTGATGATTTGTGGTTGAGTTAATGTTTGAACACGGTAGTTTAAGCCGAGTACATTATTTGTTGGTTGAAAACTCTAAAATATGTGTGTTGCTTTCAATTCACTTGTTCCACTTTGATTGTTTTAGATTTCTTTTCATCTGGAAACGTTGATGTTGGATGGGATAGAGTATCACAAACATAGGATATGATTCGAGTAGTTCTTTAACAACAGTCTTATTCAATCTATTGTTTTTACCCAAATTGACCCGTTAAGCTTATATGACTTTTATGAACACTCAAAGCAAATCTAAGTAGTAAACCTGAATCCGGAGAAGATTACTTATTTACATTATTGTTTGCAACTCAATTAATCATAAAGTTCGTTCTTTTCTCGATTAGTCATTTTTACTAAGTTTTTGTAATCAAGCTACAAACTTTTAGATTTAAACTACAAAACTTTCCACATATTCCCTGTGGATCGACCCGACTTACCCTAGCTATCTTAGGTGAGTTTGGAACCTTATAAATTGTTTTTGATTAGGCTTGACAATCTGACATCAGGCACCATGTCAGCAAGGAAACAACCAGCAGCAGATAGTGGCCATAGCGGGTGCTCAAGGCCAAGGAAACCAAGGTAATGCTGCACGGGGTCGTGCCTTCGTCATTGGAGCTAATGATGCCCGTCAGGATCCGAACGTTGTCACGGGTACGCACTTACTCAATAACCATTTCGCATCTGTACTTTTTGATACTGGAGTAGACAATAGTTTTATATCATCTGAGTTTGTGCAAATGCTTGATTTGAGTGCTAATAGACTAGAAACTAGTTACTCCGTAGAAATGGCTAATGGTAGGGTCGAACAGGCAGAGGAAATTATTAAGAACTACACCCTGATATTGGAAGACCAGGTCTCCAACATAGATTTGATACCCTTTGAGTTGGGAATCTTTGGCGTAATAGTGGGAATGGATTGGTTATCGAAGCATGGAGCCGAGATTGTTTGCCGAGATAAAGTAGTGCGGATTCCCACGTCAGACGGGAAAGTACTCAGAATACAAGGAGAGCGACCGGGAAAGAACTTGAAGCTTATCTCCTGCATGAAAGCACGCCAAAGTCTACGGAAGCAGTGTTACACTTTTCTGGATCACGTGGTAGAAAAGAAGGAAGAAGAGATGAAACTGGCAGACATTCCAATTGTACGGGATTACCCAGAGGTGTTCCCTGATGATTTGTCTGGATTGCCTCCTCCACGACAGGTGGAATTCCGTATAGAGCTGGTTCCTGGAGCTACACCGATAGCAAAGACGCCGTATCGGTTAGCACCCTCCGAGATACAAGAGTTGTCCAGTCAACTACAGGAACTATTGGAGAAGGGTTTTATTCGACCGAGTTATTCACCGTGGGAGCACCGGTGTTATTTGTCAAGAAGAAGGATGGGTCGTTCCGTATGTGTATTGACTATAGGGAGTTGAACAAATTGACCGTGAAGAATCGGTATCCCCTCCCTAGAATCGACGACCTGTTTGATCAGTTGTAAGGAGCCTCGTATTTCTCTAAGATTGACCTCCAATCTGGATATCATCGGCTAAGAGTATTCGAGGATGACATTCCGAAAACAGCATTTAGAACTCGATACAGGCACTATGAGTTCTTGGTCATGCCGTTCGGGTTGACCAACGCACCAGCTGTGTTCATGGATTTGATGAATCGGGTGTGCAAGCCTTATCTTGATAAGTTCGTGATCGTATTTATAGACGACATACTTATCTACTCCCGTTCGAAAGAGGATCACGAAGAACACCTTCGAGCAATTCTAGAACTATTGCGGGAAGAGAAACTTTTCGCCAAATTCTCGAAGTGTGAATTCTGGCTTCGAGAAGTGAAGTTTTTAGGTCATGTGGTTAACAAAGATGGAATTCATGTGGACCCCGGTAAGATTGAAGCTGTGAAGAAATGAGATACACCCCAAACATCCTCAGAAATACGGCAATTCCTAGGATTGACCGGATACTACCTTCGTTTTATTGCGAACTTTTCGAAGATCGCACAACCGTTAACGCTGCTAACCCAGAAAGACAAGAAGTTTGATTGGGGACATGCACAAAAACGAGCTTTCCAGACGTTGAAAGAAAAGCTGTGCAATACTCCAATACTGTCCCTCCTAGACGGAACTGATGACTTTGTGGTGTACTGCGCTACTTCACATCAAGGATTGGGTTGTGTGCTAATGCAGAAAGATAAGGTGATTGCCTACGCCACACGACAACTTAAGGTGCACGAAAAGAACTATACAACTCATGACTTGGAGTTGGGTGCTGTAGTATTTGCACTTAAGATATAGAGGCACTATCTGTATGGAACCAAATGCATCATCTACACAGATCATAAGAGCCTTCAACATATTTTGGATCAGAAGGAACTTAACATGCGACAGCGACGTGTAATATCCGGTTTCTAAATCCGGACTTGTATATTATATTATAGTTATGATTAATTAAATTAAGTTGAGTTGTTTGAGTGTTTAACTGTTCAGTCGCATAAGTCATATGCGAATGAACTTCAGTCGCATTCCTTATGTGCGATTGAGACTCAGTCGTACGAATCGTAGGCGTATGAGCTTCAGTCGTACGATTCAGTCGTACGAATGGTTCAATCGTACGACTGAGGGTGAGGCGGTTAAGTTGAGTGTATGGATAAGTGGGGCGGTGCAGGGGGTTCAAGGGCGGATTTCTATCTGCACCTATTCTGTTCTCTTGTCCCCTTCACACCCAAACACCCTGTTCTCACGAAATTGCCTAGACGAAACCCCGTTTCGGTAAGTTTTGAACATCACGGATTAATCTGGAGATGTTATAAGTTGTGTGTGTGATTGAATTTGATCCAATAACTTGTTTAAATCAGTAAATTGGTCTGGTTCATTTCTGAATTTAAAATCCAGTAATTCAAATCCAAGTTTTTGTGAAATTTTAATGAAACAATGGTCTGAAACCATTGTAAACGATGTGTATAGGATCTGTTTTGAATATGGTATGATTTGGATGGTTAAAACTCAAATTTTGAGTGAGTTTGGATCAAAAAACGTCAAGAACACAACTGCTGATTCGTTTCAGACGAATGGGCTCAATCGCATGCCTCAGTCGTACGAATGAAGTCTAGTCGTGCGACTGAGTGCGAATGGAGGTTCAGTCGTGCGATTGGAACCCAGTCGCCTGGTTAGAAGTACGAATAAAGACGAGTGAACACCGGATACGAATGAGAACTCAATCGTGCGGATGAATGGTTAGTCGTACGAATGAAGGTTCAGTCGCATGGTTCATCCGCATGGGTCCAGTCGCATAATTGCTCATTCGCATAAGTGTTCAATCGCATGAGGGCCCTGTTTGAGAATAAGTTATTGAATCAGGGTTTATTGCTTTAGATATACCTTGATTAGAGGAAGGACTAGTTACCTTGTGTACGTGGATTGTGTAGATTGTCGTGAGAAAGTTGATAAGGTGAGTTCTAAGCCCTTTTTAAATGTTTGATTTTAACATTCGGGCTAGCACACACATATTGATAAATGAATTGAATGTTTTAGTACCAGAATTGTGATAGTAATGATGGATATGTTTCTAACAGTTTGTCAAGCTGTTAGAGGGAAAGTGGGGGTAATAAATGATTACCTGAACATTGTTAATCATTACATGATGGTAATGATTGCAATGAGTCAGGTAGGGTGTAAAAGATAGTCCTCTGAACATTGTTAATCATTACGTGATAGTAATGATTCCAATGGGTCGGATGGGGTGTGATGATTAATGAAAATATGTTAAAACTGGTGCTAAAAGAAAGAATGTGTGGGGTGTGAGTGAATGTGATAATATTGGCAATAAATAAAAGAAATGCTCGTAAAATGGTAATATGATGTAAATCTCAACAGGCCAGTTAGGGTAAGATGCCTGGGTGTGAAACTGTACAGTTTGATAGGAGTGATGACGATCACTCAGCTTTGTGAACATCTTGTGGTGACGACCCTAGATGATTAATTGGCATCCTACTGGATGAGAGATAGTAACCGGTAGTTGCTAGATGTGGGCAACCGACGTTACTGGGTATGGGAGACTGGTAGTTGCTAGATGTGGGCAACCGACGTCTCTGGGTATGGTAACCGGTAGTTGCTAGATGTGGGCAACCGACGTTACCGAGTATGAGAAACTGGTAGTTACTGGATGTGGGCAACCGATGTTTCTGAGTGTAGTAACTGGTAGTTGCTGGATGTGGGCAACCGACGTTACTGGGTATGGGGAACTGGTAGTTGCTAGATCTGGGCAACCGACGTTCGATGGGACAGGTCCAGTGGGACAGAATAATGATAAAAGTTGAATTTATAATATTGCCAATAAAAAGATAGTCGTGGTGTGTGTGAAAATGTTGTTAATGTTTTAATGAAAATTAGAACTCACCAGTTTATCTGATGTTTTGAGTGTGTTATGTGTGCTAGGTAAGGAGGGATCCTCTGATAATAGAGGAAAGCAAGTATGAGCTGATGAGGACGCTATCCTGGAGCAACTGCTGGCATAGGATTTAGGGCTTGTAAATAATGTAAATAGGGCAATGTATAATTAAATACAATCATATGTAAAATGTTTTAAGAAGTTGGGTTAATATATATATTAGTGTTTAAAGTCTTCCGCTGTAAATAGAAAAGCTCTGATTTGTGTTTAAAATATTAATCCAACTGTGTGACGTGCCTCCGGTGCCCTGCCGGGTTTAGGGCGTCACACGACGCTGGGTAGAGTTACTTAGCGACTACGATTGTAAAATCCAGTATCATCCCGGGAAAGCTAACGTGGTGGCTGATGCTTTAAGCCGTAAAGAACGTGTGAAGCCACTACGTGCTCGAGCGCTAGGTTTGACTATTCAAACTAATCTAAAGGCTCAGATTCAAATTGCACAAAGTGAGGCTTTGAAAGAAGAAAACCTTGCGGGAGAAGAATTCTGAGGGTTGGATAAACAAATGAGTTGCAAGGATGACGGCGTACATTACTTCATGGATCGTGTATGGGTCCCCAGATGGGGAGGTGTACGTACACTAGTCTTCGATAAAGCACACAAGACTCGATACTCTGTTCATCCTGGTGCAGACAAGATGTACCATGATCTGAAGGATCTGTACTGGTGGCCAGGTATGAAGAAAGACATTGCTATATATGTGAGCAAATGCTTGACATGTTCAAAGGTCAAGGCTGAACACCAGAAACCATCGGGACTATTGCAACAACCTGAAATTCCCGAGTGGAAATGGGAGAACATAACTATGGATTTTATTACCAAACTCCCGAGAATGCCAAGCGGACACGACTCGATATGGGTCGTGGTGGATCGAATGACAAAATCCGCTCACTTCTTGCCTATCCGAGAAGACTATAAAATGGATAAGCTGGCAAGGTTGTATATCAAAGAGGTCGTGACACGGCACGGGATGCCGGTGTCAATCATATCCGGCCGAGACAGTCAATTTACTTCACGATTTTGGCAGACGTTACAGAAAGCGATGGGCACTCGATTAGACATGAGTACAGCCTATCACCCTCAGACAGATGGCCAAAGTGAACGAACAATACAGACACTTAAGGACATGCTGAGGGCATGTGTCATTGATTTTGGTGGCAGTTGGGATACACATCTACCATTGATCAAGTTTTCCTACAATAACAGTTACCATACTAGTATTGGGTGTGCACCGTGCGAAGCGTTGTATGGCCGGAAATGTAGATCACCGGTATGTTGGGCCGAGATTGGTGAAAGTCAGTTAACAGGACCCGAAATCATTCAAGAAACAACCGATAAGATCTTCCAAATCAAAGACAGACTTAAAACTGCTAGAGATCGCCAAAAGAGTTATGCCGACAACCGTCGGAAGCCGCTAGAGTTTAACGTTGGGGATCGAGTGTTACTTAAGGTCTCTCATTGGAAAGGGATCGTTCGGTTTGGAAAGAAAGGGAAGTTTGCCCCAAGATATGTTGGACCGTTCGAGATCACAGAAAGAATTGGTCCGGTGCCGTACCGATTAAGGTTGCCATAAGAGCTTAACAGTGTACATGATACTTTCCATGTATCGAACCTCAAGAAGTGTTTAGCTGACGAATCACTTCACGTACCTATTGAGGATATCAAGATTGATGAAAGCCTTCATTTTGTGGAGGAACCCATTGAGGTCATGGACCAAAAAGTCAAGAGGTTGAGGCGCAACAAGATACCTATTGTTCGTGTAAGTGGAATTCTAAATGAGGGCCAGAGTTTACATGGGAATGTGAAGATCAGATGAGGCTTAAATATCCACATCTATTCGAGGATGACACTCCTGGACCTAGCACCAGTTGAATTTCGGGACGAAATTCCCTCAACTGGGGGATACTGTGACATCCGTCACCAAAGGTCTGTCATTTAACGTGTTTGATTAACTTTTGTTATCGGTCATTCCTCATCTCTGTAGCCTATCTATGTGGATATCATATTTGCTTGCTTGGTTATCCTTATGCTTGTGCTATCGTTGCTTGCATTGTCATCATCTTAAAACGTTTTCTAAGATTGCCCCCGTTATCATTGAACGCACCATTTTTATATAAACCTAATGTTACAAATAAAATCATTTTTAAATTATAATATCATTAACTACGTCTTTCATCATTAATAAAACAAGCCTAGTTAATGTCGTTTCAACCGAAATAAAATTCGGGAACCTGGGGGAAAAGTGCAGGGACTAAAATTGACATTTTACCAAACTAAGGCTGGGTATATAAACCCCATTTCCAGCCCTAGCCCTCATTCTTCACCATCTTCTTCATCTTCTTCTTCTTCACCTTCTTCACCATTCTAGCACCAAAAACCGCTCATTTTCTTGCGTTTTCACCGGCAAATATTGGTTATCATCATGAATACTTACTTCTAATAGGTAGATAACCTCATTTGAACCGTTTCTTGCTCGATTTCACTTCTGTGTTTTCTAGGGTTTCGGGTGCTCGGGTTCATCCGAGCACATAAGGTCGTGTGGGCTTGTGTTTTGCGTTTTTGAGTGTGTTTCTTGTTTAGACATGTTAGAATGTGGATTCTGGAAGTTCTTGGGGTGTAAAACAAGTGCACGGAGCAGCCGAAGGCTGCTCAGCACTTCAGCAGTCGCTATCTGCTGCACTGAGCAACTGGGTCTGTTCATGCGACTGAGCCGTGCGATTGGGTGAATCGCACGACTGAGTCATGCGTCTGGGTGTGTCGCACGACTGAGCCGTGCGATTGGGTGAATCGCACGACTGAGTCATGCGTCTGGGTATGTGCGATTGAATGTGTGTGCTTTTAAGTCCATGCGAGTGAATGTGTGTGTGATTGAGTCAACGTGGATGAGATTGTGTGCGATTGTGCGTGAGTCGCACGACTGAAAGGCCAGTCGCACGAATGAATGTTCAATCGCACGAATGAAGCTGATACGTGCGAATGAAGGTTCAATCGTGCGTATGGAGGTTTAGTCGTGCGATTGGGTGTTGCATGGTACGACTGAATGCCTAGTCGCACGAATGAAGGTTCAATCGTACGAATGAAGCTTATTCGTACGACTGAAGGTCCATTTGTGCGAATGGAGGGTTGAGTCGTGTGTCCGGTCCTGTTGTGTGACTGATGATTCGTGTATGTGTGAATTCCCTTTTTGAATGTCTCGTGATGATAAGGTAACATCAATAAAGTGTCATTGTTGACCACAAAGATTAAAGTCAACGCTATTAACAGGCACATACTTTTTCAATTTAAAACAACCTAACCTTTTTCATTTAACGACAACCCATTTGGGACTACAAATATTTAACTAGCACCACCTTTTATAATAATGGGATCCCCATACGGATGTCATTAGCAATGACGACTACCCTCAATACTTGGATCTACACAAGGTCCAATATGTGTATGCCTGCTTGTGTGTGCTACCCACGACCGAACTGAAAGAGCTCGAACTAATCGAATGCCATCTTACACCTTATGCTCATATTAATGCTTGTCAGTAACTGTCAATAGGTGTTTGACCGTTCATAGCATTCTACCGTTGGGAATATTAATCATACGTGTTTATCATCTATTCTGTGAGTTCCGTAGCCCCTTTTTACTCTTATAAAACCTTTTAAATATTTTCAACTTGGGGGAAAAGAATGCTCACCTACTTAACTTGATTTCAAGCATCTTCCCTAGTGGAAGCTGGCTGCTACTTTTATGAGTATCTTGTCTTGCTTATCTTGTTGATTGGTGCTATATGAACTTGACTCTATGCTATGTTACCACCTCGTATGTTACTTGGTGGTATTTCATTACTATGCGCTACTACTTTGATATTATGTGTTGATTGATGCCACCTGTGAATGCTATTGTTGATGGATGCATCGGCTGTGTGGTTCTTCTGTGTGGTTCTTCTAAGCCGATCATCCGTTACAACCATTAATCCCGGTAATGGGACCTAGGATTGGTTTGGTTGTAACTTATACGTATGCACTTCGTGGATCTTACTACGTCATGTAAAACTTATGGGATGCTTTCTTTACAGCCATCAATTCCCGTGTGGAACCGATGTATAGGTTTGGCTGTAGCTATCTATATCTTGTAAAACTGCTTACACATAAGTGTAGTCGCGGTAACTCTTATTAAACTTACAAGTTGTTTTCATCTTAACATCTTTTTTATTACTTAAAACCTGTGAACCTCACCAACAATTATGTTGACCGTTTTGAGCATGTCTTTTCAGGTGATCAAGGTAATTGAAGTTCTAGGAGTGCTGCCTTTTAGAGGAGACCCTAGGATGCATTTTTTGAGGATTAAGCATTTTGTTAAACATTGATTTTTGGAACATCTTGGTTGCTTAAACTTGTACATTGTATACTTGTTCCCGGGTTGTGGGAATTTGCATTACAAGTTATCATCAATGCTTATGTGATCATTTTATGTTGTGCTTATGATTATGCTGTCGTGAACCTTGACTGAACACGACACAAGTCTCCATTTGTGATCGGGTGTCATCATGACACGCTTGTCATCATATTTGTATTGCTACTCTATCGTATACCATGTGTTATGACGATCCCGTCTTGCTCGCATCCCCGTGTTTCCGCTTTAGCGGGGGTGTGACACAACCCCTAAGACGTCTGACTGGGTAAGAGACTCTGATTTAGTAAGTGTTAAACCAGTAATCGTTTTTTGGTTGAATCTCTGAATATCTGTACAGATTGATTATTTTACCCCTCTGAAATATTTTATGCTAAATGAAATGTATATGTTTGGCTGTATATCAGAATGATAAGACTGAATGATAAATAACTATAAAAAAATACAAAACATCATATACATTATTATAAATACAATATATTAAAATCCAAATACAAATTCATCCAAATACAATATAATTAATCTCATCCGAGTTCAAGTCTCTTATTCTTTCAATTCTTCCTTTGACTAACCGTAACCATTGCCAGCAAAGTAAAATAAAAATGATAATCTCATCCTTTGAATATATAAGCTACTTGTTAATAATTAAAAACAAATATAAACATAATAAAACTCAAGTTTCATAAAGTACCAGCTTCTTGAATCAAAAACAACACATTTCTTATAATCTAGTTTTGTAATCTACTAACATCTTGAATCAAATAAAACCCAACTTTCATAAACTACCAACTTATTAAATCAAAACAAACCCAATTTTTATGAATCAAACCAAACATAATTTGAATCAAAGCAACACAACTTTTGTAATCTACCAACATCTTGAATCAACTAAAACTCAACTTTAATAAACTACCAATTTTTTGAATCAAAACAAACACAATTTTCATGAATCAAACCAAACATAACTTGAATCAAAGCAACACAACTTTTATAATCTAACAAAATCTTGAATCAATTAAAACCCAACTTTCATAAACAACCAACATCAATAATTGAAATTCTTGAGACCCTAGAACTAAATTATAACTTTTAGGAACTAAAAACATCCAATTTTTATAAAAGCCCTAATTTGACATATCCATACAACCCTAGAACATACAAGTTTCATAAAAGCTTTATTTTATTTTCAAATTCTTGAAACCTAGAAATAAAATCTATGAAATCACATATGTAGAATTAGAAAGATGAGATTACTTGAAAAAATAAGAAAACAAAATAGAAAGAACTTGTTGTAGAATGAATTTTGATGCCAAAATCGCTGCCTAAAGGGGGTTTCGGCCGTGAGGGGGCGGCGGCGACTGGCATGGTGGTAAGGGAGATGTAGATGGGTGCGATGGGAAGGGGGAGGGAGAGGTCGATGGTGTTGAGGGGTAGATATGTCTTATTTTTCAAACAACATGGTTTTTGAGTTAAACCATTCAACTCTAAATGGGACTATTCAGAGGCTGTGTTTTTTTGAAACAAACACATTCATCTCTTACCGGTTCAGGGATAGCTTATTAATGTAACCACTGAAACGCCACCAAACAGCCCATAAATTTAAGGTGTCTATAAGTTATTTTAAACTTGTTCATTTAGTGTTTGATATTAACAATATAACGTAACATTAATACCTTATTGTGTTTGTTTGTAATACCTTCTTTCCCAATAGAGAAAGATGTTGATGAAGGATCGAAAATAATCATTTTAGAAGGAATTTACATATTGTCATAATAGTAATAACACCGAGTAAAATGTTTGTTGTGGGTCTTTACCATCGTCCATTAACAGTACAAGTCTTTACCATCAACAACACATGTCTTTACCATTAACACCCCTTTCTTTCACCCAAACATGTTATGCATTCAAGTCATGTTGTGTTACCAATGTCGTATTTGTTAAAACCGTGCGATATATTAATGATGTTAGTAAAATTCTAAAATGAATGAGAGGATGTTGCTTATTAACAATATGTTTAACATAAAATTTTGTTACTAGCTGCTTATAAAGGTAGTTTAACTTAGAGGTATGATTACAACAAAACTAGCTATTAACAAAAAAAAAATGTTAGTAATATCAAGTAGTTCTCGTATCCTTCAACATAGTATTATCATCTCCCTATTTTAATAAAAAGGTATATAAGAGGACACATATCTCAACATCATATTGCTCATTAACACTTTTTTCTCGTTTCTCTCTCCTATTTAATAATTACATTAATTACTAATAATATTATTTAGATTTTTTAAATTAAAATAGTTTTTTAATAAATTAAGCAAGAGATATTTCTACTAATGTTATTTCTAAGGAAATAATTTTTCATAAAATTAGAAAACTTTTTAGAACGTCAAAATTTTTTAAAAATACAAAATATTTTATAATTGGTGTTTTTAAAAAGTATATTTTTTTAAACAGAAAATAATTAAAATTGAGAATTATAGAAGAAAGTTTTTAAGTATGACATTTTTTAAACGTTTGTTTTAAAATAAATTTTTTATTTTATTTATTGTTGAGATATTTCAATCATATCTTATATTTTTATTTATAATTAATAAATTTCATTCTATTTAATATTTTTTATCCAACCTGTGTAATACACGGGTTTACTAAAGCTGGTTATGTAATATAGTCCTCATACCTCCAATAATATATTATATAGAAACCAATGAATCTCTATATAGAATCAATAAAAAACTATTTCAGCGATAATATTGTTGGAAAATTAGTGAATATGTCATTTTCATTAACCTTGGATACAAATAATTATATAATGAGCGTGTTATATAATTAAGTATTTCGGGTTTTGTGTTATATTATATGAGCTCTTCGTAATGAACCAAACCATGTTCAAAATGAAATTATGATGAATAAGATATCAATATTTAAAGTAACGAGTTTAAGATTACTTAAAAGGGAGAATTGGTAAAATTTATCCTACATATGATTTGTGTAGAAACCGTTAGAAATTAGTATAATAAAACAATGAAAGAAAATAGAAGGACCGGGCTTGTGTTTGACACAATTCCCTTAAACAGATTCATCGTTTGATCCCAGGGTACACCGGTTCAGAGCAGCGTACTGCCGGACGTCGCACTCGCCTGAAAGGTAATCGGAAGCTGTTGAAACGGAGTCGTCGAATTGCTAGTGTGAATTCGTGGTGTAATTTTTTTCTTGTTGTGTGTTGGTATATAAACACACGAAGAAAAAATTTACTTAAACACACGAGAGTAATGACCATCATTAGTAACGGTTTCGTCGTAATTATCATCATTAATGAAAAGGTTTCGTCATTATTATCATCATTAGCAAAATGGTTTTTGCAATAAATGATGAAACGGTTTCGTCATTATTATCATCATTAGCAAAATGGTTTTTGCAATAATGATTATCAGCGGTTTATTCCATAATTTTAATGTTGGTTTAAAAAAGGACCTCTCGCGAGCCAGGGATTTCGGAGCTGCATTCGTGTCCGCATGTGGCGCAGGCGACGCAGTGGTTCAAGAAATTTCCAACCCAAAAACCCGTTTTCTGCACCCCTACGCGCGGGTAGGTGTTAGAATGAAACACAACATAACAATTTAACAAGCCTTGAAGACTTGTACATATAAACCAAATACAAATTTGTTGCCATACCAATGTGGGACAAAACTCATTTCTATTAAAACTCATTAAGATTTAGAGATTTCGACATCTCATTCAATCCTCACACCAACAGAAACTTGAAGTTGCGTATGAGTAGAGCCTTCGATCTTCTTGGAAGGAGACATGCTTGATGCACAAAGTAGTGAGAATAAAGTTTGTGTCATTATAACCATAATAGGCTAGATGATTACTATCATGTAGGTGACTATAAAAAACACATGTTTGATTCTTTATTAGTGATTGATTGAATATGATTTTCATTTAAATTTTAGTAAAACAAGTGATTATACTCTTATGTTGTGTGTATGCTTGTTTCAAATGGTATTTTATCACGTCCTATGTGAGTTTGATGAGTCTAGGATATTAAGATAGTATTTTAGATTGTTCATTCTTACTCTCACCTTTAATAGGTTAAGGCTTTATTCTCCAATGAGTACAGGATGAGTCATGATAATAACTGATAATCCAAGTGTGCCAGTAGGTAACTATTTATAAATAAAAGGTTTTAGTAACTGTTAGCTGATACCTTTGATTATGATAATGGAGGGAATTTCCCTAGCGAGCATCTTGTTGCCACATTACCAACTTTCAAACATGTTTATGTGAACCATGACTCATAATGATATTATGCATAGTTTAACATGGCTGCACAACAACTTACATCTACATAATGATATTATGCATAGTTTACCCAAATAAGCCTGCGTAAACGATCCTTTTGATTAGACTGAAAATTCACCCATGGGGTCACAGATTTATCTTCACTCGTCCTCAATATGTTGCAACATTACATATTTGATCATGCACCTTAATCTTCAACTTTGGATTGTTACATGTTGTTTAATCTTTTTTCATCCATTCCCTTCTAAACAAATCGAATAACCATCGCCTACGTCCAACTTTTATGAAACAACATAACTTTTAGAATCCTGGACAATCATTTTTTAGTTACCATTCAACACTGAAACAATAAAAAAAATCTTAAGATATAAGATCAACTTAAAGCATTTACATTGGACCATTCTCGTATGGAACGCACATCATTCATGAATATAACATGTGAAACCATCACCTATTAATAGAAATAAATTCCATGTTGTTCTAATTCCATTTTCCTTTGTCGCTTTTATTATCACATTGAAACCTTTCAATTGCTATTATAAAGAGAAAAGAAGAAATTTATTCTATTTGCCTAATCCTCTATTTAGCTCGATTTCACAAGTATGATACCCATTGACAAGTATTGAAGCCAAACCCATCTGTAACCTCCCATGATTTACTTCTTCCATTTCGGACTAACGTTCATTTGATACATAACAAGGCTGATAAACTCTGAACTAAAGGAGTCAAATGCCCTTTCTAAGTCAACATTTCAAATGTATACATTTCTTGTTGGCCTTTTTTGTTTAAGTTTTTACTTAACTGATAATTACGTGCCCGTAAAATATTCCTAACATTTATAAATGTTGATTGGTCATTTTCGATAACATTTGACTAACCTCCTCAACCTATTAGCGAGAATTTTTACGAGAATCTTGCATATACATCTACTAAGACTAATGAGCCGGCTGTCCTTTAATGAAATAAGATCGGAACCTTAGGAATGAGAGGTATAAGCTACGAGTTGCATCTATGACTTAATCCCCTTTTATTTTCAAATCCATTTATGAACCCAAAAATTTCACCTTTTACGATATCTTAATATTTCTTGATAAGATCAAATGTGAACACGTCGGACATGGGCATTCTTGTTGTGCGCCTATGTAGCATCCTTTGTTTTTCCAAATTGATCCGCCTATCATACAAACCTACATCCTTTGTTGATAGTCACTTGTGTCTACTACTAATTACTTTTTTAATTAACTTTAACTTATCCTCAATATTTCTTTATTCTCATTTATTAGGTCATGAAAATACGTATGCCTACTTCCCATTTCGTTCTTGCCTTTTGTTTCAAATCCATCAACCTTATACCATGTAGCTCTATTCACTATTTGTCTTTTTTTTTTCAAAATCCCTAAATAACATTGTTATTTGGGTGATTTTGCCCCGAGTTAACTAAAATCACTAAGGCCATTGAACCATTAAAAACTATTATATCGTTTAACTATTTAAAGGTAAATGTCTGATCAATTCAGATAAGATGTCTTAACCATTTAACATTAGAGCTCTTAATAATTTAGCATTAGTATAATGCTTAATTATTCAGAGACAAATATCTTAACCATTCAAACATTTACTCACAAAACAAACAGTCTGTAGTCCGTACAGATGCTCACAAACAGCCCCTAAACCAAGCCATCGACCCACGTTAACAAAAAAAAAATATTGGGTCCATAATCCATTGTACCCGGAGTTGGAAGGGCGCCCGAACACTCGGTACTCTTTTTGAAAATTGAATGGCTTTAGGGTTTCAGATCATCACGACAATTGCATCCCACCATTTCTCTCAAATCTTTCATCATCAATCACATTCCATTCAGTTACAATCACCACCCTCTCATTTCATTTCATCTCGATTAAATTTCACTTGATCACTGTTCTAATCGGCATCACACAACTCTACAAACGCCATTAAGTTAGCTCCACATCTCATCAAACCCTAATCACTTATGAACTTCACCGATCCAACAATGTCGCTTTTGGCCGCTAGCGGTGGCGACACCGTCAAACTCTTTGATGTTTCGATGGATCCCGGAGACCCTTGTGTTCTCAGCCACACGCCTTCACCTGGTTCTCAGGTTAACTCCGTTAAGTGGAATCATACAAGTAAGAATTTTTATTCGTCTGGTGGGATATATTCATTAAAGGGTTGATCTTTCTCTATATTTTAGATGGTGATTTGATTAGTAGTTGTAAGTTGCAAGAATGAGCTTGAATTTTAAATTGATGTTGTGAATTGTGATCAGATTTGGTGGTGGCAAGTGCTGGTGATGATAAAAGGATATCGTTGTGGCGAAAGAATGGTCAAAGCATGGGGACTATACCTGCTGCTGGCACTGATAGTGGTGACAATATTGAGGTGAGTTGATCTTGTGTTTGACATGTGCATTTTTTGTTGTTTGGAATTGCCTCTTGAATTTGATATTAATACTGGCGAGTGGACATTTTGAGTTAATTGTGTGTTCGATGTATGCATTATATTGTTTTGGAATAGATGTTACCCAGTTGAATTTATTATCATACTGGCATCTGAAGTTGTGTGTTTTGCATATTGTTTACTTAATGATTAGTCTCGTCTGTTTCATGTTAATCTTAAGGCTTATGAATGAGGCACATTGCTGTTTAAATTGCAGGAGTCTATTTATACTATCAGCTTTAGTACCAAAGCGTCTCGTTATATTTGTTCGGGCGGAAGTGGTCAAGTTGTGAGAATATGGGATTTGCAGAGGAGGAGATGTATAAAGTGGTTAAAAGGTCATACAGACACGATAACAGATGTGAAATATAATTGCAGAGACGAACATTTAGCTTCTATTAGTCTTGGTGGTGATCTTATAATTCATAACCTTGGATCGGGTGCAAGGGCTACTGAACTCAAGGATCCTAATGGGCAGGTGTGTGTTCTTGTCCATCTTTTAGCTATCGCAAAACCATTAAGAATCCTAGTTCTTATTGGTGTTTGTAATTTATATACTTTTGTTTTCTGATGTGCTAGATGTTTGTATGATGGTTCAAGCTCAGGTCTTGAGGGTGCTTGATTATTCACGGGCTAGCAGGCACCTTTTAGTGACAGCTGGTGATGATGGCTCTGTTCATCTGTGGGACACAACTGGTCGCAATCCAAAGGTGCGTCTTGTTAAACTCATATGCATGCTTTGTATCTTTTAAGTTAGTTTTTTTTTTTTTCACTTGACTTTTCTGCAAGGCTGATTAATTTACACAGTATTTGTTTAACATGTATGCTAAGTTGATAAATGGATTTTTACTTTTAACATGTAGGTTTCTTGGTTAAAGCAACATTCTGCACCAACAACTGGGATTAGTTTTTCACCGTCCAGTGACAAGGTAACTTTTCTGTGATAAAATGACAATAAAAATTCAGCATTAATAAAAAAGATATCTTATATGAAGTTTCGGAGTTTGGCAGATAATTGCTAGTGTCGGACTAGATAAAAAGTTATACACTTTTGACTCGGGAGCAAGAAGACCCTCATTTTGCATACCATATGAGTCACCTTTTTCTTCAGTGGCGTTTCATGATGATGGAAATACACTGGCAGCTGGCACAACAACTGGACAGGTGGTATTTTATGATGTGCGTGCAAAGCTTCAACCTATTACCGTCCTTCGCGCCTATGCTAGTTCTGAGGTAAACCTATCTCCCATTACTGTTATGCTTCTTTAATTCACAGATAGTTTAAGTTATTACGTTATTTTGTTTGCATAGGCTGTCACAAGTTTGTGCTGGCAAAGATCAAAACCAATTTTTGTAAATGAGAAAAGTTGCACCCCAGATACAGCTCTCATGGGTGGTACTGTGGATGATTCAATTGTTATGCCAGACCCACTTCCTTCATCAACAACATCTACTACAATTGCCGGGTCCCGACCCTCTGCTCGTGTAGGATCCTCATCAGATTCTGCCATGTCAGCAACTTCTAGTGCTAATGATTCATTTGCAGCAGGGGAAGAAACACCACTAAGAAGCTCCTTTAGGGTTGGTGGATTGGCTAGATTACATGCGCCACGTGGTTCTAGTTATAAAGATGACATGGAGGTGTTTTCTCCACTTGTGGAAGTTCAACCAATTACACCATCTTTTGATAAATTATTTGAAGGAACCAAAAATGATTTTAATAAAAAGACTGCTCTGTTGTTTCCTTCATCAAAAAGATTCCCGCTTGCAACCGATGTTGGCAGTGATCCTTCCTCGATTTTTGACTGGAAACCTAGCTCGAGTTCAGTACAGGTTTGGTAGCTAATAACTTCAATATATGATATATTATAACAACAAAAGCTATGTAATGATTCATATTAAATAGTAATAATTATTCATTTCAATTTATTATCACACAGGACGACAACCACAATCCTGTCTCTCAACCATCATCTTCTCCTGAACCGTCATCCATAACTCCACCAGAAGCTTGGGGTGGAGTGTCAGATAAATTTATGCGTCCACGTCAGCAAGGGATTCTACCCTCTCGCTTCGCCACATTGGCATCTTCTTCCAGTTTATCTTCAGGATCCATGATGACTGGACTTCAAGATCTTAGTTTGCCTTCAAGCCAAACGGGTATCAATTTCCGGGTCAGGGATACCTCATCTAGTCAAGAGAGTTCTTTAACTTATTCTGAAATCCCATTTGGCTCTACTTCTCTTGCACTTGGTTTGAAAGGTAATCTAGAATCTTCTGGACTTGCATTGACCCAAACACGAAGATTTTCAAGTTATGCTGAGAGGATAAGTACGAATCCGTCTTTTAGTGACGGGACATCTACTGCGGTGGGGTCCCCGAAAACAAAGAAAACAGGGCCTGAGACGAGAGAAGAGATTCTAAATAGCTTTACACCAAGGCATGAGATGGCTGTCACAGAACTGGGAACTCCTCCATCAGCGAATGTAAGATGGTTGTTGTATATGCACCCACAATTGCTATTTGTTATTGATTTATTTATAATCTTGACAGGGTATGGATACACAATCCCAGAAATCACCTTCGCATCCTAATTCACAGCTGCAGGGATCTTCATTCTCACTTCAACTATTTCAAGGCACTCTTGATGAAGCTCTTGCTTCTTTCCAGAAGTCGATTCATGAAGATGTTCGAAATCTTCACATTGAAGTTTTAAGGCAATTTCATATGCAGGAGGTCTGTATATGTCGCTTATTTTTTCCTTTGCAGTTTTTTTTTTAATCTTTATAATATTTTATATTATTTTCGCCACTCATATATGTGTTTACATGTAGATGCAAATATCGAATGCTATGAACTCAATTTTGGAAACACAAGCTGAGCTTATGAAGGAAATTAAATCGTTACGCAAAGAAAACCAGGAACTCCGCCAGCTGCTGTGAACTATATAGCTATTTGTCTGTGGTCGTTTTGTTTTTAAATTGAGTCGACTTTTTCAATCATATTATCTGGTATTTCATTGCAAAGTAACCATCTTTCTTGTACACAGTGTGGTTTCTTTGTAATATTACAAGAACCGATGGTTTGTGTGGAAAGAAAAGTTAAGCGAGGCTTTTAGAAAGGCTAGTTTCTGTGTTTGAGATGACTGTGAGTCTGTGAGGCTTGTTTTAATATTACAAGAACCGATGATTTTGTAACTGAAGTTCTAGTAATGGGGTGGGTGAGATGATGTTGCTTTAGAAAAGAAGAGAGAAGTCAACTTTGACTTTTTCCGGCAGAGTGAGAGAACATGTATAGTACTGGATATGTTGTTCTAAACTGTTATAAGTTTGAAATAGAATATGTTTTCTTTTTCTTCTTTTAAATTGTTTAGAGGCAATAAAAACTTGATGTATTAATCTGATTTGTTATAAAAAGTTTCTAAAGTTACTAAAATATCTATGAAAAAATCTATTAATGATATATTAAAGCATGTAAAGTTAACTAAACACGTAATTCTAAAAATCATATAATGTATGTAACTGCTTACCTTTTAACTGGTTGAAATTTGATGAATTATAATATATATTAAAGACTTTGGTCGGTGGCTATAGTGCCACCGTACCAACAAAACCCTAATCCCCAAATTTAATAGAACTTCACAGAACAAGAACTCACAACCGGATGCTTCAACCCATCGTTTTCTCCGGTGTACCGGATCAGAATATCGTGAGAATCTCCGGCGTCGGAGAGTTGTGCCTTTGTGGAGTACAAAGTGTTGCCGGAAAAGTGTTCTCCTCGGGAAATTAGCGAGAATTTTCCGATCTGTTTGTGGGTTTTGAGCTTCTTCACGGTGGGTTCCTCCGTCATGTCTTCGATCAACAATCCGACATCGGAATCGATTATTATTATAACGTAATACCCTTCAACGGGCTCTGCTCCGGTGCCGTACTGAACCGATGAGAGACGGTGGTTTGGGTGGAGGGGATCAAATTGGGTGAAACTATACATGAAGATGCAGGGGTGTAGCTTGAGCATGATGAAGATTCAGAGACTTGAACGGTGTATTGACTGTAACATGAGATCAAATCCATCATTGTTTGTCGGTTTTTGTGATCTAAAGGGGGTGTTCATGAGGAGGAAGAAGGGGGAATATGAATGTGAATATGATGAAGATGAAGAAGAAGGTGAATATTTTCATGGGTAATCATCGTTTCTATTAGGATTCCCCTTTTCTCTTAAACCAATCGAAGCCGTAAGCTTTCAATCCATTTTGTATGTTCTTATGCACTTTTGCTTTTAATTTATAATTTACTTTCACTTGATTGTTTTGTGACTTTTTTAAATCTTTAATATACCGAGTGTCAACAGTGGGAATATGAATTGTGTTGATGATGATTTCAGTGACGACTCTCTGAACCTGAAAAACTTGAAAACAACGTCAAGAAAATGTAAGTAAAGATTATGGTTTTATACTTTAGATCGATTTCTCAATTTATCGGTTATTCTTTCTCGAAGACGCATACTCTCAACGACTTCTAATTGCATCGAGCAGATAAGGAGTTTTCAGGGTGAAATTCATATTTTTTTTGTTCGTTTTTTGTCTTTGTACCGTTATAAAGCAATTAATTCTTTGTATTTTGTTGTCCCATATGTTATAGAAGTTACTGTAAACTGTGTTTGTTTCTGCGTTTGGTTGTTCAGTCGTTTGATTTAAAATTGTTCGTGTTTCTAGGTATTAAAGTTACCTAACGAAAGCCTTAAGGTCGTAGTTGATGATTTTTTGCCTTCTTCATACTTCGCAGGTATCAAGTGTGTAGATTTTTATGGTTTGTGATTTTAAGCTTCTTCATATTTTCTGTTGTTGCTATGGAAGGTAATGCTTATGCCAATGAAAACTGAAATTTCATGGGAAATTTTTTAAGTAGAAAAGCCTTAACATATGAATGTTGCAAGAGATTTAATGGTGAGGAACTAATCAATTCTACAATCCTTTCGTTTGTCGATGAAATACCCTGCTGGGTAAGGTTTATCTTTGTATTAAATTTACTATACTAATTCTATTTAAAGCATGTAATTTTATTTTGTAGACGAGTAAGATAGGTTGTGTGGTGCTTCAATCTCCATTAGGCAAGAAATGGTAGAGATTGAGAAGATATCGAGAAAGGAACAACAGATATTAGTAAATCAGTAATGATGTCATTAAGGTAACTTAATAGTACATGGATGGAAGTAAGTTTCAAGAAGAAAACCATCACATTCATCCAAGTTTCTCTAATTCTTAATATTTTAGATGTTTAACATGTGTTAATTTTTGGGTTCTTCACCATATTTATGTACCAGAATAAGCAAAACTCATAAAATTAATATATGCAACAAAAAATATTTTCATTTATCTGTGGGGAACATGATGATATTCATTATACCTGAAATCTAATTTCTGAAGGGATCAGGACAAAAGTTGAAGAAGCTACTAAGAGAACAAATGTTTGATTTTTTTCCAAAATTTTTTAACACATATGATCATTAATAAGTAAATCACATGCCTGAGAGAATCCCATGAACCATTTGGGTAACAATAATAATGGGGACCTAATTTTTTTAGTGCAGATGGCTTTTAATTGAACTTTCTTTCCCATGCATTTGTTAGAGATGTGAAAACAAGTCATATTTATGCTATATTCTATTGATACGACTCACTGATTATGACCGAAAGTTAGTTTTGATGAGAAGTTAGAGCTGATAGAAAGAAAATATTGCTGATGGGGAGTTACTACTAAAATGAAACAAAATCCAGGCAGGTCCATTTAGGCGTAGCAGGAGTCTATTCAGGATTTTAAATCATTTAAATAGGTGTAGTGTATCAATAAATACATTTATGATAATTTGTTTGTACGTGGATGATACTAATGTAAGTGAATGTGATGTGCGTGTTTGCAGGAGGAGAGCTTAATGAATCAAACACAATATTCATAGTAAATTTTTCAAAGCTCAAGCATATTATACTTCATATAGTGGAAAGGTGAGTACTGAACATGCAGTAAACTATATTCAAAGGTGTTTAGAGCAAACAACAATATAGTAGTAAATATGAACTTGAGGAAACAACAATATATATAGTAGGATGCCACGTGTAATTGGGGTTTTCTAAGTTCATCACCAGCTATAGGGTTCAACAAGTTTACAACAAACGAAGGTCATATCTCGAATTTTAGATTGTTATAAAAGGTATGAGATTCGGGGCTATTGATCTATAAGTTTGGGTAGTAATATAAGTTTGGGTAGTAATCAAATCCCTAATTGTTCTTGGTCTGACATGCATCGTTTAGAACTTCTATTGTCTTCTGATTCAGTTTTCATTTTATTTAACATATGTTCTTATATTTGTATTCTTTAGGAATAGAGCTTGCTGTGAAATCAGAGGTCGGAACAAAGGTTTTTGTAGCTGAAATCTGAGCCACTGTAAGAATTTCGCAATCCTTTTTTTGGGTGAAAATGTTAAAGCTATAAATGGAACTAGGTTTTCTATTATTAGGGATTTATACCTACTAATATCAGCTTCTATTATTAGTATAAACTGTAATGGGCAGGTTGTTAATAACAGCTTCAAGTCCAGGTAGCCTGTGAAAATAGAGTGCATAATTAGAAAACAGTTAAGAAAAGATTAGAGAAAATTAACTAATATTGAAGGGGCAAGATGGGCATGTAGGGTAATGTGTTAAAAGAGGCATTTTTCTTACGGGTCAGGTTGGGTTGACATGGAAACATCTTTTTCCCCGTTTTGTGATGGTGTGTATTATGGATTTTTACTGGTGTTTTCTTTTATATCTTATTTGTATTTGGTTGTTTTGATGTTTCATATTCTATTATTGATGGTATTCTAATCGACTTATTGTTTCTGGAACATGTCTGTAGGTGAAGGTGCTAGGTACACACGGTGAGCCTTTAGCTAAGGTGCAGAATGTTTGAAAGGTAAGAGGCCTGGGTCCTTGCGTATATGTTGTAGTCTGTTTTGGATCTTAATTGCTAGTCTGATGTGTTAGATCTATTTAGTATTTGATTATGTGTGAATTGATTATGGCCATGAAACAAAAGCTAATTGACCTTATTATGATCTGAAATACCTTTCGAGATCAAACGTTGAGCCTAAATCAGTTCTCAAAATGAGGCCTAATGACAATTGTTTTAATCTCCCCGCGGCAACGCGCGGTGAACATAACTAGTTAATATTATAAGTGGTGTTCCAGAAAGTCTTAGTTGTGTAAAAATGTTTCTTTTTTGATGATGATTTTACATTTAAAATTTACAAGTTTAAAGGGTGAAGGTCATTATTTAATATTCTTTTGACAAGTGCACACTTTAAGTTTAGAGATTTAACATATCAAAATCAAGATTAGAAATTTTAAGTGTATATAAAATTAGACTTTAATATACTCAAATTAGGGTGATGAACCTTTTCATATAAAGCAAGAATGTTGTTTTCTGGTAATGTTTACTGGTGAAAGATGTATATAGGTAAAAGTACTGCCTTTTATGATACTAGAAGGGTGCTCGCGCAATGCAGCGGGACGACATTTTACATTTGACTACGTGCATTTAATATTTTTGTTATTCTTGTATTAGTTTTATAAAAGTTTATTATGTTTTTTCTAAGCTAATTAAAATTTAAAACACCAAATAAATGAGTTCTGCATGACAACTTGTATATACGCATTAACTTATTGTACCTTATAAAATACAGATCGTTTTAGCAAAAAGTTTACACCAAAATGTTTAAAAATAAAAACAGGTTAAGTTGTAGTCTCAAAACGTTTTTTAATATGATAGATTAAAAGATAGAGCTGAAATCTTAAAACATGTTAAGTTTTTTTTATGTATGGTTAGATAATATAAAATTTTATGCAAATATTAGTAAGTGTAAGGTTATTATGTAACTAATTATAAGGGATAATGTGTAAATAATGTTATAAATACTATTTTACCCTTAAAAGTGGTTATATCTTATGCATTGAATATAGTATATGTTCTTAATTTTATGGTACCTCTCTCATATGCTTTATATATAGTATAGATTAACTTATAATTGATTTAGAAGAATTTATGTGTGAACCCCAAGTCATGTTGATCTGTTTAAAATAACTGATCCGATTAAACTGTTTCCACTCAACTTGCCACAGGTGGTCGTGTTTACAAACTTGTGATCTTTTGGATACATTTACATGATACTTTGATATCTCATACTCGGAACATTTTTTTAGAATTGGTCTAATATGAAAATCTTACAAATTGACTATATTTAAAATAAAATACAAATAACTTAAGGAAACTGGTCAAATAGGTAAATCTTTTGAGAAAATCTTTAATATTTCCATATAGTATGACATACAACAAAATGAAACACAACTACGCTTTGTAAAATATAAATAAAAACACATTACAAAATAATATATATTCTTATCATAAAGGAAACATAAATTACAATTGACATGATCATCCTTTGAGGAAATCTTTAATCTTTCTAGAGATAGCAGCAGGGGAATTTTTCAGAATTATTTCTTCACTAGTTTTATGACATCACCAACCAAATGTAACGAACCAGTAACCAAGACCTAATATATTGAAAAATAACAAATAAATATATAACATTATATATATGTGTGCCTATATTATTAAAAATACAGACACCAGTAAAATCAAAGAATTAGCTTAACAGAATAAAATATGTGATTGAAAATGTACCTGCAGTGGAACAAACTTATTTTGTTGTTTGGCAGTGTCTCTTAACCATTTAATGGCCAAGGGAAGGGATGAAAACACTATACTGTTTTTGCCACTTATAACACTTGTGTCATCATGATATTCACCCACACTGGGAACCGGGTCAACTTTTTCAATATTTCCTGAGACATTATATATTCCAAAAGCATTGCATAGAGTCAAAACTTGCATAAAAAGATAATTAATCAGGTTTAGTCAAGTTTCTATTTTAGGTAACCAACTTATTATATCTAAAGAAAAACCATCAAAGTTTCAAAATTTTCAATTTACTGTAATCTTCCAAGTTAACAGTTTTTCAGGTTGCATACCAAGGAAAAAGTCAAACTTGGTAACCACATCAGTAGCCACATCATTTTTTTAACCGCATAATCTTCAGATTACCCTAAATTGAAGATTTTGAAGTCTGTTATCTAGAACAGAATTGACCACGGTTGGTTACTTAGTTTATATGCGATGAACCCTATGTAACTTCAGGTTGACAAACAAACTTGTTACATGGAGGTTAAGGAAGTAATGAATAAATATGATATTATGATGGTAATATTGGAAATTTTAATATACCTTGTTTATTATGTATGATCTCTTCCCAAACTGTTTGAAGGGTCAATTGCCATGAATAATCAACTTCAGAACCAGCTGGTGGAGAGGATGAGCTAGATCCAACTTTCGTGTAGAGGGACATATTCGGTACAAATAATGCTTTTTTAATATTTATACCTGAAATAAAAGAATCAATATTAATGTAACCTTACATGTGTAGGTGGCTATGTCACCCCATTAACATATCAATGTATCAATTTGGGCTGCGCTATCTCAAACGAGTCAATTATAGTGAACATTGTTTTCATAATCATAGTTAAAGCATTAACTATTTTATAACATCTTAAATATGAAAATATAATAAAATAAAATAAAATATTTCGGGTCATTTCAGCCTAACATAGCCCGTTTCAGCATGTAAGATTAAGACGCGTCACCCCACCTCTAATTAAATGTTGGCATGTTTGCAAAGAACCAAATCTGAAGGGAATTATTAAACCAAAAAGAAGTCACAGCCAATACATAAGATGCTTATAACTGAGATACCTTGACTGGCACATGTGTCCAACAGTCGTGGAAACAGCAATCGCGGGTCCCTCACTGACATACAGTTGAACAATAATATCTGCATTTTCAGTCAAGTTAAAAGGATCAAAGATGAACCTTTTTTTTTCAAGAAAGAAACAGCACCATGTTCCCATGATAGCTAAAAAACCATAGAAGTTGGTACCACATTACCACCAGATAGAGGTGGTAATTTCAACCCATTTACTTATGAACAGGCCGACCTAGGTTATGCACCTACGTCTCATCGCTAATGAGTCAATTGGGTAAAATGAAAAATAGCTAAATAGGAAACAAGTCAAATGCATCAAAAGTTATTAGAAGTTTATTTTTGATGCATACAACCTACTATATCACTTTATTCAAAATATAAGATTACGTTAGTAATTTAATTTATATTATTAAATCAAAAGCACAAATAAATATTTGCAACTAATGGCCTTTTTTCTTGCTCATTTTAACCTGTGTGGAGTCCTTCCTGGAGTCATCACTGATGCTACTTTGTTTGTGATCTTTAACTGCAAGAGAAAACCAATTTGCACAAACTTCCATGCTTTCAGGAGTATGTGCACCATCCAAATAAAACACCAGATTCCCTTGACTTTGAATATCACAAGCCCGGTCAGCAATAATCTGGGCCCGTCCTTGTAGCCGTGCACTTGTTAACCCTTTAATAAATGGCTCAGGCAAACAACTCTGTATCCAAGCATAATTAATGTTACTTATCAAAATGAATGAAATATTAGAAGCGGAAGCTTCAAAAAGATTATTGGTAAATGGGTCAGTCTGGGTTATACTTTGTCTCTAACATACTATACGCTGACCCAAGGCGTCTTCCTAATGAATATAAAATCCTAAACCTGTTAATATTTAAAAATAAGATTATCATGGCAATAATATGGGTTTTTAATCATATTTAATAACTAATACATTAATTATATATAACACTAAAGAAGAAATGGTGTTTATCAGTCGGCCCACCTGACCCCATGCAATTAAACCAAACTAAAAAAGTCACGTTTGACCACTTTCCCTTTTAGTGTGCTTACAGTCAGATCCACAGGTTCGACTTCAATGTGACCGCTCCTTTGAAGCCATGTATAGCTTAACATGATCGCAAGCCCAGCATTAACATATTGATGCTCCCCTGCAAGCCCAAGATGCAACCCATTTAACAAATTACCATCCAATTGGTTTGCCGTTTGAAGGCACACCTGCAACAGGGTAATTTGGTGATTTCCATTACAGTATATAATAGTCATCTACTCATCTCCAGCAATACAATTAAGTGATTCGACTGTAGAGAAACTGAACTTACATCTAACTGGAAAGCCTTTTCTTTAAGTACATGCATAGCTTCAGGTGGTTGAGAAACAGTATATGCAGGAACACCTTTCTACTTTAACCAAAAAAAAACTGAGAATTTATATGAAAAAGATAAAATAAAAATAACAATTATTTTTGTATACTAAGATACATGATTTGAAAAGGCACCTTAAAAATACCAGCCTTCTGCCCTGCTATTTCTTGAAGAGTATTTCCTGGTCAACGCATATTGATATAAAGTATGAATTCTATAAGATTTGTTTAATCTTCAAACTTCAGACATACAATATAAATGCTACAAAGATATTAATCAACTTATTTCTGGAAAAGAATAAATTAGTATAGATAGGAATGGCAATACCAAGGATTTCTGTGTGATCATACCCTAGGGGTGTAATTCCACATACTATAGGTGTCGGAATCTAGAAAATTTGTGCATCATATTAGACACATTTTTTTGTACAGATAATATATTTTGGTTTAGATTAACATACCACATTAGTTGCATCAGTCTTTCCTCCTAATCCAACCTCAATAATAGCAACATCTACCTGCAACAAATGTCACGTGTTTATCAATAAAAGAATCGTGATCATATTTATTTTCTGTATATGGTTATGGGGATTCAGGATTATGCATTTGAATATCGTTACAAAAAAGTGGTCGCATACTTGCTCTGTCGCAAAAATTTTGAAAGCAAGTAAAGAAAGGAAGTGGAATAAAGTTGGCATTGGCATATCATCACTGCATTTTGCCTACATACAAAAACAGAAACAAATAAGAATCATTAATCATATGTTAATTCAGTTCATAATAACTGATAACCGACCAATAAAGTTTCTGATTATGACTGCACTGTTTGTAAAGAACATTGGAGATCTTGTTACCCGAATTGAGATCAAAGGAACAATAGAACATGGGTGAAAAAATATAAAGATAATAAGAAAAAAAGAGCCTTTTTTCATAAAAAAAAAAGTTCTCAGAAAATAACTAATATTTTTCTGAAAGCTAAATAAATATTTTGGGAAGTATAATAATCAGGGATTTCATAAAGGGGTAACTTTGTAAAATAGTAACCAACTTTCAAAAGTGTTCCAATTAAGTAACTCAAGTTTTAAAAGTGTTCTAGTTAGGTCACTCAGTTTTTATATTTTATATAAATTAAAAGCCTTAACATGTTTTTAGCATGTTATACTTTTGGTTTCAATGAGAAATTATTTTTTTTCTATCTTTTGATGCTGATATGGAACGTTGACGTAAATTTTAGGTAATTTTTTTATTTTTTTCATAATTAACATGTTTTTTTTTTATTTTTAAATATAATTTTATATATTGCAAATTCTGACCACCACGTCTTCTCCACCGTTACTTACTTGACATAAGAAAATTTAATGATGACTCAATTTGATCATTTGATGGTCCAATTTGAGAAAATATGCATGAGTGACTAAATTAGAACACTTTTAAAACTTGATTACTATTATGTGACATTTTTCCTTTCATAAACATAACCGTTAGGTCTATGGATAAAAGGACATTATGGTTATATATCTATAAAGAGTGTTTATACATCCACATTTGGCTATTCTGAACTAGGACTGAATAGATAATAAAGAGTAACCATAATCTGGTTTTTGGGCCATTTTATCATTTTCTAATAACCGATACTCCTGTCACATAACTAATGCAACCAATTGTTTTTGGCAAACAATTTTGGTAGCTTTGACTCGTTGAGGTCGATCTAACCACATCACTCGTATTGTTTCCCATAAAATGTTATTTCGCCCTTAAAGCATGTATTGGAATATCATCCCAGGGAACTTCTAGTTAATGGATAGATAAGCTCTCTAAAGTGCAAACAAACTAGTGAATCTTCTAGAAGAACGAGAAGAGTTAATACGAGTAAGTTACATCCATGTAGTACATAGATCAGAATCATGCCTTCAGTCTATCCCAACACCACCAGAAGTATTCCAAGAATTTCTCTATGCATATGTCCTCTCTGAAACAGAAGAAAAAATGGGACATAAACCACCTTTTGCAATTGAATTATCTTTAACTAAACTTTACTTTGGTTATTTTTTCAGAGTTTTGGGACCATAAATTAATATTTTGAACAAATCAACTAATGTCATGATACAATGCATGATCTATGAATTAGATTTTCAAGGCTTCAAAGACACACCCATCCAATCGAAATCTTTCTCTAACATCAATGAGGTGAGGAGATGTGAAGAGCCCAGTGTGAAAACCATAATTGCGTAGTATAGCTTCTGTGAACACACATGTTGATCCCTGTAACCAATCAAATTATGACATAAATTAGTATCAATCATACACATAGAGTTGTCTCTATATCTGGATTGCTTTATCTAAATACAACACGATGAACAAAAACAGAAAACAGAGAACACAGATCTTCCATTGATTATAAAGTGTCATGGTACATGCAAATGACTTCTAAGAGAGTGATAGATATGAGACCTCTAATTCATTCCTAGGCACTGCTGATGTGGGGTATCTTTAAAACCACATATACAAGTGAATGATCATATATTTAATGTTTTCATATAGCATCTATATATAAGCTAGATAGCAAGTGCCTCAACATGTTTTGTGTTCTTCCATATCTTACACATTTAATAAACTTGCATACAAATGTACATCAACATACACATGATTACTTTCTGTCAGAGATGAATATAAATTTGCTTTTAACATAGATTGTCCAAATGGAAATAGAAAATTCCTTCTACAATAGCCACTTTAACACAATAGGGGACATATAATTGTAGTGCATATCATAGATGTCGAACACGCAAAGGGTGAGCCTTGGGCCAAGGAGCAAGGTGCTTAAAAAGTGAGAACCTTTTTAAGCGAGTCGCATTGTACAAAAATACCATTTTAGGGGTTTTAGACATGCTTTAGGCTTGTTTGGGCTAGTTTTGGTTGTCTTAGGTTGATTCCATGCTTTTTTAGGGCTAGTGTAATTGTTTTAGACTTGTTCAAATGATATTTGGCAGAAGTTTTGTCAGAACTTGGCCTGAACATGTGACCGAACGCCTAAAAATGGGACTTTTGAAGCAAGGCGACAAGGTTGCACCTAAGCGCGCACCTGGTGGGCTTTTGAAAAAACAGGTGCGTATGCACTTGCATAAGCTCAAATTATTTGAGGGCTACTTGGAAAAATGAATGAGTGTAATGATAAGTTATAATGCCATATCATAACTAACATGATAAGTATCAAATTCAAGCCATTGTTTTAGCACTATCTGAAAAATGTGGCTCTACCATTGTAACTGTGCCTGCCTCCACTGCATTATAATCTAAAGTTTTTTGTCATCCAATCAAGAATAATGAATTTATCTACACGACTACAAACTATTTGATACTTCCTCGAGTCACAAAATATGCGCATCCAGTGACAGTAAAAAAAAAAAAAAAGCTTTCGTGTAAATAATCAACAAAAAACAATACCTTTCCCTTTGTTCCTGCAACATGGATGATCTTCATCTGAGAAATTGACTTCTCCAAATCCAAAATCTAATTAACGAAGAACCATAAATCATCAAAGGTTTTGTAACACTCATCCAACTACAACCATAACCACTGTGTTTGATATGAAAATTCAAAACTCTAGCTATTTGTATGGAAATGATATACTGCGATACCAAATATTAAGCTGTTAAAATCACCTTAACATAGTCAAACATCCGCTCAAATCTACTATCGCCAACGGACTTACGAGACCGATTCTTTTTAGTAATGAGCGAAGACAAAGCATCCATAGCTTCATCATAAGCCGAAACACCACTACGTTTACCAGATCCAGCTTCAACTTCTTCACCAACACCAATCAACAAGTCAATTTCAGTTCATTTACATCGAATTTAAATGCAAAACAATCGCGAATTCAAAACTTCATTAGTATGAATCGAACAAACAAGCAACATAGGGTAGATCAAAAGTACCTTTTCCCATGGTTAATTGAGGCAGCGGCTAGGGTTATTCAGAGGGATATGATGATAGTAATATTGTTATTATTAATAATAATATTCAGCAGTTGAAGATGGAGAATGAATAATGATGATGGAGGGAACTCCCTCTTCTTCCACCACAGACTTCCGTTGGAAAGATGCTTTTTGAATTCTTACCATTTGCATCCAATATGAATACTGATAATTAGGCATAATAAAAATCTTATGCGAATATAAGTACGGAAATTCTGTGCACACCGCTGATTTTTTTAGGGTTATCAATTCAAACAGTCACGGTTAGGGCTAACCGTGACCGTTCAGTCTGGCGTAAGACTTAACTGTCACGGTGAGGTCTAACCGTGACCATTTCACAGCCCTCGGGATCAGTTGCAATTACTGGGTGTGTAATTAATGTGGGAATTGATTGTGCGCAGGTTAAATATGTCACGGTTTGGCCAAACCGTGACATATTGTTTATATTTTCTATATTTTTTTAATCTTTTTAATCATACAAGTTTGTTTTTATAATTTTCGTCGGTTTTTTTATATTTTCTATTTTTTATAATGTTTTTGGGTAAATCGAACCAAAATTGATAATTTTCGTCGGTTTTTTTCTCTGTTCTTCAGTGTCCGTGCGCATGATGGTGTTTACTTAGTCAAGTGTTGTTCGATTTGAGACAATTTTTTTTCTTGATTTTAGAACCGCTTGATGATTTTTATGTGAAAAAGGGTTTCTAAGAATTTTGGGGGAAATAGGTTTTGTTTTTCTAATCTGTATCATATTACAAGTAATTTTTTTATTAAACATGTGATGGTTTTGTTTTTATTTTATCAAATATACAAGCCATCATAACTGAAACTGCACATATATATACAACGAGTTTTTACATACAAAAAAAATAAAATACAAACAAAATATATATCTAATCTATATCTGCATCGTCACTACCCTGACCTGACCCGCCCGCACCAGAGGGGCCACCACCGTCATGGCCTAACCGCCTGGGTGGCTGTGACAATAACGGCGTACCCGAGGCGGCATAGTCCGCGACCATGTGCTGGATGACCCAGTCCAGCATATCCTCCAGCCTCGTGACCCTGGCTCGCGTGTCCTGAAGCATATCTATAACGTGAGCAGGCAATCGCACGGCATGGCACACGCGCTGAGGATGCCGGGGCGGGTCCTGGTCGTGCGGCGGAAGAATGGGCTGATCCTCCCCGCCACCAAGCGGCTCGTGGGCAACCTGAACGTGGACCTCAGCCCCCGCCAACTCGGGTGGGTCCACCAACAGCTCGGGCACCCATGCCACTAGCTCATGGTATCTACTAAGCAGGTGCCATGTGCCGTCAGGGAACCTCCGAACGATCCTCATCCTAGTGGCGGTGGCCCGGTTTGCCACGCACACAGGAATCGGAGGTAGCGGGTGCTGGGACATGGCATAAGCGTACCCCAGGCCCCGAGCGATGCGGGAGACGATGTTCCTGCCCACCAACGCCCCTCGCGCCTGCCTGTGATAATAACTAGCAAAGTAGTCCGCAAGGGCATGCGCGAGGTGGCAGTGTCGGTGTATGAGTACACACCGGAGAAAGAAAAGGTCGGCGGTGTTGACCCTGTCGGTCCCCGCCCCACAACCAGCGACGGACGTGGCGATCAGTCGGTGAATGTATCGATATAGAGGGTCTCGTATATGAGAGGACCTCGAATCGCCACCGTATGGTCCGTCGCCGATCGCAGGCCACTAGACCTGATCCAAGTCGTCAGCCCCACGAATCAAGGCGGTGGTGTACATCGACTGTCGGACCTCCACCTCCGTATAGAGGCCGCTGACGACAGCGAACCGTCTAATTGACATGCGGTGGAGGGAGCCAAACATCCGGAAAGCAACCTCCGCAGGCTGACGACCATCCGCGATGTCGTACTCATCAAGCTCCGGAAGCTCCTGTGTCACACACGCTCATCAGGGTCAGGTCCCTGTCTGTGACAATAACGCGGGGCTCCACACAGCCATCGAGCATATCTCTGATCTGCTCCAAGACCCATGTGAAGTTGTCCTGCCGTTCCCTCGATATAAATGCATGCGCAATACAAAACGACTTCGACGTCGACATAACGCCAATAACCTAAACAAACGGAATGTTGTACATGTTGATCTTGTACGTCGTGTCTATCAACATCACGTGCGGGAATGCACGCCACATTTTATACGAAGTAGGATGACAAAAGAAAACATCTTCCACGGCCTTAGTAGCTGCATTCTTTCGTGTTTCATACACGAACTCTTTAGATTGTAACAGGTTTTTAAGTTCCTGCATTGGTGTCATGCCTTTTCTCCCCTCAGCCCTAAACTCCAACGTAAGATTGTATATATCCTGAACAACACAGATGCTGTGGGGAAAGTGCTCCCTTACGGCTGAATGGATGTGTCATGGCCGCACGTGCTGCCTGTGTAACTTATTGACAAGATCAATTTTTTCGTCGGTCATCTTCCTAAGGTGCGGTGGCCCTCCTCGTGCACAACAGGATCATGGTTGAGCGTCTCGTTTCTCACCTCTAACATCCAACTGTCACTCTTTCTTACGTACTTCCCTACGAGTTTAAAGGGACATCCTTTCTTTATGCTCCCGGTACGCCTACTTGTGCCAGTGAATTTAGGTTCACCACTACGATTGCATAATAGCTTCACATCCTTTTTTCGTGACCGTCCCGCCACAATGACGCACCCATGCTCGCGTCCTCTTATTTTAGCCAACTTCTCCAAGTCCTCACGAGAATCAAAATACTGAAAAAATTATAAAGGTAGACATAAAAAACAATATATAAAACAAATAAAAAATAAAATAAACAAAAGAATAAAAACTCTTCGTACTTTATCGGTTTTATAAGAAACCGTAGCCTTTCTTATCCGATCCTCATCCCCATCGTGCTCGGCGGTGTCCCCATGGTTTTCTTTGAGGTGAACCGAACCGTCACTCTCATCTGTGTCATTCCCATTAAAAGTATCTGACACATGTGTAATTTCTAGTTCTGACTGGTACGGGGGATGTCCGTAATCCAGCTCTGTTTGTGAGTGGTACGTGTTCGAGAAATGCCCGTAAGAATTGCAAGGGGGATGTCTGTACCCTACACCGTAACCCGTCGGTCCAAATAAAGAGTTGTACGCCTCTTCAGCAAATGTGTTCGACGGGTTGGTTCCTCCTCCCCCACGGGGGTGACTCCCGTATACGTAATATTCCTAAAAAAGATAATGGTTAGATATTTCAAATAAGAAGTTATAATAAAACAGATACTAGTTCAACCTGGTTCGAATCTTCGATATATGGCTCCTCATTCAAATCTGGAAGCTTCGGCTTTTGATAATGATCTCCCGAACTCGACATTGTTTTCGAATTAAGGAGCTTTTAGAACGACGAAGGCTATTTATGTTGAAAATCAGAAGGATATTTTTGTTGAAAAAAAATAAAGATATTAATACTTCAAAAAATTAAAAAACGGTAATGGTTATGGTTGTTGAATGAAATTGTGAGGTTATTTATTGTGAAAATCTGGGCGCCAAACCGTCACGGTTTGCCAAACCGTCACGGTTTGGCCAAACCGTGACGGTTCGAAGTAGGTGACGCGCGAATCCGGGGCCTTTTGTCAAAGTACCTCGTACCGTAAAGGTGTACCTGGTACCCTAAAGGTCACGGTTAGGGCAAACCGTGACGGTTTGGTGACTGGTTTTCACTTTATCTGTGTACTTTTGTCATTTTGTTGTCTTTTGCGTTTTGTTGTCACGTGGTGTCAGATGACTGACACAGAAACCGTGATCGCAAGCCCTTGCGGTCACGTTTAGTTTGCACAACGTGACCTTTTGCTCTAACCGTGACCTTTAGGTCCGGCCTACCCCAAAAACCCCTGCACAACGTGACCTTTTGCTTAATCATTAGTGTACTTTTTTTAAATCCATAAGTATATATGTTTTATCCGGCTTAGAGACATGTATAAATAAGTATAATTACTGGAATATCTTTAATTATATTTTTTATGAACGAAATTTGTGTTGTGTCTTCTTATCTTTCTTTACGAGATCTTTTCTCTCCTTATGCTTCACGGACTTCCCTCCTTCCAGTGCTTCATTCCCTCTCATATTCAACGTTCTTAAACATTCATAAACACAAACTTTTACATTTCTCTCTTTTCTGATTGCATCCTTCATCATCACGAAGAAGTTTGTTGGATTGAAAACCTCATTACGTGTGAACATGTAACATAGACTTATAACTATTATAATAGTTAAATAACGCTGTGCATCCGGATGACAAAAGACAAATTAACTTAATAAGGATGAGATATCTACAATACATGATGCGGATAAGTTTTGAGAAATGAGTATCAATCACTTTCCTATTTTGTGGGTAACTTTGAATTTAGATTTACATTTCTATATGCGTATGTTAGTTTTGAAAAATATAAATATTGATTTTATTTGAAGTGCAAATAAAAAATTTTCTACTTCAAATAAAAAATTTTCTTCTAAAAGAAGTTTTTTTACATCTGCACTAGATAACCTTGTATTTACAAGGATCTAGTCCCACACCATTTTTTATAGATTATAATCACAACCATGGTCTTGAGTTGCAATTAAGTACTTTAGCATACATGATGCAACGAAGTGTTATATATGGTTTTGGTTATAGTCTTTGGCAGGTCCTAACGAATGGTATTGGTATGTCAGGTAATTAATAACGTACACTTTGAGAAGCAGGTTGTTTAGTGGTTGTTTCGTCACACTAACCTCAATCATGAAAGTTGAAGATCTTATTTTCTGATCAACATGATATTACTTCAGCCATCTCGTCATTTCTTACATTTGAATATATCTGGTTCACATACTCTGGGTGGAACACTGCTCTTCACGAGCCAACCTTATAACACTAGTTATAGCTTCCTAAACATCATTGACTTTATCGTTTGAAGTATAGATGATTGTTTCTTGTTTTAATTGTTTGATGTGCCAATGTTAGTTCACAAGACATCTTGATTTATGGAATCAATTGAGGATACACAATATTTGCTCACAAATCACAATATGTGTATTGATCCATATGGCTAGAGAAAACTTCATGAAACACCCTATGGTTATGAAACAATCACAATAACTATATCTTATACTACTATATAATGCATAAAGGTGGGACACAAATGTAATTTCACAAAAAATTAAGACACCTAAGACAACTTCTTAAGCATTAGGTACAAGTGTTATATCAATTATTCCTATTTTGCCCATCATTTATTAAACTTCTTCTAATCAACACATTAATTAATTAATTCATATTATTAATACATTATTTAATAATTTGAGATTATTTAATTCACTACATTATATATTTTATAATTTATAATAGTTTAAATTAACATATAAAATTATTAATAAGTATTATCTTATTTGAATACTTACCTATAAAAGTAATAATACTTTTATTACAATAATAATAATAATAATAATAATAATAATAATAATAATAATAATAATAATAATAATAATAATAATAATTATAATACCCATAATAATAATAATAATAATAATAATAATAATAAAAGTTCAGGGGGTATTTGTGACAATTTAGAAACTTAAATTATTAAGTTTGTGCATAAAACTACAAGAGATTAAACCACAGGGACCGTTTGTGTAAATTAATAATTCAAATCTCCTTCTCTCTCTCCTCTACCCGCATTTCCGGCGGGTTTTATTCCGGCCACTATTTCCGGCCAAAACCGGCTCCGGCGACCCCTCAAACGACCACTTTTAATCGATTTTTGTTCAAACAAATCGTCCCGACAACATTTCGTGCATAATTCGAACTCGTGGGCCACTGTAATTTGAATAACGGAGTCGAACTAGTGCGGTTTGAACTTTCGGCCGACACCCACTACGATCGCGTAATAAACAGTAAAATTAATCAAATTAATGGTGCACACACAACCATTTAATCGTTTTAAACATTCCATTGAGTTCCATATCGTTTGAGAATCACACAAAGCACACCTCCGATTCACCCCTTTGGCCGCGACCTGCAACTGATAGAATACCACGTTTCGAGCTTCAAAACAGGTGATTAAAACATCCTTATACTCGATTTCATGTGGGGATTGAAAGCCCTATGCTTAATTCCATAAACAACTACGAATCGATGTTCAATTTGGTCGAATTCGTTCTATAGTTCTTGGAGGATTTGGGGGTTTTGGTTCGGGATTGGTTAAAAGAATTAAAAACCAATACAGGTCAGGCGCAGGCGCCCTATCCTGCTGGTTAAAACGGAAGAGGGATGAGCAGGAGGTCACGGGTTCGAACCCGAGCCCCTGCCATATTTTTTAAAGCCCTTTTTAACTTTTAAAAATTACAGAAAAATTCTTAAAAATTATAAAAATCCTTTTATAAACTCTGTTTATTTTTAAATCATAAACCTTAATTTTTTATAATTTTCTTTAAGTTTAAACCTTTGTAAAACAATATAACAAAGACATTTAGTTTAATTATTTTATGGATTCTTCTAAATAAATGGTAAAAATCAGATTAAATATAAACTCCTACTATAAAAGTACCCAATTAATTTTCTGTAAATTAGTTTGTTAAAAACCTTAACAATTTATATTTATATTATTAACAAACGTTATAAATAGTTTATTTTGTTTAAAAATAAACATTAAACAGTTGACTTAGACCGTATTTTACAGCCAACTTACTGAGGTCATAACTTTTTCATAACAGATTCAAATCAGTTAAACCTTATGTCCATGACGAAGTTCGTCGAAAGACGAATCTGTTGATATATAAAACATCGGAAAACTCATTCGTTTAGACCTCCAAACAGTCGTTTTCGTAACAGCTAGCAGTTCTGCGCAGCTGTAAAAATCCACGTTTTTCTCATATTTCGGTAATCCAAATCAGAAACTTTTCTAAATGAAAGTTGTTTAAAAATCACTGATCTAGTAAACTGGAGATTTTCAGAATTTTTAAACGTCGTTTGGTATTTTTAAGGAGTGCGAACAGACAGGGGCAGAACTGAAACTTTTCCAATCTGAAATAAGAAAATCCAAACTATAATTTGAATTACAATATCGTAGGTTCTCGCGGAGTTAACCGAGCCTAGACCTTGTTTCTGATTATTGTCATTCGTGTATGAGGTACGGATTCTGTTTCCTTGTTATCATAATATTCACTTTTGTTTCTGTTACTTTGTAGTACGAATTTCTGATTCCTGTCTCGTATTTGATTTCCGTTCATCTCTAGTTTTGATTCCTGTCATACGTAAATAGTGTGTTGTGATTCTGTTATAAGTAGCTAGACTACTTTATATTTCTGAATTTGTTACCCGAGCTCTCCCTATCTTAGGGGTGACCAAGATGCGTTATTGCGGTATCGATAACGTGGCACCAACCGTGTCGGTGAGCTGAGATCACGGCGTCTCTAAAGAGCACTCTGAAATTATGTTGGCCGTCTTGTTATGTTATTATTTCCTCAGAGGCGTATGAATCGATCCTAGGTTAGTTCTGTATTTCCTGATGGATGGTTACACACCACTCCATTTAGGACTCTGGTGAATGGTTTGTATGTCTGCCCATACTCCATTTCACATTGGTTCACGGGCTAGCTACCTGTGTTCCCTCTGTTCAGTTATTATATGATATGATTATTAGCTCGGGTTATGTTCAGTTTGATATATATCTTATGCTGTTATATTCTCTGATTATCATCATGTCTGTTTATTTTTGTTATCTGCTATTCCGTTCACTGAGCGTTATGCTCAGGCGTGCTTTTGTTTTCATGCACGTCAGGTATGCAGGGTCATCCGGGAGGGGAGTGAAGAGTGGAAATCTGGATAAAGACGTCTGATATTTATCTATTTAAATTGATGTAATCGACTCTTTTATTAGGTTTTAGAATTTGAACTTTTAATCGTTATTAATAATGGGATTGTGTTTGGATTTTGATTACCGTGATAGTGACACATCAGCCTTGTCGGGTTGGGATGTTACAGTTGTGGTATCAGAGCCAAGGCTCTTTCCTGTAGAAAACTTAAACATTAATAATAAACTTGTGAGGTAATGGGTAGACGTTGGGTTAGGATCTAATTTATTTTCCAATCTAAATTCCAGTGTTCACTCGTATATCTTCATTTCAGATGGCTCCTAAGAGACGTGTGAACAACCGTAATGACTCGGATGGCCCCTCATCTGATACTCCTCTTGAAACCCTCATTGCTAATGCTGTAAACGCTGCTATTTCTGGAATACTCCCTAATCTGATGACTCAGACTGCTCAAACAGTCATCCAGCAGATACAACAGGCGAATTTGGGTGGAAATAACATGGGATCAGCATCGGAGGGAAATAACAATGGACCACCACCTGGTGGAAACAACACAGGACCTCCACCCGGTGGAAATAACTCAGAGCCACCTTCTGGCGGAAACAACACGGGACCACCTTCTGGTGGAAATGCAACACCACCTGTGGCTGAGATTCATGTTTGGCTTGAGCACTTTATGAAGCAAAGACCAAGATCTTTTAGTGATGCTGCTACACCGATGGATGCTCGGAGCTGGATAGCCCATGTGGAAAAGATTTTCGAGGTGCTAGGAGTCGGTGATGTATTTAAAACTAGGTTGGCTTCTTACAAACTGGAGGATGACGCTCTAGTTTGGTGGGAAGGGGTCAAACTTGCACATGGTGGAGAGAGTTATGCTGCTAACCTTCCTTGGGCCGACTTTCGCACTATATTCTTCCGGAAGTATTTCTCTAAAGTGGAACGAAGTGAGTATGCACGGGAATATGCATCTACTGAGCAACGAGATGATGAACCTTGGCAAGAATTCATGGCAAGATTCTGTAGGCTGGCTAGTTTTCTTGGGGAAGCTGCAGGTAGCCCAGTGGTCCAAGCAGAAAAGTTGAAATGGGCTGTTCACGAGAGAACTCGGAGATGGATAGTGACTCAAAGGTTTAACAATATCAATGAAGTAGCTGATGCTGTGAAAACACTTGACATGGAAAACAAGAAGAGGTTAGCTAAAGCTGAGGAGAGCCGTAAGAGAAATCATGAAGGGAACCATACCGCACCGTCTGAGCAATCTTCGAACGACAAGTACAATACAGGTGATCGAAAAGCAAAGTTCAATAAATGTAATAACCGCCAAGGTAATCAATGGAAACAAAAATAGCAAAATCCTAAACCTGCCGAAAACCAAGGTCAAGAGCAAGCCCCAGTATGCATTACATGTGGGAAACGTCATTTTGGTGTTTGTCATCAAGCTTCAGGAGCCTGTTTCAGATGTGGAAAGACTGGCCATGTACTGAAAGACTGTCCATATCCTGATAACAAAGGAAAGGCTGGAAATAATGCTAAACAACCTACTAATGAAGGACGAGTGTTTGCTTTGAACGCAAAGGATGCAGCAAACACACCAGGTATGACTCTTGATATTCCTCACATATGTGAACCTGTCGTATCTGAATAATGTAGGAGTCTTACAATTCAAATTATGCTTGTCATCTATATACTAAGTGTATCATGATCATTGTTGTTGAGACCGGATCGGACCGGCCGGTCCGACCGGTTCGACCGCGAATCGGGGGTTGGTCCAGTCCGTTCAGGGGTAGTTCGTTTTTGATCATTTGAACCGGCCGGTCCGAACCGAACCGGCGGTTGGACCGGCGAACCGGGCCGGTTCCGACCGGTTTTCAGTATTTTTTTTATTTTAGTCGGTAAAAACGGGGTGTTAAATCATAAATTAGTACTTCGGATATACAAATATAGTTAAGTTTTATATATAACTATAAAATATATGTATAAATCATATATAAATTACTTATATTTAATTATATATATAAATATAATTAAAATATAGTTAAATCCGGTCCATCCGGTCCGACCGGTCCGACGACTAAACCAGTAAGGCGTCCGGTTCGACGTCCGATCCAGTTCTGAAAACATTGATCATGATAACATGAATTCTTTAGGTACTGTTTCTGGTTCTCTCATGTTAGGAACTCGTGAAGTTCAAGTCTTATTTGATACTAGAGCAACACACTCCATAATTTCTCAATCTTTTCTTAAACATCTAACGATGAGCCCAACATTATTAGAAAATACTTTGAATATTGATGCTAGGGGTTTGGAATGAGGTTTATCATGGTTAAGTGGTTAAATTTAATGCATTTAATATGGTCAAGTGTAAGAGATTGTGTTGAACAAGTTAACTACGAGGATTTGATGTTTTGTAGGTTAAACGCAATCATTTGAGGAGTTTTGAAGAATGCACATGGATGATAATCAAAGATCATGATTGATGAGATGAAAGAGAATTCAATTACGACAATGTGGCCGCAAACGGGGAGAAAAACGGAGTCCGAACGAAGAAGTTATGAAGAAAACAAGATTTGGACAAAGTTGGTCGGCCATGACCTACGGCGGAAACATGACTTACGGTGCAACAGTTCAAAACAAAACAGAATGGCCCTGGCATAACTTATGGTAGAAAGCTGACCTACGGTACTGGACACGCTGAAATTACTTATAAGTCGTGAAAATTAGGTTTTGGGGGATATCTTTCATTCCAGACCTCCATAGTCGCCCCCTTTCGTCCTGAAGGCTTCCCAAAGGCTCCCGGAGGCGATTTCAAGGCTCAAGATCTTATTTTTATCATTCGGTTTGATTCTTTAATGTTATATACGATGTTTAATTTTGATTTTGATTTGGTGTTCTTCATTACCATGTCTAGCTAATCTCCTAGTAATCTTCTTTGGGTAGTAAGGTTTATTACTATGATTTGTTTTTGATGATTTGTGGTTGAGTTAATGTTTGAACACGGTAGTTTAAGCCGAGTACATTATTTATTGGTGGAGAACTCTAAAATATGTATGTTGCTTTCAATTCACTTGTTCCACTTTGATTGTTTTAGATTTCTTTTCATCTGGAAACGTTAATGTTGGATGGGATTGAGCATCACAAACGTAGGATATGATTCGAGTACTTCTTTAACAACAGTCTCATTCAATCTATTGTTTTTACCCAAATTGACCCGTTAAGCTTATATGACTTTTATGAACACTCGAAGTAAATCTAAGTAGTAAACCTGAATCCAGAGAAGATTACCTTTTTACATTATTGTTTACAACTCAATTAATCATAAAGTTCGTCACTTTTCTCGATTAGTCGGTTTTATCAAGTTTTTGTAATCAAGCTACAAACTTTTAGATTTAAACTACAAAACTTTCCACATATTCCCTGTGGATCGACCCGACTTACCCTAGCTATCTTAGGTGAGTTTGGAACCTTATAAATTGTTGACAAACCGATATCAAAATGGCGCCGTTGCCGGGGAATTAGTGCGCAAAGTGTCAAGTTTAAGTTTTTACTTGTTTAGCTTGTTTTATTTACTTTCTCTTCTTTGTTGCGCTAGGTATGCTTGTGTGTGCAGGTGACAGCTCCGTGCATGCATACCCGGTACGCAAGGAACAAGTCTCCGTTATTTTTTGATCCAGAAGTTGAAAAGACCGCTCGAAGAAATCGAGCACAATCCCGTGCAAAAGCTCAATCATCAAGTGCAGTCAAAGAGTGCAAGATGGAACACAACCCACCACCACCACCACTTAACCAAAATCCACCCAATGACCAACCGCCAAATCCACCAATTGATCAACCTCCACCAAACCAACCAAATGACCCATTACCATACCCAAATTTGCAGCCACAAGATCAAAACCCAATTGGCCATAACCTACCACCTCTAAGACAAAATCCTTATCCTCAACTAAGGCAGAACCCCTACCAATATGGACCTCCAAGGCAGAATATGAGACATCAAAGGGGGGTTAATAGGATCGAGGCCGAAGAGGATAGATTTGACAGATTGAGCATCCATACTTGGGATGATGACATAGATGGACGAAGTGATGGAAATGAAGATGAGTATGTTGAGGAGGATGGGCAATACAATGAACCTAATAACAATCAAGGCCGATACATACAGAATGAACAACCAAGGCAGTATAGGCAAAATCAGGGCCAAGTTCAAGGTAGAAGGCAAGGATTTCCTCGGGCAAATCGGAACCCCGGGCTTCAACCCTACCAAGCCATTGTTCAAGGGGTTGATAGCCATTTTCGCCCTACTATAGCTGGAGCTTCATCACCCATAGTCAGGCCACAAGTTAGAGGGAAGTCATTTGAGATTTGGTCCAATAGTCTGGCCATTCTTCCTGAGTTTCATGGACTGTCCAAGGAAGAACCCTATTTGCATCTGAACGAGTTTAGTGCCATTTGTGAGACTATTGGGGCACAAGGTTTTACACCCGAAGAAGTGATGTTAGTGCTATATCAGTTCATATTGAAAGGAAATGCGAAGAAGTGGTTCCATTCCCTACCTGCTGCCAGTATTTACACCTAGGAGCAAATGCAGCAGGCATTTCTAGAGGAATACTATACACTACAAAAGACAAGTGAAGCTAGAACTGCCATTCGTACATTCAGTCAGAAACAAGATGAGCCATTCCATGAAGCTTGGACCAGATTCAAGGAGTTGTTGAGAACTTGTCCACATCACGACATTCCTCAATGGGAGTTGATTTCTTCATTTTATGATGGGTTATCTGCTGAAGATGTAAGAGATGTGAATTCAACGAGTGCAGGAACCTTCATGACTAATACTGAGGATGATAATTGGGAGTTATTGGAACGGATGAGTATACATTTAAAAAGGCAAGCTCAGTCCCGGAGGAAATCAAGGAATGTGGTTGATGATTCGGATAGAAGGACTTCCAGGTTGGGTCAGTCATCAGGTAAGGCTACAGTAAAGGCTACAAGTTCTTTCACTATATGTCAGGGATGTGGTGAAGCTGGACACACTGCCAGAGATTGTCCAGAGTTTGATGAGGGGTTGGAAGAGGTGAATTATGTACAGGGTGATAGGCGACCATACAGTAACAACACCAATAATAATACTTATCATCCCGGTTTGAAGAATCACCCTAATTTGAGGTATGGTAACCCAGACAACCAGTTGAATCCAAATTTTCAAGGTCCTTCACATCAGCAATATCAGAACAGGTCAATGAGTCAGGTAATCAATACAATTAAGGAAGTTACAACAGGGGTGGTCAGAGGAATTATCAGCATAACCAGGATCAGAGAGGATCAGGAGGAAATGTAGAGCCAACAAACAGGGAATTGTTGGAGTTCATAAAGGAGATAAAGAAATCCAACAAAGTTAGAGACAAGAGTGTTGAAGCTTTATCCAAACAAGTGGGGCAGTTGGCTGAGGAAGTTGCAATTTTGAAGAAAGCTCCAGGGAAACTGCCTAGTGATACTCAAAGAAACCCAACTCACAGCTCCTCTAATGCAGGACCATCAAGTAGCAGACATCCTTCGGTTAGCCAGGTAAGCATTCTTCGCTCAGGTAAGGTTTATGATAATAAAGTTGAACCTCCAGCACAATTCATTGAAGGAGTGGTGGAGGATGTCAATGAGGATGATGATAGTGATTGTGAGATTGAACCTGTCACACCTAAATCACCCAAGAAAGTAACCTTTTCAAATAAAATTGATCGGGTGATGGGGGAAGAATCAATTAGTGTTCAGGAAAAGGGTGTGGAGGCTAATACCATCCCATTTCCTAGGGCATTAATCGATCCGGGTAAAAAGGTTTTATCGGGAAAAAGGGGACCAGAACAGGATGAGAAGTGGGAAGTTTTTCAACAAGTAAAAGTTAATATCCCATTGCTTGAGGTAATTAAACAAGTTCCCGCGTATGTAAAGTTTTTAAAAGATTTGTGTACTAAAAAGAGAAATACCAAAATACCCAAGAAAATTGAAGTGTCTAATAATGTGAGTGCCATACTAGCAGGACAGCCTGTCCCACCCAAGCTTCCAGATCCAGGAGAGCCGGTGATATCCATTCAGGTGGGTGATTTTCACATATCACGGGCTTTGTTAGATCCGGGATCTAGTGTGAGCATTCTCCCGGGCAGTTTATATGACCAATACGATTTTGGTCCATTACATAAAGCCCACACCACTGTGGTGTTAGCTGACAGAACACCCAGACTGCCTAGTGGAATGATCTTTGATGTTATTGTCAGGGTGGAAGACTTTTACTACCCGGTTGATTTCTTAGTTCTTGATTATGTGTCGGGAGAGTCAAATGATCAACAAACAGTTATACTAGGTCGTCCATTTTTGGCCACTTCCAACTCACTAATCAATTGTAGAACCGGGGTAGTTGATATGACTTTTGGATGTCAAAGGCAGTTAATAAACTCTTTTTCCCATACATCTAATCCTCTGGTCCATAGTGAATGCTCTTTGGTAGACACTATGGACAGGTGTGGTCTTCATGTCAATGAGGACAACATCACAGAGGCGTGTATTCATTATGACAGGGATCAGGTGGAACTAACCAGTGAATTGGAGAAGGTTGAGCAAGAGATGGAGGTGATGGCAGTCAAGGAAGGTAGACCTACTTGGACCCATCAAGTGGAAAGCTTACCCGAGCATATCGACACCAAGCTACAACCATCATTAACATCGTCTCCTAAGTTGGAATTGAAAGAGCTTCCTAAGCACTTGAAGTATACGTTTGTTGGAGACAACAACACCCTTCCGGTGATTATTGCCTCTAACTTATCCGAGGAACATGAGAAGGCTTTGCTGGAGGTATTAGTAAAGCATCGGGCTGCGATAGGATGGACAATCGCAGACTTGAGAGGAATCAGCCCATCTATTGTCATGCATAAAATCATCACCTAAGAAGGAGCAAAACCATCTCGAGATGCTCAGAGGCGATTGAACCCAAACATGAGAAAGAGGTGCTGAAATGGTTGGATGCAGGTATTATCTTTCCTATCTCTGACAGTGAATGGGTCAGCCCAACGCAAATAGTACCAAAGAAAGCTGGCATCCAGATTGTTCAAGGAGCGAATGGTACAGAGGTAGCCACCCGGCCGGTAACCAGGTGGCGGATTTGCATCGATTACAGAAAGTTGAATGCTGCAACTTCAAAGGACCATTTCCCATTACCTTTCATTGACCAAATTGTAGAAAAATTAGCGGGTCAAAATATTATTGTTTTCTAATTGGATATTCAGGTTATAACCAAATCGCAATCCATCCAGATGATCAACATAAGACAACTTTCACTTGTCCGTATGGTACTTTTGCATTTAGGCGAATGCCATTTGGCTTGTGCAATGCCCCTGCCACCTTTCAAAGGTGCATGATGAGTATCTTTTCAGATATGGTGGGGGACTCTATGGAGATCTTCATGGATGACTTTTCAATATTTTCAACATCTTTTGAATCATGTTTAAATTAATTACAAAAAGTGTTAAAAAGATGTGTTGACTCGAATTTGGTCCTTAGTTGGGAAAAGAGCCACTTTATGGTTCAAGAAGGTATCGTGTTGGGACACGTTATCTCAAGCAGGGGGATAGAGGTCGATAAGGCAAAAGTGCAAGTCATATCCACTTTGCCACCACCAACAAATATTAAAGGCATTAGATCATTTTTAGGACATGCAGGCTTTTACAGGCGTTTTATTAAAAATTTCAGTATGATAACAAAACCCTTGTGTAACCTGCTTCTAAAAGATGTACCTTTTGACTTTGATGATGAGTGTTTACAAGCATTTAACATTTTAAAAGAAAAGTTGGTGGAAGCCCCAATTTTGCAATCCCCGGATTGGTCACTTCCTTTTGAAATCATGTGTGACGCCAGTGATTTCGCAGTTGGGGCCATGTTGGGTAAAAGAGTAGATAAGAAGTCGGTCCCTATTTACTATGCAAGTAAAATGCTTTCCGATGCTCAATTAAATTACACAACTACTGAAAAAGAGTTACTTGCGGTTGTCTATGCCTTAGATAAGTTTCGGTCGTATATTTGGGGTAGTAAGATTATTGTCTATTCTGATCATTCTGCTGTCAGGTATTTGATGAATAAAAAGGATGCCAAGCCTCGATTGATTAGGTGGATACTGTTATTACAAGAGTTTAACTTAGAGATAAGAGATAAGAAGGGAAAGGAAAATGTCATAGCTGACCATCTGTCGAGAATCATCCATAACTTGGATGAGCATGAGCTAGAAATCAATGAAACCTTCCCTGATGAGCAATTATTGTCTGTTTCTACATCTAATGATCCATGGTATGCTGACTTTGTCAATTATTGTGTTGCAGGTGCAATTCCCGAACATTGGTCAAAGTCGAAGAAGAAACATTTTATGTCACGTGCCAAAAAATACTTTTGGGAAGATCCAGATTTGTTCAAGATAGGGGCTGACCAACTGATCAGACGATGTGTTCCAGATTCAGAGATTCCGGATGTATTGTGTTTGGCGCATGCATCTGCATGTGGTGGCCATTTCAGTGGCCGAAAAACAGGGCATCGAGTGCTACAATGCGGGCTATTTTGGCCTACTATTTTTAAGGATGCTTTTGAGTTTGCAAAAACGTGTACAAATTGCCAAAAGATGGGTAGTATCACAAAACGTAATGAGATGCCCATGCAACCAATCCTAGTGATTGACATCTTTGATGTTTGGGGGATTGATTTCATGGGGCCCTTCCCCAACTCATTTGGCAATTTATACATCCTATTAGCGGTCGATTATGTGTCAAAGTGGGTCGAAGCCATTGCCACAAAGACCAATGACCATAGTGTCGTGTGCAAATTTGTTCAAACCAACATTTTCTATCGATTTGGGGTGCCCCGTGTGATCATAAGTGATGGGGGATCACATTTCAAAAATTTTAATTTTGGTAAATTGCTTAAGCGATATGGTGTTGATCATAGGATTGCCACACCTTATCATCCACAAACAAGTGGCCAGGTGGAGGTGTCAAATCGACAAATCAAGGAGATTTTACAAAAGACAGTACGACCTGACCGCAAGGATTGGTTTAACAAATTGAATGACGCCTTGTGGGCATATCGTACTGCCTACAAAACACCGATTGGCACCACCCCTTACCGGTTGGTTTACGGAAAAGGATGCCACTTGTCGTTAGAATTAGCTCATCGTACATTATGGGCCATTAAAGAGGCTAACTTTGATTATGACACTGCAGATAAACAGAGACGGATGAATTTAACAGAATAAAATGAGTTAAGGGAGGAAGCGTACGAGAACGCCTCAATTTACAAAGACAAAATGAAACGCGTGCACGATGCGAAACTAAGACTGAAGAATTTTGAAGTCGGGAGCTTTGTGTGGTTATACAATTCTCGCCTGAAGCTGTCCCAAGTAAGCTTAAAAGTAAGTGGACAGGACCATACAAAATTACATGGATAGGGAACTCGGGAGACATCGAGATGGAAGATTTCGACGACCACATACGACAAGTGGTGAACGGCCATCGATTAAAACCATATTTGCGACCAAACGACTTGAACGGGCCGGATAAGCAGACCGACGAGCTTTTATCGGTCACTATCCGGGTTTCTAACCCGGTCTCAGGCTGGAAGGAAGGATGAGTCGAGCTATAGCCTCTTAAACGTAGCGCTTCCGGGAGGCAACCCGTGTTTGTGAGTTTTTAGTTATTTTTATTCGTTTTTGTTACATTTCCGTCGTTTCATGTGTTTTGTTTGTTTCATTAAGCGATCGTAGCTCTTTTATCATCACTCAATCAGGTACGTTTCCTTTTACAAAACCTTGAGTCGAGGACGACTCGATTCAAAACTAGGGGGTGGTGGTTTAAAGAAAATTCTACGATACCTTAAACAATAATTTTAGTATAGGGTTATGATTAATTTAGAGTAAGTTTAAGTTAGTTAGGTTTGTTAATATTGTTATAGTAAAAAAATTGAAAATCAAAAATTCAAACCACCGTAGGACACCACTCCACTGTAATTTACGGTGGAAAGCATCCGGAAATAGCAGCAAGCCCCCACCGTGACTTACGGTGGGGAGATGTCTTACGGCCGAAAGGAACCGCGACAAAACAGAATGAGCCCACCGTAACTAACGGTGGGCATGCGGCTTACGGCGGCTTACGACGGCTTCGGGACAGAAACGGGCAGAACCGCCCCACCGTAACCTACGGTGGGGAAGTACCCTACTGCAGGTTCGAAGAAGCAAAACAGGAAGCCCCCACCGTGACTTATGGTGGGGAGGGGTCTTACGGTGACCGCAAAAAAAATTTTTTTTTTTTGCAAAAAGGGAAACTAGGAGGGGGTGTTATGCACAACTATCAAACTTATTTCCTTAAGTTAACATCAATAGCTGATCAAAACCCACTTCTCTTCACTTTTCTTCATCTTCTTCACCATAACCTCTCAAGAACACCCAATCTCCCCCAAACCATAACTTTTCCGATTCTTAACCAAATCAAGCGGTTCTTGAGTCTAAATTGAGTAACTTTTCGAGAGGAACAAGAATCCAAGGTTAGTTTCTTCAAATTCCAACTCATTTTTGGTAAATCTGCACGTGGGTCACAAACCCTAAAATTGTAAATTTTGAATTTTTCACTTCCGGGTTGAATTTCTTGGTGTTAAAGTTCATACTAACATCCTAAAACCACAAAGGTATGATTTTCTCGCCACATTCTATGAATAGATGAAGTGTGACTTTTTGGTTAAGTGGTTCACATGAGTTTTAGCATTTTGGTTGAATTGTGCATGATGAAAGTGTCTAATGGTTGTATGAACGGATTTACAATAGGTAGATCCCATGTGTGAAGCAATGGTACTCATTGAACATGTAGCTCAAACTTTGTTAGCTATGAATGTTATGATAGGATTAGGTTGATGGTTGATGTTAGCTTGTGATGCTAAATGTCATGTGCTACATTAGTGGTGGTCATTAAACATGTAATTTCCCATGTAGTAGTGCGTAAAGAGTAAAGTGGATTAATTGTTGTTGAGAAACTAATCTAATGAAAATAGTAAAGCATTATGCTAGTACTAAGGTTTGAAGTTCGTTCTGTAACTCGTTAAAAGTGCTCAATTCAATAATCATCCTAAGAATAACCACCACTAATGGCATGCAATGAAGCAAGTGTGGGGATGTTGTAATTCCACACTTGTTTCGTTAGTTATATAGGTTGGTTGGACTAAGCGGTTCTTTTGATTGTTTATGGTGTAATGTGTGCAGATGGGACGATCTGGGAAAGAACAAGCTAGACCTTCTAAGAAGGCAAAGAAGGCAAATCCACCCTTGACAATCATGGATGAACCAAGACCATTGCGAGAGGAAGTGATGATGGAGGACATACCTAAGTGGAAGGGTGGACCTTTGACAAAGTTTCACCCTAGATTTCAACCAAGTCTATGGGAAGAAAAGATGTCCAAAATGAGAGACAGAAAAGAAGCATATTTGGTGGAAAGAGGGGTCCCTGAATCATTGTTTGCCCATCACCGGGTTCATGAAAGATTTAAAAAACTGGGATGGCAAGCAGTGCTTAAGTGTTATGATCAGGAGGAAGACAAAGTATTTGCACCAGCAATAGATGAATGGGTTAGTACACTGCAAATGGAAGGGCCAAAGAACAATCAGCAAATGAAACTGGTGGGATATTGCCGAGGGCAAAAGTTTACAATGTCCATGACCAACATAAAAAAGTTGGCACCATTTGATTATCTTCCCACCAACCAATATGAATTTCCTGCTGAAGACAACCTGTGGAATAGACCGGACAACAGTCCATGGTGGGAGTTGATGAGGGATACAATTTTTAAACCCGGTAAAACCAACACAATGAAAAGGGTGGACTTGAAGAAGGAAGCAAGGTTGATTCAAACCATTGTAACCCAGAATGTGATGCCTCGCAGGGGGGGACAAGGAATCGGTGCGGTTTTGTGATGTACCTGTTCTCTACTCTATCATGACAGGGGATCACAAAATGTCATTTGCTACTTAGCCATGATGAACATTTGGCTGGCTCGTATCACTAAGGCTAAACAGATTATCCCCCACTGTAGGTTGATTCAAGCCCTATTCAAACACTTTAAGGTGATTGCTCATTCGGCATATGAAATGCCAACGAGTTATATTGTTAAGGACCTGGAACCATTCAATGTAGTTCTTATGGCTCGAGTAGGTTGGGAATGGAGTACAAATGATAGGTATGCAAGGTGGAAACATAAGAATGGGGAAAAGATTAAAGTGAAACGACTGGATGCAAGACCGTTGGGATCAGGCGAGGAAAGTGAAGCTGACAGTGAGGATAGTGAAGATGAGGATGACTTGAATAACCCAAATGAGGAAGAGGAGCCAGTCACAAGACCCCCATACCCAATGCCTGATGACATGTGGACTCGGATGCAGGAGTGTAGGCCAGAAGGATTTGGCATGTGGCCTACTTACAATCAAAACAATTGGGATTTACAACAACACAGCAGGTTGCAAGCGGCAGATGATGCTCAAGCAGTCATAGCAAATCAAAACCATTGGAATCGTGTTAATCTTGTGCATCAAGAAATTCAAGTCAACAACAACTGGGAGTCACATCAGCAGCTTGGTTATCATGAAGCTTACCACCGCGGAGAGCCGTTTGTACAAGCACCACCACCAATTAACTACCTCACTCTTCCACCCAATGATGGAGGGGAGAGGTTGCCGAGACCCGAGTGGCATCACTCGGAATGGATTGATCCGATACAATTTCAGCAACAACAACTTGAGGTGCAGCAGTTTCATCAGCAACAGAGTGGAGAAGGAAGCAGTAGCGGACCACAAGAGGGTGCATTCCAGTTCAGTGAATGGATGGACGAGCTGAACAATATATTTGGACAATGTCAGTCACGATACTTTGGGGGCAATTGCTTATCGTGATTGTTCCGATCGATCAGGTCCAATTGCTCTAATTTGCACTAGATTATCTTATGTGGTTGTGTGCTTATTTGTTTATGTTTCGGGTTGGTGGCAAGAACAATGGAACAATATGGGGGTGGTTGGTGTTTGATGTCTGAACTCTTTATGTTATGTCTTAGGAATTAAGTAGCTTGTTTATGTTCATGTTTGTCTTACATTATGAGTCGAGTCGAAGAATCTTGATAACGTAGATGGAAAGTCTAAAGGAGATCGAAATGGTGAAGTCTTTAGAAAAACCCATACATTGGGGACAATGTATCCCAAGTGTGGGGATGAGGGATTCATCGGTAGACACATTGTGGTTGGAGAAATGGAAATTCGGACAAAATTTTAAAATTTTAAATTTTTTTGTAACATGTTTCTCTAAAAATATTAATCATTGGTTGAGGTTCTTAGTCATGGTTGATTCCCTAAATGTTTAAACTCGGTTGGTTTGTGGAAGTTGGAAAGGGAATGCCTAACTAGGGGTGGCAAACTTTTGGTGTAGTAAACTTGCATGTGTCATATCAGTAACCCAATTCCACCATTTCCATATGTGAGAAGCCTATTATTTGATATTATTAGATATATTTGCTTGTTTGAGTGTGCAATAATGCAGTCTAATGGTAGAACTTGTGGAGCGCGTGCATATTGAAGCTTGAAACCGGGATTCCCATTAAAATGATTGAGGCATTAGGATTAACCATAGGATAGCCCCATAGGACCCACCTATTTAACGTTTAACCGTAGTAGCCAATTTTGAGCCTTCTCCCATTCATTTGTTTCACTAAACTTCTTAACCCACTAGCCTTTTGTATAGCCTATTCACTTGTTTACCCATGTGATGGAACTTGAGTTAATTAATGGCAGTAGTGTTAAGTTTGATTTGATATAATGTTTTGAAGTTGTAGTTGGGGATTGTTAAGCATAGTAAATCCCGTTATGTTTTATTAAGTTTTATTCTTGAAAAAAAAAAAAAAAAAAATAGAAAGAAAAGAAAATTATGTCAAAATAGTGAAGTTGAAAGACGGAAGTATTAGACATGACAAGAAAAAAATTGTGCTTTGGAATCAAGTGTAGTTAAAGGGTTTGAAGTCGTTGAATAGAGTAGTTAACTCAAGTTTTTCATCACTTTAGTCATTTATATCGTAAATTATCCCTACCCGAACCTAAGCCTAACATTACAACCTTTGAAAAGCCCTCATGATTAGTGTGCAATCTTGTGTTAGTGAGTGGAGATTTGATTGTTTTACAAGCCTATGCTCACTAGTTTTCATCATTGCTTGAGTGCTTCATAAATACCGGTACATCTTTGGCCGGGCCAGAAATTACACCGAGTAGAGAGTTTTATTGTGAGGGGTATGATATATGCAAGGGAACCTCCTAGAGTTTGAGAATCTTAGTAGGCAGTCCAGCGGGTTAGAGGTTTGTGGTTGTTAACGGGTCATAATTGCTAGCTTGGGAATTAGGTATGCCCTTGAACCTTAGTCGAGTTTAGTATGTGCGCTTCTATGTGTTCACCCATTTTTTTACTTGAATTCTTGATTTTTAAAACCAACCTCGCTCGAGGGCAAGCGAGAAACAAGTGTGGGGATGTGATGCTAGGGGTTTGGAATAAGGTTTATCATGGTTAAGTGGTTAAATTTAATGCATTTAATATGGTCAAGTGTAAGAGATTGTGTTGAACAAGTTAACTACGAGGATTTGATGTTTATAGGTTAAACGCAATCATTTGAGGAGTTTTGAAGAATGCACATGGATGATAATCAAAGATCATGATAGATGAGATGAAAGAGAATTCAATTACGAGAATGTGGCCGCAAACGGGGAGGAAAACGGAGTCCGAACGAAGAAGTTATAAAGAAAACAAGATTTGGACAAAGTTGGTCGGCCATGACCTACGGCGGAAACATGACCTACGGTGCAACAGTTCAAAACAAAACAGAATGGCCCTGGCGTAACTTATGGCAGAAAGCTGACCTACGGTACTGGACACGCTGAAATTACTTATAAGTCGTGAAAATTAGGTTTTGGGGGATATCTTTCATTCCAGACCTCCATAGTCGCCCCCTTTCATCCTGAAGGCTTCCCAAAGGCTCCCGGAGGCGATTTCAAGGCTCAAGATCTTATTTTTATCATTCGGTTTGATTCTTTAATGTTATATACGATGTTTAATTTTGATTTTGATTTGGTGTTCTTCATTACCATGTCTAGCTAATCTCCTAGTAATCTTCTTTGGGTAGTAAGGTTTATTACTATGATTTGTTTTTGATGATTTGTGGTTGAGTTAATATTTGAACACGGTAGTTTAAGCCGAGTACATTATTTGTTGGTGGAAAACTCTAAATTATGTATGTTGCTTTCAATTCACTTGTTCCACTTTGATTGTTTTAGATTTCTTTTCATCTGGAAACGTTAATGTTGGATGGGATTGAGCATTACAAACGTAGGATATGATTCGAGTAGTTCTTTAACAACAGTCTCATTCAATCTATTGTTTTTACCCAAATTAACCCGTTAAGCTTATATGACTTTTATGAACACTCGAAGCAAATCTAAGTAGTAAACCTGAATCCAGAGAAGATTACCTTTTTACATTATTGTTTACAACTCAATTAATCATAAAGTTCGTCACTTTTCTCGATTAGTCAGTTTTATCAAGTTTTTGTAATCAAGCTACAAACTTTTAGATTTAAACTACAAAACTTTCCACATATTCCCTGTGGATCGACCCGACTTACCCTAGCTATCTTAGGTGAGTTTGGAACCTTATAATTGTTTTTGATTAGGCTTGACAAACCGATATCAAATATTATGACTCCTATGGGAAACTTTGTTACAATCTCTCATGTGTATGAGGATTGTCCGATCCGAGTTGAATCGCTCATTCTTACAGCGGATCTGTTGCCCATGCAAATGGAAGATTTTGATATCATCTTGGGAATGGACTGGTTAACTCGGCATCATGTTACAATTGAGTGTCAGACTCGTCGCATTCTGTTTGGAGATCCCCATCATCCTGAACTCATTTATCAGGGGACTAAACCTCGAAAAACTCTTCAAATAATTTCAGCACTTAAGGCTCGTAAATCCCTACTGCACGGCGGTGCAGGATTCCTTGCTTCAGTTAAAATTTTATCTTCTGAAGAGCCTAGTATTTCTGATTATCCGGTTGTTTGCGATTTTCCCGATGTGTTTCCTAAGGAGTTACCTGGACTTCCACCAGACCGCGAGGTGGAATTCACTATTGATCTTATTCCTGGTGCTGAGCCGATTTCCAAGGCACCTTACCGTATGGCACCACTTGAACTCAAGGAACTGAAGGAGCAATTACAGGAGTTATTAGATCTTGGATTTATTAGACCAAGTGTCTCACCTTGGGGTGCACCAGTTTTATTTGTAAAGAAGAAAGATGGAACTATGAGGCTTTGCATTGACTACCGGGATATAAATAAGGTCACTATTTGAAATCGTTACCCTCTACCTCGTATCGATGACTTATTTGACCAGCTTCAGAGCGCGAAGTGTTTCTCTAAAATTGATTTGAGGTCTGGGTATCATCAGTTGAAGATTAAAGATTCTGACGTCCCGAAATCAGCTTTTCGTACGCGATATGGTCACTATGAATTCTTAGTTATGCCGTTCGGGTTAACGAATGCCCCAGCTGTTTTCATGGACCTAATGAACCGAGTGTTCCGTGACTATTTGGATAAGTTTGTCATTGTTTTTATCGATGACATTCTGATATATTCTAAGAGTAAGGAAGAACATGAAGACCATCTTCGTATCGTGCTTGAAACTTTGCGTAAAAAGAAGCTTTATGCTAAGTTTTCAAAGTGTGAATTCCGGTTGAGTCAAGTAGCTTTTCTGGGTCACGTGGTCTCTGCAGATGGTATTATGGTAGATCCAGTAAAGATAAAGGCAATCACTAAATGGCCAAGACCAACTTCAGCCACAGAAGTCCAGAGTTTTCTTGGTCTTGCTGGTTACTATCGTAGATTTGTCGAAGGTTCTCTGTTATTGCTTTACCCCTTACGCAACTTCTAAGGAAAGGGGTTAAGTACTCTTGGAATGATGAGCAGGAGAAAGTTTCGAAGAGCTTAAGAAGAGATTGGTGTCTGCCCCGATTCTTACACTTCCATCGGGTATGGGTAGATACCAGATTTACAGTGATGCCTCAAAGAAAGGACTTGGATGTGTGTTGATGCAACACGGAAAGGTCATTGCTTATGCTTCACGGCAGTTGAAACCTTATGAGGTCAATTATCCTACGCATGACCTTGAGCTTACTGCTGTCATTTTCGCGTTAAAGATCTGGCGCCACTATCTTTATGGAGAGACTTGTGATATCTTTACCGATCATAAGAGTTTGAAGTATATCTTCACTCAAAAAGAATTAAACATGAGACAAAGTAGATGGTTGGAGTTGTTGAAAGATTATGACGATATCATCCAGGAAAGGCTAATGTGGTAGCTGATGCTCTTAGCCGTAAGAGCTCAGGAACAGTAGCCTCCCTACAGCTACAGCCTCAGATTAAAACGGATCTTGATAGAGTTGGTATTGGTCTACAGATTGGTAAGAATGATGGATATCTTGCCAGACTTCAGATTGAGCCAGACCTAGTATCTCGAATTAAGGATGCACAGAAAGACGATGGTGAACTTTGGGCAATTGTACAGAATTTGGATGTTGGCAAACAGTCAGAATTTAGAGTAGATGAGCATGGAGTAATCTGGTGTGGTAAACGTTTATGTGTTCCTAATGATTCTTCTATTCGAGAATCGTTATTAGCTGAGGCACATAGTTTCTCCGTTCTCTATCCATCCTGGATCTACTAAGATGTATCGTGATCTTCGTCAGAATTTCTGGTGGAATGGTATGAAAGAAGACGTGGCTAGATTTGTTAGCAGATGTCTTACTTGTCAACAAGTTAAGATTGAGCATCAAAGAGCTAGTGGACTGCTTCAGCCACTACCTATTCCAGCATGGAAATGGGATGATATTTCCATGGATTTTGTAACCGGGTTACCAAAAACATTCAAGAAGAATGATGCGATATGGGTTGTGGTAGACAAATTGTCAAAGTCGGCTCATTTTCTACCTATTCAGCAGGGATTCTCAGTTAGCAAACTGTCTGAAGTGTTTACGCGAGAGATTATCAGACTTCATGACACTCCAGTCTCTGTTGTTTCTGATCGAGATCCGAGATTCACGTCTCGTTTTTGGAAGGGCTTACAAGCCTCATGGGTACTAAGTTGAGGTTTAGCACGACATTTCACCCTCAGACAGACGGTCAGTCAGAACGTACTATTCAGACCCTCGAGGACATGCTTCGAGCATGTGCCCTAGAGTGGACTGGGAATTGGGATGAATATTTATGTTTGGTCGAGTTTACCTACAATAATAGTTGGCAAGCTCATTGATATGGCACCCTTTGAGTTGTTATACGGTCGTAAATGAGAGCGCCTATATGCTGGGAAGAGGTCGGTGAAAAGATTATTGAAGGACCTGAGTTGGTACAAATTACCAATGAGAAAGTTGTCATTGCTAGAGAAAGTTAAAGGAGGCCCGAAGTAGACAGAAAATTTATACAGATCGACACCGTCGACCTTTGGAGTTTAAGATCGGTGACAAAGTATTCCTGAAGGTTTCGCCTTGCAAAGGCGTACGACGTTTTGGTCTTAAAAGGAAACTTAGTCCACGGTTTATCGGACCATTTGAAATTCTAGAAAGAGTTGGTGAGGTCTCGTATCGTTTGGCTTTACCGCCTCAACTGTCACATGTGCATAATGTCTTCCATGTATCTCTTTTAAGGGGATACAATTATCATCCACTTCACGTGGTAAACTATCCGCTTCATCTAATTCGGGAAGACTTATCGTTCGGGGAGGAACCCGAGGCCATACTTGACCGACAAGAACGCATTATGCGTAAGAAAACTATTCCTTTGTTAAGGTATTATGGAAAAACCATTCTGAACGCGAAGCTACATGGGAGATGGAAGATACATCCGTTCCCAATATCCGAATCTTTTTACAGCTTAGTACTTGGTTTTTATTAATATATATTTTTTGATATGTTTTGGCTTTATGCTATAAATATCAGCTATTATTTTCTGACCATCAGACTATTTGTTACATGTTCTATTTTTTTATTAGCTCCGTCTCTGCATCTAAATGATTATGAGTTATCTCATTCACTCATTGATTCTTTATCACTCCCTATATGTTATGTCATCAACGTCCGATACGTAACAAGCAATTTCGTGGACAAAATTGCTTTAAGGGGGGGGGGTAGAATTATAATACCCATAATAATAATAATAATAATAATAATAATAATAATAATAATAATAATATAATAATAATAATAATAATAATAATAATATAAAAAATAATAATAATAATAAAAGTTCAGGGGGCATTTGTGTCAATTTAGAAACTTAAATTATTAAGTTTTGTGCATAAAACGACAAGAGATTAACCACATGGACCGTTTTGTGTAAATTTATAATCCAAATCTCCTTCTCTCTCTCCTCTACCCTACCCGCATTTCCGGCGGGTTTTATTTCCGGCCACTATTTCCGGCCAAAACCGGCTCCGGCGACCCCCCAAACGACCACTTTTAATCGATTTTTTGTTCAAACAAATCGTCCCGACAACATTTCGTGCATAATTCGAACTCGTGGGCCACTGTAATTTGAATAATGGAGTCGAACTAGTGCGGTTTGAACTTTCGGCCGACCCCACACTACGATCGCGTAATAAACAATAAATTAACCAAATTAATGGGGCACACACCCACATTTAATCATTTTAAACATTCCATTGAGTTCCATATCGTCTGAGAATCACACAAAGCAAACCTCCGATTCACCCCTTTGGCCGCGACCTGCAACTGATAGAATACCACGTTTTGAGCTTCAACAGGTGATTAAAAACATCCTTATACTCGATTTCATGTGGGGATTGAAAGCCCTATGCTTAATTCCATAAACAACTACGAATCGATGTTCAATTTGGTCGAATTCGTTCTAGAGTTCTTGCAGATTTGGGGTTTTTGGTTCGGGATTGGTTAAAAGAATTAAAAACCAATACAGGTCAGGCGCAGACGCCCTAGCCTGCTGGTTAAAACGGAAGAGGGATGGGCAGGAGGTCACGGGTTCGAACCCGAGCCCCTGCCATATTTTTTTAAGCCCTTTTTAACTTTTAAAAATTACAGAAAAATTCTCAAAATTATAAAAATCCTTTTATAAACTCTGTTTATTTTAAATCATCAACCTTAATTTTCTGTAATTTTCTTTATTTAAACTTTTATGAAACAATATAACAAAGACATTTAGTTTAATTATTTTTTGGATTCTTCTAAATAATGGTAAAATCAGATTAATATAACTCCTTTTATAAAAGTACCCAATAATTTTCTGCAATTAGTTTTGTTAAAAACCTTAACAATTTATATTATATTATTACAAACGTTATAAATAGTTTATTTTGTTTAAAAAATAGTTGACTTAGACCGTATTTTATAGCCAACTTACTGAGGAATCTGTTTATATATAAAACCGGAAAACTCATTCGTTTAGACCTCCAAACAGTCGTTTTTCGTAACGCTAGCAGTTCTGCGCAGCTGTAAAAATCCATGTTTTTCTCATATTTTGGTAATCCAAATCAGAAACTTTTCTAAATGAAAGTTGTTTAAAAATCACTGATATAGTAAACTGGAGATTTTTAGAATTTTTAAACGTCGTTTGGTATTTTTAACGAGTGCGAACAGACAGGGGCAAAACTGGAACTTTTCCAATCTGAAATAAGAAAATCCAAACTATAATTTGAATTACAATATCGTAGGTTCTCGCGGAGTTACCGAGCCTAGACCTTGTTTCTGATTATTGTCATTCATGTATGAGGTACAGATTCTGTTTCCTTGTTATCATAATATTCACTTTTATTTCTGTTACTTTGTAGTACGAATTCCTGATTCCTGTCTCGTATTTATTTCCATTCATCTCTAGTTTTGATTCCTGTCATACGTAAATAGTGTGTTGTGATTCTGTTATAAGTAGCTAGACTACTTTATATTTCTGAATTTGTTACCCGAGCTCTTCCTATCTTGGGGTGACCAAGACGCGTTATTGCGGTATCGATAACGTGGCACCAACCATGGCGGTGAGCTAAGATCACGACGTCTCTAAAGAAGACTCTGAAATTATGTTGGCCATCTTGTTATGTTATTATTTCCTCAGAGGCGTATGGATCGATCCTAGGTTAGTTCCGTATTTCCTGATGGATGGTTACACACCACTCCATTTAGGACTCTGGTGAATGGTTTGTATGTCTGCCCATACTCCATTTCACATTGGTTCACGGGCTAGCTACCTGTGTTCCCTCTGTTCAGTTATTATATGATATGATTATTAGCTCGGGTTATGTTCAGTCTGATATATATCTTATGTTGTTATATTCTCTGATTATCATCATGTCTGTTTATTTTTGTTATCTGCTATTCCGTTCACTGAGCGTTATGCTCAGGCGTGCTTTTGTTTTCATGCACGTCAGGTATGCAGGGTCATCCGGGAGAGAGTGAAGAGTAAATCTGGATAAAGACGTCTGATATTTATCTATTTAAATTGATGTAATCGACTCTTCTATTAGGTTTTAGAATTGAACTTGTAATCGTTATTAATAATGGGATTGTGTTTGGATTTTGATTACCGTGATAGTGACACGTCAGTCTTGTCGGGTGGGGTGTTAAATAATGAGATTATTTAATTCACTACATTATATATTTTATTATTTTAATAATGTTTAAATTAACATTTAAAATTATTAATAAGTATTATCTTATTTGAATACTTACCTATAAAAGTACTAATACTTTTATTACAATAATAATAATAATAATAAATAATAAATAAAATTTATAAATAGTAGTATCTAATTTGAGTACTTAACTATTTAATAATTAAATATTTTAATACTAAGGATGATAATAATAATCTATATCTATTTTATCTATACAATATATAAAACGTACGAGGATGACACATTTATAATATAATAGTTTCCTAATTTTCCCATATTTTTATATTTTATCCTAATTAGTACATTCTTTTAATATATATTTGTTTTAATACTATCTTATTTATAATGTTTTAAATTAATATTAAATATATACCTTTATTATTTATATTATTATAACTTAATATTGTTTGATTGAAGTATTTTTTTATTTAAAAACTTAAATATATAACTATTAAATATTTATAAATAGTTATAGCAGCAGCTACAGCAGAAGCAACAATAATAATAATAATGATAATGATAATGATATTATTAACAATAGTAATAATAA